>JACVCZ010000002.1:10700000-11237500 GCA_020829145.1 Drosophila nigrodunni
AAAAATTTGCTGAAAAAATAAATTCAGTAAAATATATGCAATAAGTGTATAATTCCAACACAAGTAAGTAAAAAACTTTAAATATATTTATATAACTAGTAACATTCGAATGAGCCGACTGCAAACGACCACGTACGCCTTCTAGTGCGCATTCTACCATACAAACAATCAATTTTCGACCGATTTGCATTATGGTAGCTATGGAAAACAGTTGTCCGATTCTGCCTAAGCTTAGTAAGAATAGTTATAGTGATACCATGATTGGGTGACTCTAGCGCGGGTAGCTTCCAAGTTATGGGAATGCGGGGCGGTCGGGGACGAGGCAAGAATTTGACATGAGCTTGATCTGTTGACATATGGACGGACTTTTATTTACAATTTGGTGGCTCCACTCCTCATAGTCTAGGATCGCTATAGCGAAAACTCTTCCCCGAACTCTTTTTGAGTACGGTTTCTAAAAAGAAAGCCAAAGAAACTCAACTGGGGGATTGCAAAAGATATTGAAATACATATTTTAATGAATTTCTTTTATTTTAGTGAATAAGAAAATGGATTCAAGCCAAACCAAAAAATACACCGAAGCTGTGGTGCTAAAAGCAATGTATGCCTGTTGCGAGAACGGTGATTCGACCGAACGTAACAAGGTTGCAAGCGAGTTTCTGGATAAATATCAGGAGTCGAGGATGGCCTGGACTATATCGAGTCGTCTGCTCTGCGGAATGACAGAATCTGAGGATGTTTTGGGACTTGCGGTGGTAACACTGCGTCACAAGATACGTAATTCTCTATCCGAATTACCCGTTGGTAGTCGTATGGAGCTATTCCATCGTATTGTATTTTATATCAAAATTGCTACAAATCATGGCATGTTGCGACTGGTTGGCCATCTATGTGTGGCAGTTGCAGATCTTATGTTGCGTATGCATTTCGATAAAATTACAAATGTGTGCGTATCGGCTTTGGCATATGATACAATGCCGGCATTATTAAAGGTACTGGAGATACTGCCCACCGAGGCCGCAGTACTGGGCGAAATGCAACAATTGGCAAATGATTCAACACTAATTTTCGAATTTATGTACACTATACAGACACGTACTGACATCGATATGATTGAATCGCAACGCGGTTGCTTTTTAATACTTTCATGCTGGATGCGTGCACACCTGCTGCCCCTTGAGCAGATGCTGGAAAATGTTGTGGTCTATAATGCGTTCTATGTGCTGACCCAACCGCTTACAACTGGACTCACCCAGGAGGCCAGCGACTGTTTTGTGGCCATACTTGAACATGTTTCACACTTGCAGGAGAAACAACAACTGGATGAGAGTTTGGCACAGAAGATATATGAGGCCTTCTGCACAATTAAAATTCCATCATCGCTGGATGAACTCAAGAAACGCGGTGACATCGCTCACCTGTATATACAAATAGCCGATACTTTTGCTGGACTGAAGGTCAACGATCCGCCGACTGCTCTTCTGCAACGTGGCCTGGTTTGTTATGAACTCCTATTGCAAATTGCCGTCAGTAATGATGTTGATGTTTTTATCAGTTCACTACCCATGTGGCATAATCTTTTTGATTATTTACCGTTTCGCCTTGAGCTTGAAGTGCGTGTTCGCTTTAGCCCGATTCTCATTAATGCTTTGGACATACTCTTTCGAAAATGTCGTTTACCCGACACCGAATTGGTCTATGAATCGATGGAATATGAAACAATAATGGAAATGCGTGGTCATATCAATAATATACTGCGCTCTAGTGGTAGTCTGCATGATATGATAAATTTGACTCACTTTATGGATCAATTGTTGCAGAACATTTTCAGTCCAACCAGCTATTGGTCGGATGTGGAGGCATCGATCTTTTTTCTAGCACCACTGATACCACATCTCTTGAATCACCGTCGTCAAGTAGTTCTAGATATAATGACAATCTTCCCATCAATGCTTCATAACGTGGAAATGCATCCAGCTATACGTGAGCAGTTTATCCTGTTGAATACCCAATGCCACAAGTTCATTGATTGTGAGTTGCAGCGTCATCAGTTTGTCGAACAGCTGATTTGTTTACGTAACGTGTTGGGACTGACGGGAGATCGCAGTTTGCTCTGCGTCATTGTCAAGTGCTGCCAAGCCCTTTGTGACTTCCGTGTTGGCGATCTGACAATGTATGAGAGTCAAATTTGTTCGCTCTCCCTTGAACTTAACGGCAAATCCAAAATTTCCCAAAATCATTCGTAAAAAATGTTTGTGAATGGCATCGTTATATATATATTGTATTTTAGTTATTAAGTAATTGACTTAATTACGAAAATTAGTTAAAATAAAATAATTTTTAAATAATAAAAAGTTACTTGGTTGAAATATTCACTAAACTTTGAGAGCTCTTGTTGTCTTAGCTAAACTCTTCAGCCAAGACACATTGACTTAACGAGACAAGATTTGCCTTTGAGTTGTAGGGGTTGAAATAGCTGCCAAATTTTTCAGGTCCTTATAAGCTACATTTATGAATCCAATTCAAACACCAATAAAAGCTTTTAAAGTTTTTATGTGCTTTAAGTCCTACCAATCAAGCTCGACAAAATAATTGTATTCCACTGTGCTGACTTGACTTGACATGACTTGTTGATGAAAATTGAATTCAGTTGCTTTGAAGCACAATCCATCTTTTTGAATGCAATTCATATATCTTTTTGGTTTGCGCATTAGATAGAGCATTTCTGCGCCAGCAGGAACGCAGTTCTGCCCTATACACAGATCTGCTTTAATCGACAGCTTGAGACTATCGACATGCCACCACTTTAACACAGCTGCTTTTGACAGTGGAATTATGCCTGGGCGCGCAAATCGATTTTGATAGAGTAGCAGCTCTGTTGAGTATAAGTAACCTTTTAAGTGCACCGCAACAAGTGTGTCCACAAAGAAGCAGAGGCCATGTCTATATATGCATAGTTTAAAATTGATTAAATATGATAAGTATCTGTTTTACATAAAAGCTTAGTTGATTTTGCTGTTATGGCAAACTTATAATTTTGCCTAAATACAAATTATTTTAGCTTTAGCCAATATAATATTTAGAAATTTTTCGTTTGTTTAGAACTGATTGTTAATGTTGACATAACTTGTTAATGATTTGTCTTTTTTCAAATTAAATACAAATTTTTCTTATACAAAAAGTATATAACAACAACAGTTGCTCAGATATCTAAGCTGTCGTCGGCGACAATTTCGAATCCGGATGTGGATCCGATCCACTCACTCATAACTTAAGTTATAATTCTATTTTTAATAATATTAACAGTTTAATTCAAGTTGTAAAAATTTAAAACAGCAAATAAAATATCAGTTTCTGTAAAATACAAAAAAAAAAATCTTAAAATACGCCTAAGTTAATTTTAATAAATTTAATAAAATATCATTTCATAGCAAGTAAAAAGCAAGACTTTTATTTTCGCTTCTTTTCATTTAATGTGCACGTTGATCACGAAAAATTATAATTTTTCTTTAAATTTAAAACTTCAATTTCAAACAAATTTGATGAGGCAGCTGCTAAATATTGCAATGTGTGTGTGTGGGGGGGTGTGTGTGCATGTAATGCGCAGTAATCTTACACCACTGTGTGTGGGTGTCTGTGCGAATACTTTCACAGAGCACTGTGTTGTGAAAAAATACCTATTTAGATGACGAATCACAGAAATTTGGCCTCATCAATGTTTGTTCTCGAATCACAGCTCAACTTTTGCCAGCTAGCAAACACACACACACCTTCCACACCCACACCCAACACACCTCCCCCTCTATCTGCCCCTGCCCAAATGCCATTGCACGCATCACACGCATCAACTTTGGCGGCATCGACACGTTCAGCGCGAAACCGACTCCAACTCCGATTTTGACTATATTACATTACACGCTTTTTACGCTACATGTGTATGTGTATGTGTGTGTGTGTTTGCGTCAAAAATTTGCAATTTCTTGTTCTTTTGCCGTCATCGTCTCTCATTTTTTGCAATCACAGCCACAAAGCTGTCAGAGCACATTGTCATCATCAGCAGGCAGCGGGTAAAGCAGCCAAAAGCGCTACCCCACCACCCACACCAGCAGTGCCCACCCATTAGCCACCCAGAAACCCACCCACAGGCACCTGGTCATAGGCTTGTGAGCTGCGTTTACATGCTAAAACAGCATATGTACATGTGTCCGTAATAGCCAAGGAATAGTGTAATAAAGGGCAGCTGAACTGCGCAATCACCCACAGGCACCCACAGGCACCCAACACCACCCACAGGCACCCACAACCACCCAAAGCCAAAGCCAGAAGACCATCCAAAAACTCAGTCAAACCCTATCTGCTACACTGGGAAAAATCGTATTAACAGAAGTTGGGTAAAATCTTAAATCGAGTAGCAAATATTTATTTTATTTCAATTAATTTAGAAAGCCGTTAAAATAAATAAAAAGTTAAATTAATTTTGATGTAATAATAAAATATATAAAAGTAGACATATAGTTAAATTGATAGCTAATAATAAACAAATCGATTTTAATTTAAAAGTTAAATGAAAAATTAATTTAAAGTTAGATTTTAATGACGTAATTATTTGAAATATCGAGATGTGCTTAATTAATCTTAAGTCAAATATTTAAGAACTGTTTTTTTTAATAAAGCTAAGTAATATTCAATTATTTGTTAATTTCTTGATTTAAGAAGTGTAATCTATATATAATTAATATTAATAAAAATTTATTTTTTACAGTGCATCTGACTTCCTGGCTGGATTAGCGAATTTTTTACGCACTTCGCGAAGCAAAAAAGTCTTTGGACACCTTGTCGTAGACTGAGGGCGAGACAGCGGAGTGGATGGGGAGAAGGTGGTCGGTGAAGAGGGCAGGGAGGGCGTTGAGAGTGGAGAGTGGGCCCACAACATGTGCGACAGCAAAAACAATCACGAACAGATTTATCGCATTCATATTCAGCTTGATGCGATATGTGACCGAAAAAGGGGGCAAATGTGAAGAATGAATGGGCGTGGCAGCCACAGTGCTGTACCAAAATTTGCCAGTGGTTAGTGAGCGGTGAGAGGGGGTGAAAGGGTATTTGCGGTCGAGTTACTTCCGGGCATGACTAAAAAAATAATTTTTTATTTATTCATTTTTTTTTCACATTTGTGTGCGTATGTGTGTCAAGACCGCAAAATGGGATTACATTACTCAAAGAAATTTATTTTGACAGAACTAATATTTTTACACAGATCAGGCTGCCGTTGATGTGGCCTTCCAACTAAGGACCTCACTGTGCCCACAGTGAGGTCCTTTGCACTCTTTAGGCCTGCTCCAATGGATTTGTGCTGTGTTTAAAGCGTTCCTTGGGCTTAAGTTTGTGGTTTTTGGGCTTCGATGGGGTTTTCCTGGGGTTGAATGCTTGATTTTGATTGAGTGACAAGTCTAGAACGCAAAAACGGAAAATAGTTTCACTTCGGGACGCTACTGTAAGCATTATAACAGTTTTTGTGTAACATAGCAGGCAGCATTTCAAGGTTTGCACCCTTTGAAACATTTGTGCGTAGCTGGCAGCTTTTGTGCAGTATAGAGTGATCTTTATGAATTATGCATATCATTTAGCCTTGGAGTTGTCTATAGCTGGCTGGCATAAGCTGGTTGCTATGCACAAAAGTTAGTTATCATTCGATTTGCTGCGTATTTTCGGCAGATCGAATTGGCAGCCAATTTCCGCGTCTTGACTTGATAAACGCCCATGTCTAAGTGAGGCGTGGCCAGGAAAGAATAGCGAAAAATAAGTTGGGGGAATTGAGAGTACTGTATGCTTTTGCCACACACACACACACACATGTACTATCTCTCACATAGTCAAGGAAACGATTTTGTCAGCCCAGTTTTTATTATTATTTGCATTGCGACTGCGTGTGGGCGTGTGTGTCTAACTGCGTGTTGGCTTTGTGTGTGTGTCCTTGTGCAGGACTTTCGTGCTTTATTTTTCGCAGCAACGCAGAACTTTTCTTTGATGCAATATGTACAAACGACCCAAGCAACAACAGTAAAGGCCAGCAAAAGGACTAAAGGATGTCGTTCTCGACTCGACCCTCACGTACGAACTTTTGCCATAACAACATCTGTGGCCATTACGATGCGAGAGCATGTGAAGCACACCAACACACACACACACACACCCGCACATACTAACACACCAACACACACATACACGTGGTCCTTTTGGACATTCGTAGCTACGTCGCTACCTTGCGAGACCAATCCACAAGCCAAAAACGCAGTAACCAGAACTCAAAACTCGCACTCAAACCTAAAGGACAAGTCTAACCCACCACCAGCATGAGTACCACCGCCACCACCCCTACCGTACACCACCGCCACCGCCACCGCTTGGGAACAACACCGCCGCCATTGCCATCAAAAGGCTTTCAATGGCAGACGCAGACATTGGGCTTTGGGCCGTCTAGAGCCGTCACGACAGTCCAAGCGTCCGACACGACGCCCGCCCCCTCTTACTACTCCACCCACTGCTGTCCAACACTGTAGCCCTGGCAACGTCCCTGGTCTCTGGCCCGTGTCCGTTTGGCGAAAAGCGACGGCACAAGCAAATGGCGTTGCTTTTCTAGTATTTGCCTTTACTTTTGCACTGCTTGCGGCCTAACCCATCGTGCCACATGCGACATGCCACCATCCGCCCTCCCTTCACTGGCCATCCCTCTGCCCGGTCAACTTGGCTCAGTGGGCGTTTGGTTTGTACACGGGGTTGATTTTTCGCCATTATTGTAACAATTTTGATCAATGGCCCCATTTGGTCCGCTGTCCGCCAGACCAAACCCAAATTTCTCTTCCTCTTTGCTGCTTCCCAATACCCAACTGCCCTACCCGCCTCCTGCCTCCCGCCTCGACCACATCCCCATCTCCAATCGAACCCAATGCCAATCCCAACAGCTGAAACGTCTTCGCTCTCATATTCATTCGCATGTTTTGGCGTTTTTGGATATCGTCCTTTGTCCTTTGTCCTTTTTTTTTGCTGGCTTTGCTTTAGTCCTGCTACTCTTCTTAAAGGGTATATTAGTTTTGCTTGCGTCTTTGGCCTGTTAAACTATTCCTTAACAGTTTTGTTGTGAAGCTTTCGTTTAAATGGAGTTTTCTCTGAGTTTCTTTTATGGGTCTAATAATTTTAGTTATCAGTAAAATACTTGGGACTCTTCTTAGTTTAACTAAAAGTGCCATTAAAATTAATAAACGTTTTATTTTGTTGTTAACACAATTATATTTTAAACTTATGCTTTTCTTTGTTATGAATAACAAGAAGTAAAATTAACAAATTTAAAAATTAAAGCTAAAATAGTTTTTATTTTAAATCGTTATTAATTGTATGATTTACTCCCTTAATTTTATTGAATAATTGTCCCAAAATTAAATAAATAAACATTAATAAAAAAAACGCCTTAAATATATAGTTTGTTCATTAAAACAAATACTCAAATCTCATTACATAACAAATAAATTATAATTACTGCTTTATAGAAAATTGTTTTTGCTTACTACAAAATTCTAATATTAACTAAGAAGAAATAAATTGAATTAGATACGGTTTTATTTACAAAATTAATTTTTACTCATTTTTAATAAATTTAAATTTGTTATATTTTGAGTTTTCTATGAAAACAATTGTTTTCTAAAGGGTATTCAGTAGTAGCTTATTAACTTATATACTCCTTATTTGTTTCTCTGCTCTTTCATGTTTATTTTATTATTTATTTTTGCCGCGTTTGCTACTTTTACTCGACGCGTGACTGTTATTATTTGTGCTTTGGCCTTATGACCACACACACACACACACACAAACACACGCACACCCTCTGCTTGGCCCCTTTTTTTTTGCAGTTGTTGTTGTTGGGCACCCGCACATATGTGCGACCACAGGCCATGACAACATTTCGGGCTAATCGAAGTTAACCCTTGGCTGGCTTTGACAATTTTTTATGCATGGCTCCCATTTGCCATTCAATTCGATTCGATTCGATTTCTTTTCCAATTCGTGTTCCTCTTGTTAGTGTTGTCGTTGTTGTTGTTGTTTTTCCTGTTTTTTTGCTGTTGTCCATTAAATTTACGACACAAAACCCAGTCGGGCAAACAAACAAACAAACAAACAAATCGACACATAGACAAACAAACAAACAAACAAACAGAAGGGCAAACATTTTTATAAAGTCGCCGCCAACGAGGCCAATGAGAAAATTGCCCCACAACACAACCGGGGGCCCAAAAAAAAAGGGATTCTCTATATATCCCAATTTGGGGGGAACCGGTTACTTGAGATTGCCATACTGCTGACTGAATTTTTTGGGCTATTCGGACTGGGTATCAGGACACATGTTTGCGGACATTTATGCAAAAGTTTTCGTTGTGGGATACCGCCTTTTGAATTGCGAATTCAAATGCGAAAACAGATTGTGGAATGGGTGAATTCATATGGAAAGGGGACACTGGATTCATATATATATTTACTATATACTTGTATACCAATTATGTGTAGACAGTCAGCAATGTGGTCAGATTTGAATGTAGTCAAAGTCACAATTATAAAATGCTGCCATTGCTAAAGTTAAGTGATAAATGCACTAAACAGTCTTTGACAATAAAATGCAATTAAATAATAAATATATATGAAAACAGTTTGTTAAATATTTAAAAGGCACTAGAATTTGTAAATTGATTTAATCTCCTTATGTTCTTAAGTAATCAGCTTGACAATGAAATACTTCAATTAAAATTGCACACAACTTTTATTTAATTACTAAACCAATTAAAGAAAAAAGACTAAATTGTTTTAGAGTTATAAATTTATAAATATTTAAAGTTGTTTAGTGTTTTAATATTTTTTTTTTTTAAAATAATTGCATTATAAAACACAAGCTGGCGAGTTTTTTTAAATTTCTTTGATATTCAAGTCTATTGAAAAAGTTGCTATAATTGAACTTATCAAAGCGTTAAATATTAAATGGATTTATTGACAAAGATTTAAGATACTGTGTTGATATTAAATAAGTTGAAGCTTTTTAAATCATCAAACGCATTTTATTAATTTTTTATATGAAGCTTTGTGTAAAAACATAACAATTAATACTTGAGATCAAAGAAAAGCAAGGTGTATATATTACAAATATTTAAAGTTTATTATTTTATAGCTTTTTTAAAATTGCTGTTTCTTAATTTAAGAAATATATGCTTAAGCCAAAACCCTGAAATCTTTGAATAATTGTTATTTATCGAATTGAAACCTTTTCTTACCTGATTTTCAAAGGAAAGCGACTGTTAAATCACAAGCAACTGAGTTGCAATCAACATATGCTAAAATTAATGCAATCGTCAAGTGCTCACAGTAGCAGGATCAGGATCAATACGAGGTGCAGTGGCAGGAACCGAGGCAGATGTTGATAACCAGCATAATACTTTATGTACACAGACAATATAATATTACCGAACAGTGCGAACAAGGTGCAAATTAAAGGAATTCAAATGTGGTCGCTAAACAGAAAGAGAGACAGCCAGAGAGGGAAAGAGGGAGAGAGAGAGAGAGTTAGGGAGAGAAAGTAGAGGCAGCTTTGGTAGGCAAGAGACAGGGAGCGAGAGAGAGAAACACTCTATGGAAGGTTTGCATATTTCGTGTAGGGAAAACACGCAGATGTCCTTAAAAGCGACTTTTTTATCAACTCACACACACACACACACACTGACGGCCTATAGGCGAGTCCTGTTCCTGTTCCCGTGTCCTGTGTCCTGTCTGTGCGTTTACCTTTTATTTTCAAATTATATGAAAAATTTGTAAGCGCTCGCGATCTCATATGACGAAACGGGACATGCAAACTACAAAGGACCAACAGTAACAACAACAAAGCGTGTCTATGTGTGAGTGAGTGTGTCTGTGTGTGCCGCCAGATTGCCGCAAGGCACAAGCTACGTATGGCTGTGTGTGTGTGTGTGTGTGTGTGTATTAAAAAAAAGTGCACACAAAATCAACGCCGCTTCGTTGTATCTCTCTGTGGCGTGTGTCCCGTGTCCCGAGTCCTGAGTCCTGAATCCCGTGCGTATTTCTGCTCCGACTCCTGCCCCTGCGCCTTTTTGAAACTCTTTTCTTTTTTTTTTTGCATATCACATGCCAACATAGAGTGAGTGAGAGGGAGATAGAGGGAGAGGGAGAGGGGTTCAGGAGGTGGTTGAATCATCATTTGAATAATTCGACATTTGCGGCTGCCTGGACGCGTCCTGTCAGTTCTCCCTCTTCGTCCCCCTGCCTGGCATTCTCTGCCTGGCTGCTTCCCTGCCTGCTTTGCTCCTGGTCGAATTTGCCTACCTTTTCCACCTTTTCCACCTTTCCGCCAGTATGTACATTTTTTTGTTTGCAGCTTTCCACGCGCCAGCCGCGCATCGAATGACGAAAATTTTCGTAATAAATAAATAATCCTTTTCGTGTGGAAAAACTATGCCAGTTTCCCGTGTGTGTGTGTGTGTGTGTGCGCTGTTGAGCGGGAAAATTTGCTCGCAATTTGAAATTGTGCTATGCTGGCAAAAAAAAAGTGAGTAAAAAAAGGAGGCCATGCAAATGCAAAAGCCCGCATGTGGCAGCAGCCTGTGTGTGTGTGTGTGTGGCAAGGGACAGTAGCATAGCTCAGAAGGTAAGAGGTAGGAGGCAGGGGACACGGGGCAGGGGGATGACACAGGGATGGTCCTCAGCGGATTTTATAACATTAAAGCAACACCTGGGCAACATTTTGCAATCGAAATCGAAATCGAACTCAATTCGTTTCATATACTTGCCACAAATTTAAACGTTGCCAAATTGAATATTCAAACAACTCCATATAAGAAACGCAGAAAATTTTGGAATACTTGCATGAGTAATGCAAATATGTAAAATCAGGTTAACTAGTAGTAGTCAGGTACATATATGTCGGGGAAACATTATTTGTTCCCTACAGCTGATGGTTGAAATCGTTGTTCGCAGAAATTTTAGTTATTTAACAGCAAGAGCTGCGAGTTGAAGGTGTTGGTCGTATTAATTCTCCAATCGAATAGAGCTAATTCTGCTCCAGACCAAGACATGTCACTTTATCTATCTGCTATTCACTAGCACGACCACACCATGGGCCACACTCAACACCAGCAAAGCGTTTGTCTCACTTCTGCTCTCAATCCACTTTTGACATAAGCTTTCCTACCTATATTGTCGTACTACCAAAAGCTTTCAAACACCTAATTATCAGGATTGCCACACGCAGAATTCTGTAAACTCATAATTTCTCATTATAGTTTGCTCAATCCCCGACATATATGTACATGATTTAATATAGTAGTAGTAGTAGTCAAGTATATAATATATATATACTATATATACATAATTTAAAATAAAATTAACAATTACTTTTAGTTGTTTATATTTTTGATGGATTTCTCTTCGATTGTTTCCAGATATACAATAATAACAACAATAACTGACTGTGCCAACAAATTTATTGTGAGTTCGACACGTTTTCTTTGATGTTTTGCCCGCTTTTATGGGTTTAAAATATGTCCTAAAGGGCCGTACTTAAAATCTTAAACAAATTATAGTATTTTTTTTTTTACATATGTTTGTCAAAATTGGTCACTGGCATCCATTCGTATGTAAAAGTTACAACTTAATATAGTTGGTATATAAAAGTGTTGCATACTTTTAGTATAATTTAAAATGCAGAATTGTTTTCCGTTATTGGGTTTCACTAAGCAAAGCAATGTCTGACTAGATTAAGTTGCCTATTAGGTAGCAGGACACTAGCCTGTGATCCAAATTTCTATAATAATAATAATAAACTAAGCATGGAAATTTGTTTAAATAGAAATAAAATCAAATCGATCTAACGAAATTAACATTATTTTAGAATTCATCACAGTTAAGAATGGTTAAAATTTCCAGATTTTAAAAATTGTGTAAGAAAAAAGTTTAACTATTTTAAAGCCAATTAAACTAACATTTCTATACTTATTTTATTTGAAAATTGATTCAAATAATTTTAAAAATGATTCAAAATTTATGAGTGTTAACTTATTTCACAGCAGGATTCAACTAATATTAATTAAACATTTTAAATACAAATATTATTCTACTGTAATAATATACACAAATGCACAGAAACTAAACGCCTTTCTTATTCGTTCAGTGTAATGAAATTGGCAATGACATTGTTACTGCATTGAAATATTTTTGAAACACATTTTTCAATATTGCTACTGCTTACAGATATTTTTTGCGCACAACAACCCTTTTTTTTTGCTACTGCAGAAGGAATATAAATTTGCCTTTTTGAAAATTCGCATTCACAATTTTTGGTTGGCCTATGGATTTATTTGAACTGCAGCAGCCGCAGATCCTTAGGCTGGCAACCCTCTAAGCCCCTTAACCCTTTCATTTTTTATATGTTTTTTGAGTTGCTGTCGATTTTGAATTCGATTTGCAATTGGCAAATGGATAGTGGATAGTGGAAATTGGCAAGCGTACAGTTATCCCAGCGTAATGCAGTCAGCTGTGCTCTATGTGGCATCCTTATCCGATTTCGACTCAACTCATTAACCACTTGACTAATTGGTAACAGTGCGACCCAAAAAAAAAACTGCACCTTTTGACCCAAAACGAGAACTCTTTCACTCTTTCACTCTTTCACTCTTCCACTCTTTTCACTCTTTCTCTCTTCATTTTGGGTTGACAGTTCAACAATGAAAGATCATGTGGATAATTGTGAATCGGGTATTACTTTTGGCGCCTTTATCGCATTACACGGTATGATGGACTCGGTAAAATCCGAGAACAAGTAATTGTCCAGCTACTGTGCTGTTATTTTGCTGCTGAATAGCATCCTTTTGTCCCAAAAAATAAACGACGGCTTCACACCTTAAAAACACCGCAAAACTTTTGCCAGCATCCGCAACAGGAGGAGCAACAACAACAACAACTGGTACAACAGGAACTACAACAAATATCCTCATTTTCACACGCACTTTGAACCTTTGCAGCATCCCCTAATCAACAAAAAAAAGGAGGGGAAAAGGAAAGGGCATTAGGGAAACCAAAGCAAACCCTAAGCATGATCTAATGCTCACTCTCACACTCTAATTCCTAGTTTTTTGGTGTAAAAAACAACATTTTCGACACTATATCGTATCACATAATGCCATAACATAATTGTTATGGATGGCAGCATCACTCAATTGGTTCATTGCCGGCACAAAGTCAAGGACCCTTGAAATGATCTCAACAACAACAACAACAACAGTAACAGAATCCCTTTTTTTTGTATTATCACGGTACTTTTGTTGTTGTTGCTTTTTTTTTTTCATTTATTATTTATCCCATTTTTCAGGTCTTTTTTTTTTGTGTTTTGTTGCTCATAAATTGCCGCTAAATGGCTGAGAGGGGCGGAAAATGCAGGGTCTCGTTTTCTTTTTTTGCTGTCATTGGTTTGTTTAGGGTTTGATGTGTCAATATTTGACAGATCAAATTGATATTTATACTGGCATTTGTTAGTGTATTTCATGTGCCTGTGTTTTGTCAGGGGCTAATCAAAAATTGACTAATTGCCAGATTAATGAAATAGTTTCAGCGGTCATTTGATCAGCGTGGGGTCAATTCAATTAATTGACATTTCGATCATGTGTGTGTCGTGGGTGTTCTTAAGTTATTTTATTTGTTTGTGGTCAGTGAAAATGCTATAGAAATTACATATGTATATTAACGAAAAAAAATGCTTGTTAAAAAATTATCTACTAGTTTCTAGGGCTTGACAGAAAAATAACAATGTTTGGTAATTTACAGAGTAAATTCTTTAATCCGTTTTCGAACTTAACTTTATAAAAATTCTACTTTTTAATGAGAAAACTTTGCATTTGAAATTCACTAGTCTTAATAAAAATCTTTAAATATATGTAAATATATAAATATATGTATATATATTTCTCTCATAATTATTTCTTATATAATATTCATTTTAAAATATATAAAAAGTGACAGAAAGTGCTGAGAGAAGTACTGTTAAATATTTGTAGTAGGCCGGACATCACAATCTGCTGATAGAATATAAGCATTAGTATAAGCATAAGTAGAAGAGTATAGGAATAATGAGAAAGAAGAAGAAGAAAATGGAAACGAGACAGTTCAGAGCGAATGTTGAAGAAGAGCAGAAGCATTAAAATTAAGTCTTGAAAGAAAAGTAGTAAAAAGATATATAAAGTTTGTGAAAAGTGAAGGAAAGAAACGATTAATAACTGAACTATACCTCTGCATTAATAAGAGCTAAATAAATATTTAAAATACAAAACTACATATTTAAATCTCTTTTTTGAACTATTAGTTACATTTACGAGTTTATAATTAGTTGATTTTCTTGCACAATCATTTCACTGGCTAAACTGTCACTTATTTGCTTAAAAACTGCAACATGTGCAGCAAATCATTAATTTGTTGCCAAATATTTAACTAATAACGCATTAGCTTGGGCGTAGACTTTGCCTACGTAATGCTCTGTAAGCAATTTTCCAAAACTATTCATTTATTTTTTGGAGCAGCGGCACAGCTGGCAATGCTGCATGCTGTGAGACGAGGAGGAGGACAGAAGAGAGGTGGAGGGTTTAGGGTGCCGTGTGAGGCACCCTAAGATGTTTGCCCCTCGCTGAGGGTTGACGCCTCGATCGCGGTCACTCTCTAGCACTGTGTTCTTTTCGCTGCGACCCATGGAGGCGCCTCTGCCTGCAACTGTTTCTTTTCCTTTTCTTTTCCAATACCGATTTGGGTTGGCATTGTTCGCATCGACGGTACCTAATCATTATAAATTATGTGGCAATAGGCGAGCAGCGTCTTCAGTTTCTTTTTGAGTTGCATCTTTTACGCAAAGATGCAGCCCCTGCGAAGGGGTTAAAGTTTCTCACGATCTTAAAAAAATTGGAAATTGAAAAATAAAAAAAAAAATCAAAATCCATAAACAGTGGAAAAGGGAAAACGCACGTACCGCGTGTGCAATAATTCACTGTACCTTTCTGTGATCCTTTCCTTTTCTCTAGCTTCCTTTTTAGCATGTAACGGGTTTCTTTATGATTGAATCGACAGTTCGATGGATCGATGGGTCGTTTGGTTCGACAGTTTTGGAAATGGAAAAGTGTTTGCGTCAGTTGTATAACTGATTAAGTTTAATTGTCTGTCTGCCAGAGCACGAGAGACAGTTACTGCAGTTTGGCAAGGGTAACGAACGCTTGAGAGTTTCAAAATATTTATGAGAAGGGTTCGCATTCCTTGAGATCTTTTGCTGTATGTACTTGTGAGAAATCTCAAGACAGCTGTGCAAATAAACGAAGTCCAGTTGCAAAAACTTCAGCAATAACTATAGGCCAAAAAAGGAGTTATCCAATTTGTTCGTCATTCGTTTGGCAACTTTTCCTATTTATACCCGTTACTCGTAGAGTAAAAGGGTATATTGTAATCGTTGGAATGTATGTAACAGGCAGCAGGAGGCGTGGCAGACCCCATAAAGTATATATATTCTTGATCAGCATCAATAGCCGAGTCGATATAGCCATGTCCGTCTGTCCGTCCGTCCGTCTGTATGAACAAAAGGATCTCAGAGACTATAAGAGCTAGAAAAATGATAGTGGTCGCAAATGAAAGGTACAATACCCAAGCAGTACAAGTTTGTTTTTGTTTTTTGACACGCCCACTTTAGGGCGTTTTATTTGCATATAAAGGTAAATGTACAGGTAAATGTAGAATGTTTTAGTACAGAAAACTTTTTTGTTAGCTATGCTATCTGAACTAAATTTACACGGAAAGTACATATCTAGGAAGTACATGCACTGACCAAGTTTGATCCAAATCGGACAACTATATCGTATAGCTCCCATAGGGCCGATCGGTCAAAAATACGCTCCAAATATGAATACGTATGAAAAACTTTTGCGTTAACTAAGCTATATTTACCAAACTCACACAGAATACATCTGCCAATAATATATATATACTGGCCAAGTTTGATACAAATCGGCCAACTATATCGTATAGCTTCCATAGGAACGATCGGTCGAAAATATGCTCTAAACATGAATTTCTATGAAAGTGTTCTGTGTTTGCCAAGCTATTATATCCATCACCATTGTTAATAACAAATTGAAACTGAGTAACGGGTATCCTAAAGTCGCGAGGCGACTATAGCATTCTTTCTTGTTTTAGTTTGTTTATTTATTTTTTTGTTTATGTTATTAGTATTATTACCGTTATTATTACTAGTACTAGGTTGGCATGCATGTTGTTGGGCAAAAGTGTATAATTTCATTTATATTTATCCTGCCAAAAACTGCAAGAAAACAAGCAATAGAAAACAGGAAAAATGAAAATGAAAACAGCAAAAAGAAATCGAAATAACGTTGCCCAAACGAAACACAGCATCAACATTATCATCACAGACCAAAGCTCCATGTAAAGTGGATAACATTTTAAGGGTAAAAGCAAAAGGCAACAGCAACAGCAGCAGCAGCAATGAGCAACAACAGCAGCAGCAATGGAATCAACAACAACTGCAACATCCCAGCAGCAACATCGTAAGAAGCTGGTGATGAAGTTGCTACGGAAATTCGTTATTGTGTTACCACAGGCGATGTGTCTGTGTCCCAATGTTATGTTGCCAGTTGCCAGTTGCTAGTGACGGTACGGCGACAACCTCCATCCACGCTTTTAGCCACATTTACAGTCGGCAAGAGTCCAATAACAACAGCTAAATCATAAGCAGCACAATGGCTATTTGCTGGTAATAAATACATTTCAAATAAATTAATAAATATATTATTTTTAGTGATAACTTCTATGGTGTATCTTTAGATTATACCAAACTGTTCTTTATATTCATATGAGCATTAATAAATTGTAAATAGAGTAACAAATGCATTTAAAGTATTTACTACGATAGTTTTAAGCTTAGTAGTCTTTAAATATGCTTTGATTTAAATAATTTATAGCATATAAACATAAATTTCACTTCAACTCGTATTAAAATCTTTAAAGTGTTTTTTGATAAATTTGCGATGGTTAAAAATTAAGTAAACTTGAGTGTTCTTTAAGTAAATTTGTCTTAAATCGAGTCTTAATATAAGAAGTACATAATTTGAATCTTTTGCCCACTGTGCGGCAGCGACAACAACTGAAAGAAGAACATCGTCGCAGAGCACACGGCATCGTCCACCTTTTGCCTCAACTCGAGTCGACTTGACTCAACTAAAGACGTGGCAACCTTTTGCATCCTCGACGATATTTTAATATGCAAAATTTCAAATAGTCCTCGCACACACACACACACACACACACACACGCACACACTCATTGATTCTTTTGGTCATGTGTACGACGGACGAAAGGTGGAAGAATTGAAGGTGGGTGTGTGGGCAAATGAAGGCTGAACGGACGCCCGCCAGGCAGTTGGCAGTTCGCAGTTGGCATGCCCAGCGCGTGGGCGTTTTTGGTCGCCAGAGTATCCAATTCAAAAATTTTGCAAAGCAACCAAGCGGAATTGCCAGGCAAGAAGAGCGGAGTAGAGGGGGAGTGGAGGGTTCAGAGCTAAGGTTGAGATGTAGACAGGAATGGAGAAACGTAGAAATTGAGACTGAGACTGAGCTTAAGAACTCGTCCGAGAACTGAGGCGGTATTTTGTTCGCCTTTTTTCATTTCCTTTTCCGTTGGCAGGCGGCGACCATCGAAGCGCATCAAGAAGCAACAAGAAGACATCCACAGGACCCACACACAACCCACACACAACCCCCGCACACACAGCCCACACCACACACATATGAGCTACATAAGGGCGTACACAAAACGACCCCGGGGGCCAAAAAACGGTCCAACCAAACCGACCAGCGACCGACGAGCGACTGGCGACGACCATCAGTCACTGCAGGTGGTACACTTAACAAAATTACAATCACCTTTACGGTTTAAAAAATGTAAAAAATTTAAATTTAATTTACTACAGTTATAAAAGAGTTAAAAAATTAAATTTCTTATTTTAAAACAATTTAAAAAAAAAATAAATAAATTTTAATAAATAATTAAAATTTTATTTATATGTTTTTGTGTGATGTGTATTTAAAAAAAAAAATTATTTATTAGTTATTAAATTTTTACATTTTTAAACTTAAACTTAAACTTTTTATTAAATATATCTGATACTGTTTCGTTTAACTATTCCGACCTTTAAGAAAACATTTGTGAATATGTTTGAACTGATTTAAAAAATTTGAATGTGAAATTATTTATATGAAATTTAATTGTTTTCGATAAAAATTTGTGTTTGAAATGCTTAATTTTTTTACAGTGTGTCGAGTTGTAACTGTAATTCCGTTTATGCTACTTGGTTTTGCGAATGTTCCAGCAGCTGGTGGGTGGGTAAGTTGTAGGGCGGTGAGGGATGGGCGGGGGGAATGTAGTTGGCATATTGAAATTATGTGTGCAACCGTTTTCAGTTTTCAGTTTTCCATTTGCATTAGGGCGACTTAGCTGGAAACGAGCCGAAGCTCTTGAGACATTCTCTTGACCAGCAACAACAACAGACGTCAAAGTCCTTTATCCCTCGGTTCTTAGCTCCCCCACATCACTCTTCTCACCTTCTCACATTCGATTTTCCACTCTACTTTCCCTTTCCTCCACTTATCCATTCAAACATCCATCCATACGTCAGGCAGTCAATCAGAAGTTGCTATTTGCTGCTTGCCACATATCCTGATTTACGCAGGTAACGTCACAAGTTGACTCCATTTGTGGGTGTGTTTGTATTGTTGTGGGCAGAACAGCATATACACACACACACCCATACATGTGTGTTTGTGTGGGGTTGTTGTAGATGAATGTCAGTGCATTAGTTGGCCCGGCCTAAACGAAATCCCCTTTCGATGATAATAATATGTTTGCTGTGTGCCAAGTTTTTTTCTTCTTGCCATGCTTGGTCAACAGAAATGATTGGATAGACCGGAGTTTAGCATCAGATTGAAATCAATTTGATTAGATTCATAAATATGGAGACCATTTTATAAGTTTTTTAAATCTTTTTGGCTGAAAGGGTCTTTTTTTAGTCATTTCTAGTATATTTTGAAGGGTTTTATAGTTGAAATTTATTTTCCGTGAAGGATTTAAAGAGCTATGTTAATAGAATTTGGAACTTACAGTTTCATGATTAGACTGTTTTAAAGAATTATTAATTATAGTTTTAAGCAATGGAGATATTAATGGAAAGTTTATATTTCTTTACTTTTAAAATGGTTTAAGAACTGCATATATTTTTATGAATATTTAATTTAAATAACGTTAACATTTTCCGCCAAGTATTTAATATCATTTAAGTTATTTTTTTGTTCCAACTTCTCAACTAAAATATGCTAACTTAAGTTAAGAAGTTCTGCTCAACACTGTGTTTTATTGTGTCTTAAATCATAAAGAATAAAATGTAAAAACAATAAATGAATTAGGTCAGCTTAGATTTAAATGAATTGTTTTAGAAAACGAATGATTTCCACTAGCTTTTCTAATAAATTGGCGCTAAATAAGAGAAAGTAAGGAGAGATACAGAGTGAAGAGAGGGAAAATAAAAAGAATTCTCTATAAATCGCATGGTAAACTGAGCAGCATAACGGTTCATTGGCCATCGAAGCATTCTCAGTTCTTTGATAACCCACTTGCCATGCATTTAATTGGAGCTCACAGTCGGTAAATCGATGTGCATTGTTTTTGAATCTCCCCTACCTCCCAACCCCTTTGCAACCCCTCTCAATCCGCTTGTCATACTCTCACCTGGCTCCAGTCGCAGTCGAAGTCAAAGCAGGTAAAGCGTACGTAATGGACTTCAATATGGAACTGAAGTTGTTTCACTCTACGAAGAACAACAAAGGAAATCGCCAACTTGCATTTATCGCCTTATAGCAGAAGAATGGGAGTGATTTGGGGGCGGTGGGAAGCGGTGGGAAGCGAAAGAAAGTGTAGAGCAAGAGTAGAGAAGAAAGAAAACGACTGACATGGCCAGACATGACTGCCAAGCGCTTGTCTCTGGGCCCAGCTTGACACTGGCCAAGAGTGAGAAAACAAGAGAGATGTGGAGAAGTGGCGAGAGAAAAGAAGAAGCAGCAACAGCAGGGAAATGGGGCAAGCAGACAAGACAAAACAATATGCGACAATATGATGCGTGTGCCTCGTGAGTGTGTGTGTGTGTGTGTTTGTGTGCGTCTTTCAGGTTGTTTTTGGAGCGCAAATGTCGCGATGTTGTTTTGACAACATGCGACCAGCGACCCAACACACACACACACACACACACGTATTAAAGAAAATACATGTGCCGCACATGTGTGGCGGAGGGAGTATGGAAATATGGGAAGAGAGGTTGGGGTAGGTGTAAGGGAAGAGCACGAATATTTAACAGGAAGAAACCAATAAAACCTAATGATATGAAAAAATGCAATTTTCTGAAATTCAACCATCACAAACACACACACACACAGAAAAAAAGACCAACACTCACACACTTACACTTTTACAAGCTCAAACATTGGGGCAAGGTCTGAACTGGCGCCTTGCGACCCCAACTACACTGTTCAACAAGAAAATGGGAGCAGAGTAGCCGCAACTGAAGTAAACAGCCATAGACAAAGCAAGTAGCGGCAATGGGAGTAGAAACAGCAGCAGAAAACAGTCATAGAATCAGAAATACATACGGAAATGATAGTGAAAACAGCAGTAGTAAAGAAATTAGCAGGAGACGATTAAAAAAAAATAGAACTAATACAAAACACAGCAGTTGAAATAAAGAATAGGAGCAAAGGAGTTGAAATAACACTGGAAACAATACAGCAAACAGCAGTAGAATTGAGCAAAGGAGTAGGAATAACAAGTGAAATGTCAGTGAAAACAGCAGTAAAGGTGGAAATATCGGCAACAGCAGCAACAGGAGAGACAGTGTGAACGAATATAGCAGTAGTATAGTAGTAGTATAGTAGTAGTATAGTAGTAGTATAGTAGTAGTATAGCAGTAGTATAGTAGTAGTATAATAGTAGTATAGTAGTAGTATAGTAGTAGTATAGTAGTAGTATAGTAGTAGTATAGCAGTAGTATAGCAGTAGTATAGTAGTAGTATAATAGTAGTATAGTAGTAGTATAGTAGTAGTATAGTATTGTAATACGTAAGTGTTCATTTAAATATATTTATATTTATTGCACTATATAAAACTCATAAATAAAAAAATGAACAGATGATTGGTAGATATAAAAAAAACGCATTCACATCTGGGAAACTTAAAAAGCAGAAAAGGAGCAACAACAGCTGGAAAAGGGAGTAGCAAATAATTGTAGAAAAGCTTAATTTAAAATAAGAGCAAGAATAGAACAAAAATGTTCGGCTTGAACAGCAGCAGAAATGACACAAAAAGTAGCAGATTGTAACACTATTGAAATATTTTGCAAAAAACTTGCTTGCCAATATTAACAATATTTTACTTAAGTTCTTGAGTTTAAACGTTAGAAACAAATAAACTGAATAATTGCTTAGCCTTTGCTACAAATCGAACTAGTTTCATTCGATAGACATAGTGAATATGTATACTTACTACATAGCTTACTGATTTACATATATTAAAAGCTGTTGTTGTTGCTGTTGCTGATGTTGTTGTTGCTGCTGCTGTTGCTACTGCAACATACGTTGCTGCGGTACAGTGTAAACAACGCAAGACGTTTGATTTTCCGCTTCAAAAAATCAGAAACACCAGAGCCCCGACTTGGACGAAGAAGATGATGATGATAATGATGATACCAATAATAATGATGATGGACCAAGTCTTTGCCGCTGTGTTGCCAACTACCTCGGTGACACTGTGTCGTTGTTGCTGTTGGCCACGCAAGTTGTCATATGTGAAGTTTTGCGCGTTGCTGAATTTTCATATTACGTGCCCAACAACAACAATAAAGATTAAAGAAAATGCGAAGAAAAAACACATACGAACTTCAAAAAGAAACGAGTAGAGAGCGAGAAAGAAAAAGATAGAGAGAGGTGGAGAGAGGGGGAGACAGAGTGAGAAAGATGAAAATATGTAACGAAACGAAATGAAATGAAATGAAAGGAGAGACAACAACAACAGCCAGCGAATGAAAGAAGAGGAGCATTGGATGGGAGGTAGAAAGGCAGAGAGCTAGAGAAAGTGAGAGAGATGGGAAGAGGCAGAAAGAGAGGGCAGTAACCAAACATAAACATGGCACCCAACACTTGTTCTCATGTCCGTCCTTAGACGCTTGTCGCTTTCCTTCACTTGGCAACGTCCACTGCACAGTGTCCACTATAAAAAATATTAATTTTTCAATTTATTAAATTTAAAAATACTACAATTGGTATTAGCCAGCTTAAGCTAATTACTAAAAAGTATTAAATTGTTTTTTTTTTAATACAAATTAATATTTTGTAATTGTTATAAAAATTGAAATCTTGTTACTTAAAAAAAATATATTTTAAATTCATCAAAGAAGCTACAATTTTTCTCTGTGTATGAATGTGGCGTGTGGTTTGGGTAGGACTAGGTAGGGGAGGCCTGATCTTGAGCCTGTCTGTAAGGCAAGTGGATGGCACACCAGCCGCTGCATATGACAATGTATTACCGCTAAACGGAGGCGCGGACTTTGAATTCAAAAACACGGGGTCGATGTCGATGGCGATGCCGAGGATGAAACTGAAACTCAAACTCAAACTGAAGCTAAGGCTGAAGTTGTTGCTGGGACCGTTCGCAACGCATGTAAGCAATTTCACAAAGTACTTAGTCAGCATCTTTTTTACCCCTTTCCTTGAAGGTTGCCAGGGCCTTGAAGGCGGACCGGGGTGACCGTTCGTCAGCAGGGCCCAACACGCATGGTACTGCGCAGATACCAAGCGGGTAATGTTATGTCCTGTCACTGGGCTACAGTGCCAACGATAAGCCAGACAGTCGAGCGACCTACTACCCAGCCCGACGACCGCTTCACCAACACCCCCCACATCACAGCTATGCCACCTCTCCCCTTTCCCACACCCTGTAGTTTCACTGTTTCTACTAAACTCTCGCATATTTTTTTTTAGCATTGAGTTTCGCTTGACTTCGGCAATGTCTCTTCTACTTGTTGTTGTTTTTTCGTCTTCTTTCATTTCTTTTCTTTTTTCCCTCCTTTTGCTTAACACATATTAAGCCGCAAAAATATTGCCGGGTACGCCAAACAGTCGTACCGTACGGTGGTGGTCGCCATGCCCAAAAAAAAGTAGTAACAACGACTACAGTCCAGCGGGCTGGCTTGAAAAAGACCCTGTATTTTGTGGATTAACCAATAAGCTATAGGAAAAAAAATCCACAAGAAACTTATGATTTATCCAAGTTCTAGCACTCATAGTCCCTATGATCATAGGGACAGACACTCATCTTTATATCGACTTAGCTATTGATGCTCTTTACGAATATATGTTATGTATATACTACGTGCCGCGAGTCATGCCTTCATCTGCTCTCGGCAAACCCAACAGCCTGCTGTATTTTACTTTACGGGGTCGAAAAAAAAGCACATGGAATGGCGAAAAGTAAGCATGCATATCTAAGTAAAATTCGCAAAACATGCTCAAAGGGTGGGGGGGTTTCAAAGGATAGGATGAGAGGGGAGGAGGGTGTAACAAAAATGGCACTGGCCTTCTAATTCACTCGATAGCCATTCATTGGAAACTCTTGATTGATGCTCCGCTCTTGTCTGCAGCCTCGTGATAAGCTCGCCGAGACTCAGTGACTTTGGCGGACTCCCCGCTAGGTCGACCTTCGGTTTTCCCAGCTTCATTTCCATCTCTACACAATGCTCATATTTTGTACGACTGCGTTGTCAGTTAGTTTTTCAATTTTTCATTTTAGAGTTTTACATATTTCAGGGATTAGATGACGACAACAACAACGTTGCTGCTGGCAGTAAAAGTAGCTATCGAAACTGCAATAAATATATTCATATGACCCAGACTCTGATGTGGATACACACACGCACACCCATTTATACTCGCTCCTTTTTCAATGTGTGCAGTTCATTGAGTTTTACGGAAGCACAACAGTTGTGCTTACTTCTAAATGGTTTGAAGCATGAAATGCTTTATCTATTTAAAATTAACGACATTTAAAACTAAGCTAATTTATTTTGAATAAGCAGAACTTGCCTTTGAGATTTTAGACATTTAAAAAGCTTAAAAGAGTATTTAATATGCAAAACTACCTATAGCTTTTCAGGAAAACAAACCGTTTTTAAAGACAGTTTATTCAGTTCTATAGATAACTTAGCTAGTAGAATACAGTATAAAGATAACTATTAAATTTACTTGTACTTTCTTTAAATTCAAATTCAAATTCACCGACATTTACGTATTTCGACTATTTAAGTATGTCCAGAATAAAATGACATAGTTTTTTCCCTGTCATTCTTCTCTGACGTTCAAGTTCAACTCACTATTGTGCTCTGAAACAGAATGCATTAACAAAACTAATCAAATGCAGTCTTTGTGATTTTAAAATTCCAGTACGGGTAATTGTCAAAGCTGAGTACTAAATACTCTCTTGTTTACTGTGATTGCCTTTGACTCGAGCACTTCCTAGTGAGGTCCATTGTTTTGGGTGACATCTGACAGGCCGTACTTCCCAATATTGGCACGTTGTGCTTTGTTCCCATATTCAAAAAACGGGCAAAGGTAAAACAATAAAAGCGGGAATTCGAAAATAAAGAGGAGAGGGAACTGAAAAGGAAAGTGAGGAATAGGTACCCAATCATGTCTAGTGACAATCAACAAAAGCTCTGTGAACAATTCACGATTTTGGCATTCATTTAATAAATAAAAATAAATTTAAAATTTAGCCCAGCTACAGTGAAATCGGTATACGCTGCATTACTTGGAAAATTAATTAAGACAACTGTAGTTTTTTTTTTTCTCAAGACATAAACTTCCTTATTATTTTTCTGTGCACATAATAGAGTTAATTATTCAATTGGTTGACGTACTTTGAACTTCCTTGGGCTACTGTCATGTCCTTCGCTCCTTGAAGTCAGTATTGGTTTTGGGACTGACATGCTCACCTTGTGCTTTTGGGAACTACTTCGGGTCTTTTGGTACTCGGCTTTAACCTTACTCTTGCCCTCAAAATGGAACATGCATTTTCATTTCCATTTCTATTAACATTTTCTACTAGCGGTGACATTTCGGGTTATTGTTCGCGATCTGCGGGTCGCCCCTAATTCCGTCTTTTGACAACTTGTCACTGGCACTTCAGGAAGCAACGATCTCAACGAAGACGGCGGCAGACTCTGTGACAAAACCTCGACCCAAAACCGAACCCAACCCGAATGGGAACTCAGAAAATAAAAAAAAATTCAAGAGCATGTAAAAAGTAAAAATGAAAAATGATAATTTCCATTGACGCAATTATAAAGTGGTGTGTGTGTGTGCTTGCTTACCTGGCTTTGGGATTCGGGAACGGGATCGGGATCGGAATCGGGATTAACTCGATTTACGAAAGGGTTACGTATGCATCCGAATGTTCTGTCGACCGCTCGACGTTCCAATAACAAAATATGCCAAAGTGTTTAATGTGCAGTTCCCGATTTCCCCTTTTCCCTTACTCCCTTTTAATGATTCCCGTTGCTGTTCCCATTTCGAGTACTGCCAGGTAGCCGTTGTTTCGTTCTCCCTATCTCCCTCTCTCTGTGTCTATCTCTCCCTCTCTTTCTATCTGTTGTGTCCCGTTTGAGAACGTGAATAATGCGAAATGAACGTGCATAAAACGCAGCTCCTTTGAGAGCCTAAAAGGGGAAGGAGAAGTGCTTACAAATTACGCAAAAGTGAATTAACCCCGTCGAGCACATTATCCCGATATAGGCAAATGTGTAGCGTCACGATCGGAGACCAAAAACCAAAGACCAAAGACTTTTCAAACTCACAGAGATCGAACGTCTGCCGTCCCAACGGGTTGTGTGCTCTCTAATCAGCACTCGTCAATTATCTTTTGCACTCACTGTTGGCCTCACACTAAAACACTCTATAAGCGTGTGTTATCGCTGTGCCCCATCGGCTGTGCGCTTTTTACGTTCCAATCTCGGGTTGTTTTACGGCCGAGCAACTTCGATGATCCGATCGGACGTAGCGATCGAGTCAAGTGCCAGCCACAAAGTACCATCAATTAGCCAATCTCCATTGTTCAATTTTAAAGTAGACTGTGCTTTTTCCTGCAGATCAAACGATTAAAGTGCTAATAGAACAAACGGTGAGGAAATGGCGCCCAACGTGACAACAAATTTAGTTGGGAATGTGGGTAAACTGAAACATAACTTACAATAATAAAAGCATTAAAGAAAGCACAAATATTTAGTAAAAAAAATTGTTAAATAAACATGATCTTCCAATTTATTATCTAAAAAAATGACATAATTAAATTAATTGCATCAAAATCCACACTTAAAGTAGACTATAAATATTCTAGTTGAACATAGTTGACAATGCTTCGAATTAGTTTGACCGAAAACTCTGTAGTTTCAATATGTTTAAAACAATTGAAATTAAATATCTAAACTGACCAAACTATATACTTTATGACGCCCTATTACAATAGTTTTTCTTATGTTTCTTATAAGAGTTTAACAATTGTTGTCTGTTCTTGAAGTGGTCTAAATTTGTTTCCTATTTCGCCAAGGTGATTCAACAGCTTAAAGCTCAAACAGAACCTTTTTGTACAAGCTGATTATGGGCAATTTATACAGTTTCAAATTGGTTGATAGACTAAGGGGGCGGAAGTACTACGCAATGGCAAGAAAGGGGCAGAAGTAAATGGAGTGAGTGGGAAATCTTATCGAAAAAACTTGCTGTCAAAGGACATTCGAGAAATTCAATTGTATTCCTTGGTCTGGGTATTTGTTTAATAATATGGCAACTGTCGGTCGGTGTGTCTGTCTCTCGGTCTCTCGGTCTCTCTGTCTGTCTGTCTGTCGGTCTTTCAGTCTATATGTCAGTCTCTTCGATTGTCTGTTTGTATGTTTGATATAAAAGCGAAACATTTAGAAGCGTAATTGTATAAGTGGGCTGCTTATGCCAATACCCAGTCCAAAATTGTGGGAGGCTGTTGTTGTTGTTGTATGTATGCTGAGGTTAAGGACGAAACTTTCATCATAGGGTTGAATGGATAATGGCCGCTGCCGTTGTCCGTGTTTGCGCTGTCCGTTAGCCATTAGGGGTGGACTTTAGATTCGATTCGAATCGTAATAAAAAATATGACCAGAAATATTTTGGCTAATGTGCAAGCGAGACGGCAAAAAAGCCAACGCAAATATTGTGCAATTTCAATCCACTTCGGTGGACTACACGACGACACTCCTCCCAACAACAACGGTGCCACCAAGAGCACCACCAAAGGCACTAGCCACGAACACTACCACCACCACCACCACCATCACCATCACCACCATTATCGAATGTTGACTCTCCGCAATGTCGTTTGGGCCAAGTCCGAGCAGCCACTTCAGGGCCCGAGAATGCAAAAGGACTCCGGACTCAACGCCGTCCATCACGGCAACTAACGAGCAGCCAGCTTAGCACTCAATGGCACAATCGAGCCTGGACAGCGCGGTGTGAGGGTGGTTACCTCCTGCTCCTGTGCCTCCCCCTGCTCTCCGTCTCTCCGACTCTCCTTGTTGCTGTCCGACTCTCGCTCCAAACAAAAGGGTCAATGCGTAAGCTTGTTGGTCTGGACTGTTCAGCTCACTACAGTTTAGTTCTGTTCAGTTCAGTTTCGTTTGGTTTTGTGCACATTCCATCCCTCGGACAGATTGACTTTTATGTTGATAGCTTTCGCTCTCTTTTACTCATTCTCTCTTTGTGTTTTTGCCTCCCCGCCACCTTCTCTTGGTAACGCGTTTAAGCGTTTTGCGAATTGTGTCCGTATTTTGTTTGTACTTGTGTGTGTGTGTCCAGTACGACGCAGTTATACGCTTCTCACCCTTGCGGGGGCCATTTTGAATTTTAGTAGCAACCGCGTTACACCTTCCATAGCTCAACAATTGATTTTAATAACTGAGTGCCACCATTCGGGCAAGTATAACCAAGAGGATGGAGTGGTGCTATACCAATTTCTGCTACAATCTGCTGGGATTGTGTAGAGGCAAAAAGCTGCCTCAAGAAAGGAACTTCAACTCCGCAAGGAATAAACCTTTTCGCTCAGATTCTAACTCAATCACAAGAAATTGTCCAGTTTAAATCAAACTGACTCTATTTTTCTTTTTTTTCTTTTTTCTTTAATATACTGTCGTCCCAAGACAGCCCATGCCTGAGGTCAATTTAAAAAGACAACTCAACAAATTGTACTTACTCGAGGATTTTTGTGGGGTCAATGCCTAAGCCACTATTGCTTTTCACCTCCTCCAACAGCCACATACATGTGTTGTCTCTAATAAGCCGATTCTAAGTCGTTGTCCAAGTGACAAAACCATTACACGGATGCACAAGCAACAGAATTTTCCAACTGGCCTATGCCTTGATAGAGAGACACACCGTTTTGGTCCTCAACACATGCGAACCCATTGGGGCATTAAGACAAAAGGTTAAATTTAAATTTGAAACACACATAGTCTCACACACATACACACACACACAGGCTGCTTTGAGCATCACGTTCTCAATGCGTGCTTCATGTGTCTTGGTCATACATTGCAATGCCGGTGGCCAAAGGACCCTCAGCCTCATGCCCAAACTTGCGCTCCTTTAGTTTGCGTCTCGTTTTCACTCCGTTCCTTTTCCTACTTTGGCTGGCTTAAGAGTGCGCCTCTGAGCATATTGTTGGCTCAGAATTGGATTGTTAGGCGTAAGGTGTAGCAGATGGTGTGGATTTGCATGTGTGTATGTGTGTGTGTGTGTGTCTCGAGAACAAAAAGGTGTAAAGGGGTAAGGGATCATGGGTTAGGGGAGCTATAAGTAAGAGGTTGGCCGTAACTCGAGCGATGCGGACTCAACGCTTGTCCTGCGTGGTTGCTCCCATTGTCTCTTTCTTTCTCAATGTGTGTGTGTGTGTATATACATGCCTGTATGTGTGTCGAAAGAATATAATGAAAGCAAAGGCCAAAGACGTGGCCAAAACAGTAGTGAGAGCGCCTGGACCTGTGGACTGAACATTGGGGATTCCAACTGGCAACTCGCAACTCGGAACTGGCTGGATACGTATGCTAATGGACATTCGAGATTTTGGTTTTGGTATTTCAAGCAGCTCGGCGACGTCTGAAGTTGTGCTCAGACCTTAGTTTTATCGAGTTTAGTTTGGGGCTTCGTTTACGCTCAGCTTCTTTTTTTGTTTTTTGGTGGAAGAAGCGAGGGTTTTGGGTGGGTAAAGCTGATAAGTACGTTTGATGCCTTTCGAATGCTCTACGTGTGGCTGACTAGGCCATGGCCATAACCCATAGCATTGCTAGTTTTGTCACAAGATGCAGGAGTAGTTTGGGGGGGCAGGAACGTAACAATATGATACTCATTTTGTGATTGTGTGATGATGGATGCGACATGTGCCTAGGGAGTTTAGCAGGAGCTTACGATACCTCAAATGCCGATAGATGTCGCAGGACCTCAGGCCACTTGCGAGTCCTTAAGCTCTACTCTTCGCCTCGACTTTAACTTCAGCTCGAACTCCAACTCTATTTCCAATTCCAACACGAACTCTGACTCTGAATATATCTTTGACCCGCTCAAGTGTGTCGGCAAAAGGATTCAAACGATTTAGCATTCGAAATAAGTTGGCCCATTGTCCTTTGGCTCTATATCCTGTTTCCTTGGTCCTTTCGCCGGCTAGGAACTTTGGTCTGGCGTTCGCTTTGTTTGTTCTATTCATACCTGATATCCTCGACCATTAGATTCATAAAATATGCATGTAGGTTAGGATAAACATAATTCCGGGCATGCGAGTAAATACTTTTGTCAAGATTTGACCATGATTGAGTGAGTGTTTGCTCGGCAACCTCTTGGCTCCCTTCTTTTGGAGTTACTGCTGGCTTTGCCGTGGCCTAAACTGCCCATAATTCATACGGTCGATTGGTTTGCACACATTTCTGTAGGATTATTTACACTACTTGGTCCTTGGTCCATATAAGGGCTCATTATGCATGTGTCAAAGTTTACCCAGTTAGTGTCCGAAGTGTTTGAGTTTAGCTAATGGAAAAATGTAAATAATGGACTTTTGGCAAAAATTTATAAGCTGTGATTTAAAGTCGAAAAATGCTGAATCTTGTTTAAAATATTTTAAAATAAATGTAAAACGATACAATTAAAGTAACATTTTAAAATTAGCTTAATTTGTTATTTAATAATGTTGATAAATAAAAAATTGGTACAAAATATATTGAATAGATTGATTAGAGATCAATTTCGATATTGACTTTATTATTATGTAGTTTTTGATTAATTCAAGCATGTGACGCCTAGTCTGTGTGGGTGTTAAAACATTCAATTTTCCTTGCTTAACTAAAAAAAAAAATGTAATTGTATTTAAAATATATGTAATGACTTGCACTGAAATGCGAATATTCAAATGCTCATGTGTATGGGCATTCATGGCTTAGTATGGAATGAGTTTTTGGTTGTTGCCAACTGTCAGTTAGCAACCACTCGTGAACGGGCGTGTTCATTAAAAATAAGCGTTTACATTTTGCAGACAATTTCAACCTAATTGGCATACTTTAGAATGCCAAACTGTTTGGGGCTCTGAGGAAGGGTACAGCATATGAAAAGAGAAAAAATGGAAATCAGAAATAAAAACAGAAATAAGTAATAACAAGTAACTAATGCGAATACATATGAGTACTCAGAATACAAAATTGTAAAATAACAAAAAAAGTAGAAAAAAATGTAAACAGAAGGACAGAGATAGATAGAGAGGGAGAGGGGATGATTTGAAGTGAAAGAGAGTGGGAGACAGGGAGTAGAATGGTATAAAATAGCTGTGTCATTTCTTATTTTTGAGTGCTATTATTAAGCATTTGAAATATCATACCATGATGCGGGACATGAGTTCTTTCTGAAAACATATACATGAATGCATATAGTAAGTGTGTGTGTGTGTGTGGGTTGCGTGTGTGTGTGTGTGTTTGTGTTGGCGCGTTATCCATTAGCTTATATTAAAATCGTTTTTTGCAGACTGAATGGCTGCTGTAAAACCTCCCAAAAAGCCCCCAAACCACGCCCCAGAAACAACCAACAATCACGCACTCACACACACACACAGGCACACACAGTCAACTGGACGAGAGATGAATGGGCCGGGCACAAATGTACCGAGTTGGTCGCATTGTTTAATGAAAGTTCTTTCCCAAAAACTTTTCCTACGGCTTTTGCAGGCATGACTCGAATGGGTCCATGTGAGTGGTAGAGTGTGTGCGTGTGTGTGTGTGTGACTGTCCTGGGACATTGGCCGCACGTATGCAAATGTGGCTTTGCTGTATTTGTGCTGAGATGGGCGCGTCTGGGGTACACAGCTCGGCGATGTGACGTGTGGTGTCAGACGGCAGTTGACAGCATGTTTATTTGTTTTTCCTCTGCTTACCGAACTCCCCTTGGTACCCACCCATCATCCACCTCCTATCCCCTATATAGACCTTCCTGTAGCCAGTGTCAATCTCAGCGTCCAACTCGGGACTACCTTTCATTTTTTTTGTTCTTCTTTTTTTTTTTGGATCATTATGTGCCAGTTGATGATGATGGTCCACACAACTGGCTGTGAGAGTGTGAATCTGTTTGGAAATTATTTATTTTAATGCATAAGTATACACACCAAATATGATTTTATTTATTTTTTATAAAATTCATTTATTGACTCATTTGACTAACTACAAAATTGTTAAGTTCATGGCACTGGGAATAACTAAAGCTGTCAGATTTATATGCACAGGTATATATAGTTATAATAGGTTTAAAAATTATGAAATGCGTCATGAAGTGACTTAAGTAAATATTTAAAACATTTATTAATAAAATTTGATTGATCAAACTTTAAATGCTAATTTAAACTCCGTTTATATTAAATAATAAATAATTTGAAAACAATGCAATTAAAAAATGTTTTTTTGTATATTATTAAATGAAATACACTTTAAATAACTGAATTTCCCACTGAGTGTTGCTATGCAAATGGACTCGATTGTACTGCGTCCAGCCACGAACACAGTCATATATGTATGAGAGTTACTCGCGTTCTTTGCCCGTCCACTCGACTGTCCGCCATATGTCCGCTTTTGGGACATGCGCGATATTGCAGTCACACACACGCACACACACACACACACATACACTGTTACTCACACACACACATTCGTATGCGGTCGTGTTGTATGAGCTCTGTTCTTATCCTTTGGTTGGATGCGTCCATTTGCCCATCGCCCAGTTATTCTCATATGGGCATACTCGAATACATATGTATGTATAAGTATGAGTGTATATAGCGTATCCTTTGTTGTTGTTGCTATTGTCGCTTTACAGGACTTTTGGTCCATTTAACATGTCTCATAATAATTGTGATTGGGGTTTATTTCGCATTCATTTGAATATGAATTAGCATCGTTTCGCATTTGAATGTCCAAAATGGGCCAAATTCGGGTGGGTAACGTGTGGTTTGTTGGGTCCTGGGACAGTGACTTTGACTGGGACTATGTGTGGGTTTCTTTGGGGGTCATTCAAAGGACAACGTAGTTGAATGGTGGCAGCATAGACAAGAATTTTGCCAATTTAACAAAAAGGGAAACGTTGCGATTGTATCTCAACAGTGGACCACACACACACATACACGTACACGCTCATACTCACACACACACTCAACGAGGACATGTTGTAAGGCATCCTTAAGAATCTAAAAGCAGCTGGCCACGTGAGTCAAGCGGTAGCAAAAAAGGGCTGTCCTACTGGGTAGTTCACACTGGTAAAGATGTAAAAAACTATGCAACATTTTTAACTGTCAGTTTTGTGCAGTCGCCAGAAGTTGTTCACCCATTACAGATACACACAGATATATATGTATGTATGAGTGTGTGTGTATGAGTTAGTGGTAAATGGATGCATACCACACCCAGAATGATTTGACTACTCGCTCTACGCTTGTCTGACACTCGTTTGGGGAATTTGCTCTTATTAATTAGTGTAAAACGGCCCTTGGGGGACTGACTCTGTACTCAGCCCCCTTTAACTCCTTCCGTGCTCCTCTTCTGCGCCCTTGTTCGCCTGAGTTTGTAGCTGTGTTTTTCTCCGCGTCGTATCCTTTGCTGGCTTCTGTGGGCTTTTGATTAAAGAGTTAAACTGATTGCCGAGTGGTCAACTGTACGCGATAGGACAACCACTGCTGGCACTCACTACTGTTGTGGAAATTGAGGGTATCTCTTTGGACATCTTTTTGCTCACACTCAAACATTTTAAGCTGAAGCTTAAAGACGCATTGAAAATGTTTCTAATTATTATTAGAAGACTTGAAGTTGGCGAAAAGTTGAATTGTTAGGGAATAATGTATGTTAAGTTTGAAATATTGTTTTACTCAAAAGCAAGTGATTTTTAATACAAATTTAGACGCCTTTCTTGTCCCTTAGAACAAGTCGGTCAAAAATTGCATATTTGTATGGAAAAGCTCGCACTAGATGAAGTACGAGGACTTGTATAGTCGGCTGTAGCCTTTTTTACAATTTTAATTTCTAAAATGACAATTAAATTAACAATAGGCAATACATTTTGCCATAATATATTAACCCGTTTATTAATTTTATATAATTTATACACTGCCCGATTTCTTTAAACTTATGTAACTGCAATATTTATATTCCGATAGACAAATAAAATTGATCAGTAAGCACTTAAAGATTAAGAGTTTAAGCGAAAATTTCCATTTGGATTATTTATTGTCTAATATTTTCATTCTAGCTGCATAAAATACGCTCGACTTATTTAATATCATTGACCCTTAACTATTTTGCCCTTTGCTCTGCCATTTCGATTGTCATTCCCATTTCGATTGCCATTGGCATTTGTTATCCCAATACTTTGCCATCTCTAATTGCTGCTGTTGAGTTTCTTTTTTATCTTTTCTCGCCGTTTGTTTGCTCTTGCGGTAAACGCCTAACAGACAGGTATAAATATATTTTATATTTTTTAAAAAGTGCTGGGATGTGTCAGGATACCAAATGGCAAAATGTAGCGCATAAATTGTGTCAAAGAGAAAAAAGAAAAAAAAGGAATTAAATGAAAATTGCAACAACATTACTGCTGTTTGTTGTTGTTGCTGTTGCTGCTGTTGCTGTGTTTTTGTTTTTGCTGTGTTTGTTGTGTGAGAAAGGACAACGGGATATCAATCCGCAGAAACATGCCCTTTCACACCGCGTTATCAGAGCGCCCCTTCATGCCATCCCGATGTTGTCCCTGCCATCGTAGTTCTGGTCCTCGTCCTGGTCCGTCATCATTGGCAGCACATTAGATCATAAATAAAATTAGACCAGAGCAGAGAAGAGCAGCGCTGCTGCTGCCACTGCCACTGTCGCCCCTTTTGCTCTCCTCTGTCCATTAGGCATTGCGCGTCCTATCAGATACGCCTGGTGTCTGTGTGTGTGTGTGTAAATGTATCTGTATCTATATCTCGCTGTATCTATGGTTCGTCTGAATGGGTTGTGTAATATTGATTAAATTGGTGAAACTTCTTCTTTTTTTTTAAATTACTGTAAAATTTCGCACACTCACGCACAGTGGTTGTAGCAGCCTTCATTTCTCCTCTCCTTTGCTCTCCGCTCCTCGACGCTCTACGCTTTTTCCTGTCCGTGTCCGTTTCACCCTTTCGCCATTATACATCCGAGCTGCTGTTGCTAATAATATTGACACAAAGGATACTTTCTGGTCGTGCACTTCATACAAAAGGTATGAAAAAGAGGATGAAATACAACAACAGCAACAGCAACAACAACAGCAACAGCCACGGCTTTGATCGGTGAAGTCAATTGTAACACATCGAATTGTTCGCATTGATAGATTTTGATTTATTTGCAGTTATTTATAGGCCTTCAACTGCCACCAGCCAACTCACTCTGTCTATCTCTCTCTTTGTCTCTATCCCTCTCTGTCTCTCTGCCTCACTGTCTCACTGCCTCTGTGTGTGTTGTGAGTCCATGACTCGACGCCTCATTGACGTGACGTCCATGGAACTAACTTTACCTACTTCACAGCGACATTAGATTATCCGTTCTTATCCTCGATTTTTGGTTTTTACCCTTTTGAGTCACTTTCCACAGCAAAAGATTTGCAAACACACACACACACACACACACACACATACACATGCGTGTTTATCTTAGTATGGGTTGGATGACACGTGATGCACATGGCCTACATGACATTGCATCTGCATACCACACACACAAACAAACTCTCTCACACACAGGGCATGCGATGAGGGCTATTCGAAAAGTTTCTCAAGTCCTCTATAAACTAAATCAGACAAGTACATAAATCACTCATATTTCTCTTTCATATTTTTCTTGGACCACGACTAGAGGAAATTTTTAAAAATTTAACTTAGGTAAATAATTATAGAAATATTAAAAGTATCAAAAAGAATCACAAAAAATACACCTCATAAGTCTTAGACAGTTGAAAGATTAAAAGGCTGTTTTAACAATCTTACTTTTAGTTTATTATATGACGAGAGTAGCATTTTTGATCAGAATCAAAGAATCTGAGACATTTAGCATACTGAGTTGTTTTTATTTTTTTACAAATCTGTTGAGTTTAAATTTAATTTTTATAAAGAAGTTCAATATTGTTTTTTTTTTTATTGCAAGATAGTTTAAAGAAATTGTGCTATATTGTTAAAGATACATATCAGAAAACTCAATTAAATTATGTTCACCTTTAAAACTACTTTAATCTTCTATTTTAATGATATGAAAAAAGTTCAAATCTATCTGCAGTCACTGAATTTACAAAAAGATCACTTGTAAATAAATTAAAATTTTTGTTTTGAATTAAAATAAAATAGTTTTGATAATTTCTTATGGAATTTATAGTACTCTTTGTAAAAACTTTAGCAGCAAGTGTAATAAATGTATCTGTAAGATACTTTTGAAACTGTCGCAGTCTTGCATTGTCCGATTGTCCAACAGTCTGCCATTCTGCCGCCAACCACAGGCCATGGCCCAAAGGGTGGCTCAGCAGATAACTCCATACACACACACACACACTCAGAGAGTATGTGAGTGTGTGCTTATTGCATATCCTTAAGGTAATCACATTCACAATATAATAAAACCATGCGGTGACGGTTCCTTTTGCGTTTTCAACTGCCGCTGGCCAAGCGAAATGAATTTGCGGCTAACACGACGCGTAGCTACCCTGCAACATGTGGTACATAAATATCCTTTGAATTGTGTTTATATATTAAAAATTTCAATTGTGGCCTGAAGCTAAGACTATTTAGATAGAAATCGATATTTAGTTTAAAAAAAAAAACAGCAAGAGAAAACTGCTAAGACACTTCTATTTTTATTTAAATTTTCTAATTTAAGGTTTTAAATAAAAAGCGTTTTTTTGGTAAAGAAATGAATAACTTTTTATAGTCTTTTCTTTGGTCTGTTTTGAAGACTACCTCCTAGTTTAATTTAAGATCCTACTAAATCCAGTTGGGAGTTTCAATGCAGTCTCTGTCGGTGTTCCCTTATGCCTGGAATGCAGTGTATTTGGTTAGCCGAAAGACACTGAATGTGAAGACTAAGAAAAAGGCTTTTCTTTTTCTTCGTGCTGTCTTTTATACATATTTTTTTTTTTTTGCTTTTCGTGGAGCTTCGGGTTTTTTCGTTTATTTTGAAAAGTTTGTTGGTATCCTGCTACAAGTCCCTTGGGCAGCATTTACCACCCCATTCACCGGCTGCCAACCCCCACTCACACACACACACGCACACACATGGACACACACTCATGCACCTTTCACGTTTGAAATTCTTCAAGTTAATGTTGTTGTTCTTGTTGTGTGTGTGTGTGTGTGTTTTTTCATGTGTTGTTTTTTCCTTTTCCAAAATGGACATATGGCCATTGGCATGCTCGAACCCTGGACCGACATTTATCAGTGCATATATGTGTGTGTGTGTGTGCGTATGTGGTTATCTTCATGTGGGTTTTAAAACCTTAAACAATTTCGGCAACGGCTTGCGAATAGACTGTAAATTGGGAAATTAATGGCCCTGTTACGGCTCGTGTATTGTTTTTTAAAGGGTTTTTTTTTTCCATTTTTTTTTTTTTTTGTAACTTCCTTTTAACATGTTTTCTTATTTTCCATTTGACTGATAGGATGATTTTTCGCCCCTTAACAAGTGGACCTCGTCTGCATTTTTGTGGCTTTCATTACAAGCTAAAATGGATTTATGTGTTGAATACTCGACGAGCTTTACACTTTCACTGGTAGCTTATTAAGAAGTTTAAAATATTAAATATACTCTGTAAGTTATTGTTAAAATAGAGAAGAGTGAAGGCGAATGCGAAAGTTTAAGAAATTAGTTTGTTTGAAGCATGTATAAATTGTTTGAAAACTAAAATTAATTGTTTTAGTTTTATAAATTAGTAGAATTACTCAACATAAAAAAAATTCTTCAAGCTTTTTAATTGCTGAAATACATTTATCACTGGATATAAATAAAGTAACACTATTTATATATTTGCAAAAATGTATTAAAAAAAAATGCAATAAATAAATTTTTATATCTATGGAAGTTTTGGAACAGTATCGCAGTAAAATATATTATTTTGTTTTAATTAATTTCTATTAACTATGCTCGTTAAGGGTTACCTAAGTACTTCCTGGAATAATTGATATCTCAAGGTTAATTGAAAGCTGGCACAATAATGTGAGATGAGAAAACATGACAAAAAGTGGCCAAGAAATTGAAATTCAGACAAAACACACAAAGATACAAGATGGCACAAACAGACAAAAAGACAAACAGTAAAATCTAAAGGAAAAGAAGGAGAAAGCCAAGACAAGGGGGTGGAATGGGTAGCAGAGGAAACACAAGAAACAAGCATATGCAAAAAAACACAAAAAAAAATTTAAAATAATAACAACCCAAAGGAAAACAACATTTGCAGATATTTCTCGTTTTTCTGCTTGGTGGTTGCTTTGGGTACATTTTGGGGTTGGGGGTGGGGGTGGCATATGGCAAGACCACAACAGACGACCAGAAAAGGACCTTGGCATCTGCTTTGCATACGAGCTTTTTGGGTGTAGTTTTGACAACGAGCATTGGGGCCAAAAAGTTTGCTCTTCTCAATATGTGTCGTCTGTGCCCACACACACATACACACACACACGTATGTATACATAAGTCCTCATATGTGTGAGCTTGGGAGAGTTGGGGTGTGTGTGTGTGTGTGTGTTTTGTGGGCACTTTCGGATAGCAGGGTCCAGAAGCTTGTTCCCTTGCCCGGTTCCGTTTCATTAGTTGGACTGTCATTTCGCTCACCTTACTGCTGTTTCCATATACACATACATATGCATATATAGGTACACTGTCAAAAATAAATTAATCTTTTTCGAAAACTATTTTCTGTGTAGTTTAAAATTAAATTCAACAGTTTTTAAAATGTAACTTTAAAGTAGAAAAGAATAATGTATTTTAATAAAATAAAAATAAGACATAATAACAGCAAGCCTATTTTAAATTTATTCTTTATTGTTGTGAGTAACCAAAAATTTATCAAATTAAAATATTTCTGTTCATTGATTATTTTGCAGTCTTTTTATTGACCAGTAAAATTTACCCAATTTTCTTTTTTATTTCCAACCTCTACAACTTGCCAAACATTCAGTGCAAAAATGCTTCTATAATTATATCCTAAAAAAGATTGTTTTTGTATAAAATAAATATCAAATATTTAAGTATATAAATATTATTTATTTGGAAATGTTTCTGTTTTAATTATTTGTGTTATAGGTTTAGCTAGTTCTTATTAGATGTTGTTGCTATTTTTTTTATAAGTGCACATGTATGTGTGCATATGTGTTTGTATGCGTGTGTATTTTGCGGCTCCGCCAAATGCCGAATTGGATTTATACGTGTATAATAAAAGTACTTGACGGGAGGGCCAAAACACTAAATGACTATAAAAAGCACTTTGAAGAGGGTCAAATGGAGATAAATTTGTGTGTGTATACGTGAGTGTGTGTGTGCGCGTATGTGTTTGTGTGTGGTCACACACACATAGGGAAAGTAGCATGTCCTTCGATGCTCTGTGTAAGCAGAAAAGGATATTTGCTTGTGTCTAATGTGTTTTTATTTTTCAGCTCGTTTTCGTCTTACGTTTTACGATTTCGACGGTCACTTTGTGTGTGGACGTGGACGTGGGACGTTTGCCAGGCGTCAAATGTCCTTCGTCCTTGCGTAAAAGGGATATTTGCATGCATGTGTGTAGCCGTGTGTCTCTCACACTCACTATCTCTCTCTCTCTCTCTCTCTGTCTTACTCCTGCTGTGTATGTCTTTGGGGGTTTAGGTTTTTGCCGCTCGTGTATTTTATGGCCACAAAGAAAGAATTTTTCTTTTTGCGCCTTTTGACATCGGTCGACGGTCGTTTCGTTTGGACCTAACCAAAAAACCTTCCCATTTGAATAGTAACCGTCCATACATTAGAGAAAGTTCTCTTTACCCAATTTGCACTCACACTTGGATGAGAAAGTATGCAAGACTAGCAGATACGCTAACCTATCTGTATCTGCTCATGCCTGCTACAAATTTTCCACACAGTTTGTTAAATCCTTTAACGTTTCAAGAGCTGCCGCATAAACTATTCCAAATACACAAAAGTGTCTAGGTTGGTAGGAAAAATACACACACATTTCATTGGTAATCCGATACTTTTTTGCAGGGTAAGAATCAACTGGACTTGTGCATCTATTTCTAATTGCAATCTGTCAATTACTTTGTCTGAGACACTGAAAGTTGGAAGGGACTGAAGAGTTATGGGCCAAGTTTGGCCACAGTTCCCGGCGGAATAACGTGGGCGACATGCATAGACACGTCAATTGGCCCATCTGGCAAATGGACAGCGGACCAAATTTGCAATTTTTATGGCTTATAAAAAAGCAATAACAACAAGTACAGCGATGAAGAAGGTACATAACTTTTTTTTACCGTACTGTGCTGTAATCCGACACCGTCATCGATACCAATGGCGATACTTGGCCCATTTCTTCCCCCTTTCACTTAGCGTTACTGCGGCCAAGGTCGCACGGAAAATGTTTGACGGGCAAACATGATTAATAATTTTTGTATACATTTACAACGCAGTTTTTTTTTGGCGTCCCTCCGGTCATTCATATGTCCGTCGGCTTTTTGTTGAAGTTGTTAGTTGTTGTAAAGTTGTCAAAGAAAGCGACAGCTAAAAAGTAAATCAATCATTCGCACGCTTTTCCTTACTAGGGATTTTTCCACAGAAAATCGTACAAAATATGCATCTAATTGGGGTGATGCCATTTGCCCTGACCGCACTTTTCGTCAAGCCGCTGGACTTTTGACCATTGGCCAAGAAGGTTCGTTTCTTGCACGTAAACGAGTTACGAGTTTTCTTGGGGTTGAAAGACACACATCACCACTTGAACTAGTCTCCTTGTCCAGCTTGGGTCTTTAAGCAATTTGCTCGATCACCTTTTGGTGTGCATCTTGATGGTCAACGAGAGTCACACAAGTCACAACACTCTGGCAAAGTTCAAATTGATTGGACTCATGGATCATTAGATGCGTCATTATTGTGGTTGTGGAATTTTGGAGTAAGGGAAATTTTAGGAAAACTGCAAACAAAACCTCACGAGGAGATTACATTGCATTTTTGTTGTATTTTTTGAGATGCAAATTTTTAATCAAGATTTTATGCAATCAGTTAAAATTACAAAATTATTTTAATTATCTCAGCTGTTTTACTAATTTAATTTAATGATTAATTTTTTTTATTAAATCTTATCGGAATTTTATAATAGTTTTATATTATTATGCAATCATGTCAATAATACTGGACCATTATGTATGCTAGTGTCCAAAGCTCACAGCGAATATAAATATTAATCAATTTTAACGTTTTTTAGTCTATGTAGAATTTTCCTTAACTATTCTGTTTTTATTTTAAATATATAATGCTCACATCTAATAAATATTGTTTTAATTTCTGCATTTTCCATTCCATATTCAAACTATGCATTTAATATAATTCTTCCCTCAATAGGGTGAATTTCCGTAAATAATTTTTACTCACGCTCAAATTGTGGACGCAGCTTGTCAGGCAAAGGAATCTAAAAACACTGAGGCTCTAAAATGACTGCGATCCTCTGAATCGTTTTTCGCTACAGTCGCCTCCAAAATATTAATACGCTTGGCATAGCAAAGGTCACGTCCTGGGATCCTCCCCGATCTGATTAGAATTTCATTCTACCCAATCGGCAGAAGGCTTTGTATATTTAGGGGTAGTTGGCGATCTCAACTATGAGTCAACCCCTAACAGAACAGTATCTGTATTTCCGAGAGAATTATGGTTAATGTAAGAGTAAAAGAGATGAATATATGTTGAAGATGAGAGCAAAGCGAAATTGAGAGAGCATTATAATTTAAATAATTGTAAAGATCGATAATTCAAACTATGAATGAATGATTTGAAAGATTATGTTTCAATCTGAAAGATATTTTTAATTTGCTTTACTTTTTATTAAGGACTTAAGTTATGTTACAAACACACATATTCACAGAATTTATGTAAAAGGTCTTAATAAAGACTTGAGAATATAGATTGATTAATTTTTAGTAGTATTAATAATAACTTTTATTAAAAAATATGTTCAACATTCAATTCAATTTATTTTTATTTACTCATGTTAAACAATTTATTACTCAGGGGTTCGAGTCAATATTCGATTGCACACCTCTTAATACATAATATTGCCTACTTTTGAGGTGAGCGATTAGAGCATTAACACTCGCCTTTTATTCGCTGTTTGTGATTCACAAGTTGTTCAAGGAATGTTTATCATAAGCAAATTATTTGCCTGACGAATTTGGAATGTGTGTAGTTGTGCCAAGGTTGGCATTGGCTTAAGTAATTTGAATAGGCCAGAATACTGCCAGGATTGGCAAAGATGTGGGGAGGGTAATAAATGTGGAGATGGCTGTTGGGGTTTGTCAAGTCGACTCGTCTAGACCTAAAACAATGAATGTCGAATATCTGTTTGTGATTTGTTTGAAATACTTTTCTAAGGTACACACACACACACACACATACAATGTCAAACAAATGCACACACATATAAACGCGTATTTAAATATCTTTCGAATGGTCTCAAATTAATTTACACCCAATACACACATGTGTATGTGCATATGTGTGAGCGAGCTTATGTATGTGTGTGTGGCAAGTGGGCGACTACTGTTGACAACAACAACAATTAGAAGCCAAAAAACCGAAGCCAAGTCGCCAAATAGAGCACAAAAGGGCTCCCAGCGTCGGCTTTCCTTCGCTTCTTGCGACAAAAGGTAGTAAGAGTGTGTGTATATGTGTGTGTCAGTGTGTGCTTGTGTGCATGCTTTTGTGTGCCCACATGTGTGTAGCAGCAAATATATAAAAGTTGTTTTTTTTTCTTTTGTTGTGCACATAGAACTTTGCCGATTCACTTGGCTGAATCGCAGTGTTTTCAACACTGATAAAAAACAGTGTCCTGTAATTAAGATTGTGCTTGCAAAAGTTAGTTTGTTCCTGTAAAAAATATGGGTGGAAATTAATAATTTCTTCAACATAAAAAATTTATTTATTAGGTTTAAATGAAAACAACGTCTCGTTCATTAAAACAATAATTATAAAATTAAAAAATTTACATATTTAAATTAATAAAACTAACAATAAAATTAGATTTATAAGCAGAACATATTTTTTTTTGGGATAGAGCATTATAATTATAAATTTAAAAACTAATTTATTTTTAAATTCAGAAGAAAATAAAAAAGTTTTACATATTTAAAAGTATTGAAACTACTCTTAAAAATTTAATAAAAAAAAAATATTAAATCTTAAAATATTTAATATAACTAATTTTATTAATGCATTTTTGATTTTCCTTTAAAATTATTAACATTGTTACAAATTTTAGGGCGAAGTTTTTTTTAGTCTTATTTTTAGTCGCTTTATTTAACTTCATGCTCAGAATACTATATGTCCTTAGTTTTAAATTTTTGTTTTTAAGTAGATTTAAGTTTAAAGTAAAATGTTAGGAGCACATATTTTTTGAATTTTAGAAAGCTAGTCTCTTTGAGCAGTGAAGTGCCATGCTTATTTTCGTTCTCATTCGCACATTCGTTTTGGCAAGAACAAAAGGTTAAATTCGCTTTCAAATGGTCAAACATTTGAGTGAGATGGGTTTTCAAGGTGGATTGGCAGCGGGTTGTTACCGGCAATGGCGTTGACTCTAACTCCAGCTCTCCGACACCGACTACGACTCTGAGTCTGAGTCTGAGTCTGACGAAGGCGATGGCGATGGCCGACAGTCAGGCGCAGTGCGACCAATTCAACTAGAGTGGGCGACCAGCACAATGCCGAGACACAAGCTCTATACGTTCTGTGTGTACGTGTATGTGTGTTTGTGTGTGTGTGTGTGTATATATGGGTGTGTGGCAAAAAGGGTTATTGCTGGCGGCAAGTAAACACCACCGGCTATTCCACACTGTGTATGGACAACGGACAGCGGACACAACTTTGCCAACAGAGGCAGCAGCCAACTGCCACTTCCTCTGACGCTGTCGCTGTCTCCTCCCCCTACCTAACGGACCATCCAGCCGTAAATCCACCCGCCGTCGAGAACAACGACGAAGAGGAGAAAGCCGCCATTACGATGAGCATCCATTGCCATTGCCATTGCCGGTGTAACTGTATTTCTCAAACGACCAACTCGCTGTTTTATGTGTCTGTCTGTCTGTCTGTGTGTCCGGAAAGTATTTGTATGTGTATGTGCGTGTGTGTGTTTGTTTTTCTGACTACTGTCGCATTAGTTTTAAGTTCCATGCTGTCCAGCTCTGAAAATTTCATGTTAACTGACTAAAAGTTAATCGAAACATTTGTAACTTTTACATTCAAAACGTTGGAATTTGAATAATTCAATGGCATAATTTAATAAATTTATTTAACTTCTTAGCCTATCAGATATTAAAATAAAATAATGTTTTTAAATCAATTATTGGTTACACAATTTCGTTGGTTTATAAATCAATTACTCCCAGTGTAAAAAACTAAAAATTTAAGGCCGTGGTCTTTTTTTTGTTGATTTTTAAGTCAATGACGGCATTCTAAATAAACATTAAAATTATTTAACGCTTTTTTGTGCTAACAATCGATACCCATCATAGAAAATATGAATGTATTAATTTACTTCATTGAATAAATATATGATTGTGAAATTTTGTAAAACATATACGTATATTCAGCCTCATACTGTTGAACTTAAGAGTAGTTTATATACTTATATACTTTATATCATATATCATTATTAAACTGAAAATGATTTACAAATTATTTTCACAGCAATTAAAAATGCCAATAATATTTTATACAATTTTTTTTGTTCATCTTTGAATTATTTGCTTTATTTTGTTGAGACAAGAAAACATAAATGATGATTATATTTAACACCACAAATTGTTTTAGAGATGTACTTTAATAAATAAGTAGATGTATTTAAATACGTAAATTTTATACCAAAAATAAAATGAAAACATTACTTGAGTTAGAAAATTTTTAGTTTAATTGAAAGAAAATTAACTGAAACAGTCTAAGCTAAAAATTAGTTTAATTTTTCAAATAAGCAACTAAAATAATATTTATAATAAATAATATTTGATTAATGAAACAACAAATTAGATGTTTTATTTGATGGTCGGCTGTAATTCAGTCAAGACGAAAAATGATTGCATTTTACAGCTATTAGGATTATTTGCTACAAAACTATCTAGGATTTATTTAGCAGCATATGGAAAATGTAAATTCTTTACTCATTAAGCTATAATTCGGCTTGCTCTGCATAATTTCTACAGAATAAATCAATCTGCAGAACAAGAAAACTATGGGAATAGTCTAAAAATTGAAATCTGACTATGAATGAAATGGGGGAGGAAAGGGTAAGGGAATTGGATTATCCAACGGGCATGACAATAAACTAAGTAGAGCGATAAAAATGTTCTTTGAAGTTCGGTCATGGACAGGACGGGATGTACTTGCTTTATAAGGTCCAAGGTATTTAAATATTCAATTCAAATTCTAATACCAAATGTACATAAGTTTCAATTATGTGAGTGTGCGACACTGTGTGTGTGTGTAAATGTTGCTGTGTGTATCCCTTTGAGGGTTGATTTGCTAAACTTTATAATGAGAGCAAGGAACACACGCGTGCCTCAAAATATTTACACACAATGGGCCGAGGACAGGGCTGAAATATGGAAAAGGACAGGACACTGGTCAGTAACGGCGTTGGCCTTTGGTAATTTGTTGAGCTTCAGATGCGGGACAAAACATGCACATATAAATATGTATATAAATGTGTATATATAGCGTTTGCAACCCTTGATGAACGGATAAACTTGTACGATCTGGAAATGGTAACGGGAGACGCAGCCATTGCATCTGGTTACGAGGAGCAGAGTTAGACTTCAGCTGGTTCGAATAGGAACATTTATAGTTCCAGGATAGGGCAGGCAAGGACGCGTCCAAAGAGGACCAAACAGGATGGGCACGTACGGGGAGAGACAAAGCAGAGAGAGCGGCGGAGAGAAGGAGAGCGAGAGATTAAAGGTTAGCACTCGCGACCTTGCCATGAGGCCCCGACGAGGCGGCCCTGTGAGTGGAAACCGTGTGGCAGCTTGGCAAAGCAGCTTGTGGCATGTACGTGCTCGTTGTTCCTGCCACACACACACAAACCAAAAGCGGTGCGAGTTCGTAAAGCCGGCCAACCCATTAAAGCGAATCGTAAATCAAATGAGTTGCATAAATGCCTACAAAATGTTTCAATGTTTTCGAATTTTGCGGCCTACGCGACTCTTTGGTATCCGCAAGTAGGCAATAAACATTTGCTCAGCCAATTTGGCCAAAAGTACCTGCCACGACCACTCCTTGTCCAACTAGAAGTCTAATACCGTCTCCCCAATGGAGTGATTCGATAATTGTGGGGGCGAGGGGCATGAAGGCATCCTTCTTTCTTACTTACTGTTGATTTGCAAATCTGTTGATTATGAAAAATGTTGACAGTTTGAAATATAAAAATAATTCTCAATTGTTTTAGCTCACTTTCAATGTTTTGTAACACTTGAGAATGTGTTTGAGTAGCTGAAAGGAATATTAACAAATATTTTAGACAGATTTTTTGATAGGCTGTGAAAAACGGAGAGTTATTTTCTACTAAATTAGCTTACTTGAGGCACTTTTTACATTGAAACTTCAGTGGGAGCATCCTCTAATTTGTAATCTTTATTATGGACTACAGTATGTAATAAAGGAGTTCCATTTTGTTTTATAAAAGGTTAAGCATTCTATAAGTTTGTTTAGGCCAATTTAATATTTATATGAATTTTGTGTGTGAATGACTGAAGTGTGTGTTAATAAACAATATAAGTGGTGCAAAGAAAACAAATATTTTACTGTCTTAGATTTTATTATATATTTTTTATTATAACAATTATATTATAATAGCAAAATTCTTGTTAAAAAATATTAAATGAAAAATTCTTCAAAATTCTATAATATAGTTTCTAAGTATGAACTTTTAACTAAGACGCAGAAAAATTAAGAACAATTTGCAATTTAAATAAGTAATAAAGCCCTAAGTATTCTCTTGGGTAGAAAGTATTCGCGATAACTCAAATCAATTTAGGATTGTTTTTTTAGCTCAATCAGAATCCTTTATTATCTTTATCAGCGTCGAAAATTAATTAAAGTGATTTGCGAAAAATGAATCAAATAGAATTCACAACATATTCATAAACTATATAAAAAGAGGTTAAATATGTATTGAATAATAATTTGTTGAGTTGCATACTTTTGGGTGTTTACCAACACTACAATTAGATTTTATTCCAATTTTCTCAAGCATAGTTTTCGAATATACAAAATTTCAAATTTATCAGCTTTCGTATGCAGCTTGTTCCGTCACCTCACCCCACATCTCTCCCCGTTTCCCCTTTGCGGACTTTGTGTGCTTTTGGCCGCGTGCATGGGGGTTTTCAAGGGGGAATAGAGATTGCAGGAGAGTGTGGTGTTTTTGGGGGTAGGGGGGTCTGCTGCTAACCTAGTCAAATAAAACACTTTCTAAAATTTGACTTTGGGCAGAAACCGCATTCATTACTCTTAGCCGAAGGATGTGTAACCCTTGCAGGAATTTACCGTTTTTAATCTTATTTCAAAAGTCCTTCCCAGGCACACACACACACACACACAAACACACTCGAGCTACACACATGTGTGTGCATGTGGTGTAAATATGAGTATTGGTCCAACTTGGCTAGTGTCAGATGGAAAAATAAGTTCTGGTCGAGGGCTTTTGGTGGCTCTGGAGGGTGTGGAAAGGAGCAAGGGGAGAACCATGGGATTGAAAATGATGGTCCGACAGATTTTGAAAATTGCCAGTCGGCTGGCAAGAAGGTAGTTTGGAAGGGGCGTGGATGGAGGCGATTGGGGCAGAGAACTGTCAGACAGCGTTGCAAGTGGCTAAGGGTATAGATAAGAGCAAGGGAAAAAGGAAAAGGAGCAGAAGAGAGGCACAGACGAACTGAGCGGTGGCGTCGCCAACAGCCTGTGCTGAGAGAGCGCTACATAGGAAAAGAGAGAGAGAGAGAGAGAGAGAGAGAGGGTAGCTGGTAGGACTCGAGGCGACCGCAGACCTGAGCCTTGAGCTGGGTAAATATTTGTGGTTTCCGAAAGGATACTTTTAGCTATGCGTAAATTCAAAAAGGCAAATTGGCAACTTCTGAGCAGGCCTCCTCCCAGCCGACCAACCTCCTCTCCGCCCTCCAGCTCAGCTGCTGCCTTGGACGCTACACACTCCGTTCCTCTTTGGCGGCCGGGACTCATTTGCTGGCCGCTGACGCATCGCGGGGCTATCGAGGGTAACTGAGTGTGTGTGCGTGTGTGTGTTTGTGGAGTATGTGAGTGTGAAGATACATATCTTCTGGCGTTGCGTCAGCCACAGCAACAAACAAACAAACACACACACACACACACACACACAGTGGGAGCGTTGCTTGTGCCTTGCGGCATTTTGTCTGGAGACAGTTGGGAGGAGACAGGGGGCTGGGGCTGAAAGTTTTGGGGTTTGAGGCTTTTGGGCCTGAGGCTGATTGCGAGCAGCTTGAATTGGTTTGGAGGGAGCGGCGTTGGTGATTTCATTAGGACGGTGACCAAATAGATTTATTAATCCTAAGGCTAATAAATAGTGTGCGACATTAAAATAGAACGAACCGCAGCGCAGCGCAGCTTCCACACACACACATGGGATACGGATGACTAACCGGTTCGTGACAGAGCGAGATGGTGAGCTGAGCAGTAACGGGAGCAGGGGCAGTGGCAGGGGCAGGAACAGGAGCCAACAGGAACAGCAGTGCAAGGGTTGCTTTGTTTTGAATTTTCGGGCTGAAAAGGGCAAAATTCACAGAACGTTTTACAGCATCAGTCGCACCCATTGAGAGATCACACCCCAGCCCCTTGCTGTGCCCCGTGACCTCTCCCCTAAGCTTGCTCCCTTTTGGGCTGCTGTACAGCCCATTGGTCAGTTTAAGTCGACAAATAGCACAATTAACCTTATGATGATCCCGATGATCTCACTGTTTGCTCTCGGAAGCTGTGAGGATGCTGCATACAAAAAGCATTAATAACAAGTTTTTTAAACATTATTTTGATGTGTTTTTTTTCATGGGTTTTTATGGGATTTTTTTAGGGTCTTTAGCTTTGCGTGTTTGCTTGTTAACCCCTTAAACTGTTGACCTCTAGTGCGTTGTCATTCGTGCAGCATTTTCAAGTGCTTCAAATGAGTTAGTAATTAGCTTTTGTTTGGGGAATTTAATTAGAGACAAGCGACAAGACACAAGCGAATCCTGTGTCAGCATCTGACAAACCTTCGTCTACTCAAATCACTAAAATAGTTCTGAATCCAATTCGCGACACAACACAGGTGTTCTCACGCCATTTTAAGCCATTCGCTGGCAAACGTGCAACAATGTGGCAAGCTTTTAAAATGACAACATGTGCGTACTGAGCCTGCAACTGCCACTGGACTTGACGTTTTTGGCAATTACAGAAATGAAACTGGAAAAAAACTTAGTGGAAAGAGTTACAGTCGACTGCAAAAGACCCTGTATACTATCGAAAAACATAAAACATTTCACAGCCAACACAAGTGTATTGTTATATAATGATCCACCTGTTCACACTCGTCTCAATCAAGACTCTTCTTACCTTTTACTCACTTCCTTTTGCGACAAACCCTAAACACCCTCTACTCTTCTTGAGTACAGGGTCTAAAAAGGATTGACATTTGCTGGCCCTGTCCGAGCAATGAGCACGCCCCGCATAAATTTCTGCAAAGTGAAATTAAATGGGCGGCACTGCGATTTAAAATTTAATTAAATTAGCTCAACTCATGCCTCCCATTTGCCTTTGACTTTCCTGTTCATGCCACACGCTGCAAGCCAAGTTCAAGCTTTTTTTCTTGGGGGGCAATTTGAATTTTATTTTCTTACACCGGGAGTACACAAAACAGGAAGTTGGACGAAACTGCAGTAGGTGGACTATGGTGACTACTTCCTTACTGACAGCGAGCGAGTTAGTAAATAATTTATGAAATAAAAACAGTTATTCGATTAGGCAGCACAATAAAAAAACGGAAATATATTATAGTGCGCTTCGATCATTTTATAAAATGCATTATAAAAAGGGAAATGCTTTAAATAGTTGAAAAATTGAAATGAATAAATTTATTCAAAAGATTATGCTTTTTAAGGTTCTTACATAGGAGCTGTCCCAAGTTGTAAAGCATGCATCTTAATAACTTTAGTGACAAGTTAAAAAATAAACAACTGAAACACTTAAAAGTAATGTTATATTAAGTAGAGTGCGCTGGACAGACGTGGACCACCGGCAGAACGGCAACAGTCGAATTGTTTTGAGTCTAGTGACATCTATGTCAATGTGATACAAATTTTAATAAGTATTATGAGGTTATTAACTTAGTTCTGTAGTTTTCGCTTTACATTTGGCATTATATTTTCAATGCTTTTCGTCAGGCATACTATAGTGATTTTCCCTCATTATTTACGAAGAAAAGTTGGGTGATCCACTTCACCCTACAATTTTAAAAAACACAAAAATTGGAGAACTTATCGGGATCCTTGAGGAGCTCCACCACCTCCTTCAGTTCCTGCTTGGCCTCATCACAGCCCTTAACATCATCGAATGTAACTAGGATTTCCTCCGGATCCACTTAAACCTGATTTGCCAGCTGTATGCGGAAAACCGATCCATTCGATAAGGTGAAGAAGCTCAAGAAGATTCCAATGAAGCCGACGATAACTATTAATGTTTTAGGATATTTCATGATTTCCTCGATTTATATATATATTTAGAAACTCAATTTCAAAACTCTAGTACAATATAGGGAAAGTTTCAATTTTGCATTATTTTACAGAAAAATAAAAATGTTGGTTCATTTCTGTTCACAGCACTTTATTATAATATTAGTACTAAGTTTCGTGCAATCAATGAAGATATAAATAAAATAATGAATAAAATAATAAATAAATTATTTTTTATTGAGAATTAATGTCATCAACAAGTTACAACTTTGTGGGTCTTATTAAAAAGTACTTTCGCGTAAAATAAATTATTAATTATTCCAAAAATCCAAAAGGTTTTTTTTTGGTTTTTCAATTAGTTTTGCAACACTTTTCCATCGTGATTAGTAGCGAAGGACATTTTCCAACACTAGCCAACACACATCTGAATTGCATATCAAATATTCGCAATTTAATGGCAATTCTGAAATCGAAATGTGCATAAAAGATGGAATTTTATAAGCAACAATTCTGTTGAACGTCAAAGTGGCAAGTTGCAAGCAGATAATAATGATTCCAGTATTGTTGTTGCTGCTGTTGTTGCCCCATTTAGTGGCAGCTCAATCCGAGGGTCATTAAAGATGCCAGCGGCAGTCGGTGGGGGGAAAGTGGTGCCCCTACCCCACCCCACACCACCGCCGTTTGCGATGTTGTGCAACAAGACGTGGCAAGCATTGCAGGCAACAAAGCAAGAGTCCGTCTGACATTTAAATGCAAGCAGAGAGCGCGAGAGCTTGTTTGCGTTTCCAAGGTGGACAAATGGATTTTCCAAATAAACGAATCTGGAAACAGAGTGGTAATGCAGGAGGGGAAGCAGAGGAAAAGAGAGAGACAGAAAATGTGTGGGAAGGGGGAGAGTGGTGAGAAATGGAAGAGGCAAAAGCCAGTCAGAATTGCATTCGCGTTCGCATTTGTTTAAAAAAGTAGGAAGAAAAACATCACAAAAAAACACACACACATTCAACCCACACACCACACACACACACAGCCACACACACAGCCACACACACACATAGACATGCACTTGGCCACACAACAACACAAACAACAACAACATGTGGCAAGCAGTTGCAGTGACTGCAAGTCACTATGGGAAATGCACTAGTTTTTAGGGTTACAATTTGAACTGTAAAATAAGAGGCTACAAATTTAGTTAAACTATATTTTTTACTTTACGCTAAAGCACTCAAAGTAGACATATTTATTAAATAAAAGGAAAAAAATAATTAAATTAAATAATAATGCTTAAAGTGTTTCTGCTGAGCTATAAAAATGAGTAATCATAAGAATTTTCTCAAATTAAACCAATTATAACATTTTTCTAAACATTTTTCTTTACAAATATGTGTATTTATACGTAATGATTTAAAATTGATAGTTGAAAAACTTTTCACATCGAAGTATCGATGCTGCTACATATACCGAACAACTGAAAAGTTAGAAAAGTCATTGAATGTCACTCGTGCAGGAGGAGTCTCGGACTCAGGCAGCAGCTGCAGCGAACCAAACCTGCCCACTTGGCGACCCCAACTTAACAGAGGGGGAGAAAGGCAGCCACAGTAGCCTCTGTAGCCTCTGTCTCCTGCCTTCCGGGCATCCTTGGAGCACAGCACACATTCGCCTCGGCTTAATGATTCTTTTATTCATTATTTTTACTTCGCTTTTTTATTCCACATACTATATCGCATGTGCCGTGGACAGCAGCGCGCATTTAGCCACAACGAAAGCGGCTTGAAGTGCGCGTAGGGAGAAGCACAGTTGGCCCAAGGGGGCGTGGCAGGGGAATGGGAGTAAAAGGTCGGTAAATGGGGTTACTTGATGGGGTAGAGGGAAAGGGGACTCTTATTAACGAGCCAGCGAATGCTTCCTGTGTTCCGGCCAATGCAGCTACCACGCATTACTCCCGCCACTCCCTCTCACACGGTCATACTCCATGCGCTATCTCTTTCCATTTCTATGTGTCTTTCTCATGCTTTTTGTCGTAGTCTACGTGAAAGTAGAAGACAATGTAAGGACAGTGCACTCCACATGCTATTTTCAAACGCAGACACGAACACACACACACACAAACTCGCACATGGTCGAGGAACAACACGAATTTTGTGCGCGCCAAAAAGGATGCATTGAAAGGACTCGCGCTGTCGACCGCCATGCTCTCTGTGTCTCCTCTCACAATTATCTCTCATTCTCTCTCTCTCTCGCTCTGTCCCTCTCTCAAACTTATTCACTCTTTATCTCTGTCCGTCCCTCACGCTCTTTGGAGCGCCAGCGGAGCCAAAGCCAAGCGCCACAAAGGTTCATGGACAGTATGAGAGTCCTTAGCCTGGCACAAAAGAAAGGCTTAAGTTTCCATTTGGTCTCTAGAGCACGATACCCAGCGTCAGGACATGGCACAACAAACACAGACACACACGTACACACACACATACACATGCTTGTATTTGTGGACTTGGCGCAGTCGGAGCACGAGCAGGAACAGGAGCTGGAGCAGGATTCGCTTCGGTTTGGTCTGCATTCGTTTCGTTTTGTTGGGTTGCTTTGCGGCTTTGGCTTCAACATACCCTGTTTTGAAAACATGAATGTTAATATGTCTGCCACATACCCTATATACCAAAAATATATATAAATTGTTAGCTACGAAATTATGTTAAAAGTTAATAGAAACTTTTGAAACTTAAGAATATTTCTGAACACTAAACAGGTTGTAAGTCATTTTATTATTGTTGTATTCATTTTTATTTTAATTTATAATAAGTATATTTCCTTCCTTTTGCAGGCCAGCTGTTTAAAAAGTTTAGTAACTATTACTAATTCCATGATTACCTGTGTCTTTATTCCATAATTTACTTCAGCTTATTAGATCTACTGCCTGCTGGGTTTTTCACAGTCATTGCCACTATAACTAACTAAATTTGTAAGCTATTTTATTTAAAATGCATATTTTTAACATACAGGGTATTTGATAGCTACGCATACCCCATGTTCGTGCTCATGTTTGCTTTCGCGATTGTTTTGTGTGTCCATGTGGGCGATGAAGGCGACGTCGACGTCGACGTCGACGGCATTTGTTCTTTGACTTTCTTTGCTTTCCGGGTTGCCAGCCTCTTTATCCACCTCTCTCGCACCTTTCTTACTCCTCTCCTCCCCTCCCCAACCCCTACACCCACACCACCCTCTTTCTCTTCTTCAACTTGCATGTGTGTGCAAAAAGTTAGCGCTGCCATGGCATTGGCCGTGGCTAAATCCAATTCAACTTATTACTTCGCTTTTTTGCCATTTTATTTCTCGTTTTCGCGCTTCGATTTTTCATAGTTTTTTTACATTGATAAAAGATACAAATTCTTTTAAACTTTGTCAGTTGCATGGCTAGTTTCATGCTCATATGCAGTAATTTTGAAACAACTGTTTTTAAAATCGGCTCATTGTCAGTTGTTGTCTTAATTGAAATGATTAATATTTAAAAAATTCCACATTTGCAGCACAAAAAACTTAAATTAATTCTAGTAATTATTTTAAGACTTTTAAGGTTAAAAAGTTTTAAGTTTCTTAAAAGAGCTTAACATATTTCCAATATAACTGTTTACTCAAATTAAAAATTTTTTTTTTATATTCTATACTATTTTATTTTTTGCTTTGTACTTTTAACGTCTAATCTTTGCTTTTTAAATTTATAAATTCTTAGTCCATTGTCCGTGTGAACAACTCCCCAATGAGTTAATGGGAATTGTCTAATCAACGCTTGTTCCCTGGACGCGCGGCCATGTTTGTATAACTGTCCGTATGTTAATATGGCATGTGGCATGTGGATTGTGGATTGTAGCACGGGTGGGTGGTCGCCATGCTGGCAATGCATTCAATTAAAACATCACCCGTTTCTTGCGCTCCCTGCACAACATCCTTTTGCTGTCCATCTCTCTCTCTCTCTGTCTCTTTCTCTCCCTTTCTATCTCAGGCTGAATTTAGCTTAAGTCTCCTGCCATTCGACACTCTCAAATTATTCAAGTGGTCAGATGGTGTTGTTCATTATTTCTATAGTTCTGGCTGTTGTTGTAATTGCTTACACACTTGCGATAGGGTTGAAACACACACACACACACACACACACACACACACCTACAGTCACAAACAAACACATACACACACACACTCATGGAAATGCTTTTGAATCTGCGCCTGAACCTGCATCTCCAGCCGAGTCCGAACTTGAAGCAGTTTACACGTACATATCTATGTTGCTTATGTGTGTGAGTGTGTGTGTGTGCTGGCTCGACAGTGGCTGTTACATCCGCTCGCATTAACAGCATTGGCTCGGTCCGTGCCCTTGTCCGTACCCATGTCCGTCTCCGTATCCGTGTGCGGCTCTGACTCCGGTTTAGATTCTCGTTCTCGTTTTTGCGAGTGCTTCAATTCGAACATAATAAATTAATTTATCATCAGAAAAGAATCTCTGTAAGCAAGCAGTAAAAGTTTCACCCTTACGGCCACGCACACACTCATGCACACACACACACACACACACACACTCATACACACACATACCCACACAGGCAAACATTCGAGTGTAGGTTACCCATTATATACGAGTATCAGGCACACACACTTGAATGGGCAAAAGTTACCTCCCAGAAATTCCCCAAACCTCCAATTTTATCTTCTTCTACCTTCTAAGTCAGAAGCCAACACGTAATCGTAGACTTCGCCGTATTGCTCAGAAATACAGAATTTAAAATTGACGTTTAGTAAATATTACGTACTTTCTTTCGTGGATTTAATGGCTAATTATGTATGTATTTTAAAATAAATAAACAATTCTAAATATAAGCATTAAACTAATTTAGGTTTACAATTTATAAACTTCCACTTGGTTGTGTAATAAATTATATAGTGTCGTTAATATATTTTTGCAAACACTGTTTAAAGGAACTGTATAAATTAAAGAGTTAAAAACCTAAAGCAAACCTTCGCACATAGATAAACTTTATCAAACGATTTACTTTTGAAATTGTGGCTTTAAAGAACTTCCTAAACTTGAATTACTAAATTTTAAGTGCCACTAATTTTGCACACCCGCTTTCAACACATTGTTTTATATATTTTGTAACTGACAAATTTATGCATTGAAAAATTACCAATCAATCGGCTATTAACCATAAAATAAAGTTAATTTTCTAACTAATTTTTAAATTGATGTTTTAAAGAAGAAAATACAAAATTTAAATTTCATAAAATGCTGAATATAATAAAATAAAGTTAACTTTGCAGACAATTTGTTTACTTCACTTACCACATTTCAAACAAACCACAACACAGTTAAGTCCAGAGCAATTGCAATTAAATTGACTGAAGAAATACATCGAACTGAAATAATACCAGACTTTTTCTTACTGTGTAGCACATCAAATTAATTAATTGTTATTGGTTGTGTTTGCCTAAAAATGGAAGCAAAGAAATCGTCGAAGGATATAAGGCGCGAAGTGGAAGCTCGAAGCTCAAACACACAGGGTAAACCAGTGCGAGCATCGAACATGTTCGATCGAACAAGCTCAAACTGGCCACAAGTCAGTTGCAACCATCTGTAAGGGGTGGCAGCGTGGACTGGGGCAACAACGACAGCGCTGTCGCTGCGGGCATTGGCGTTAGCGTTAACGCCTGCGTCGACGTAGACGCTAACGTTGACGTCAACCGACATGGCCCACACATGCGCCGGTCACATATGCGATGTGCGATGCCGTTAGATTCCAATGCCAATTGAAGTTTCTGGCTGGTAAACTTGGGGCGGCCAGTTATATTGGATTGGTCACTGCTGGTCGAACTTTGTAGGCCAGGGGGCGAGAGGTGGGAGTTTTTGGGGTCCAAGAAGCTGTCGGTCACATGGCCAGCGGCCAATGGCGTCCACTGGGCAGCCAGCAGCAGCTCATGTTTGAATTCGCTCTCTCGCTCTTGGGTATGCTCTCAGCGACACACATGTGTGACGTAGCCAACACTCGCACACATATATGTAAGTATGTAAATACGTGTGTGTATGTGTAAACATGCATGCAAATGTGTGTCCCTGCTCAATTTGTATATTCGAGCTGTGCACATGAGCGACACCTGGCGCCTTTGCTGACCGCTGAAAAGTATGCAATAAATTTTTAACGTTATGACAGGCGATCGTTTGATATGGCGTTGCCTACTTTGTGGCGTTGCCATAAAATATTTATAGCAGCGATCGTGTGTTGAATTGAAAAATGCTTTATCCACAGTTTTTGCAATTTTTATGTATTTTGTATTTGTATTTGTATTTCGTAACACAGACAACTATTTTAATTATTAATTTACGCTTTTTGTTTATGTTCAAAAAATTACACACACTTGAAAAATATTTTTTTTGTTTTCGTTTCATTGTTTTTTTTTTTGTATATCTTTTACAATTTTTTTTTTTCTCGCAATTTGCTTAAATAATTTTCCTTCTTATTTTTTGGAGTTACAAATTCCGTTTCTTAGCTATTTTACGGCCAATTTACAACAATTTCGTTAATTTGTTTTTAAGTATTTTCTTTAGTTTATTTTGTGCTTTCTTTTTTAGTATAAAGTTTCATCATTTGTTTCTTATTTGTGTTTTATAGCTACATTAAATTTTCTAAATGTTTATGATAGTTTTTTTTAGTTTGCTTTTGCTTTTCATTTTTGCATTCCCAATTTCAATATCGTTTTCGATTTCAATTTCAGTTTCAGTTCGCCATCGGTTCGTTAGCTGTTCCATGAAATAAATTAGAAAAATATAAGGAACAAATATTTGAAATGAAATAAAACATAAATGTTGCATGATTTGTTTTTATATTTGCTTTTTTATTCAGTTTTCTTCATTTGATATATGAACTATATATATATACAAATATATATGTGCATATATATATAGGTATATATACTTTATCTAAACATATATATAGTTTTGTTATATATGTATTTAATGTCTTGTCGTCTGAAACACACTGCATTTTCGCTTAGTTTATTTAACAAAACCTTTTCTTTTATGCATTTCTCAATTTCTCTGTTCTTCTCTTTTACTCACACTCTTTCTATAACTTATTCAACTTCTTGCTAATAAATTATGCACGATAAACTTCATAGTGGGTTTAAAAATTAACAAAAATTGCCAGTATTATGGCAGCAGCTGAGGTATGAGCTGAGCCGATGGATTGAAGGGTGAGGGTAGGGTCAGGGGTGTATTTTTGGGGTGTGTTACAGTGCTGCAATAATAGTAGCAATTTCCACTGGTTAAATGAGAAAATTTCAAAGCAAATTCGTAAAAAATAAATCAAATGCTTAAACTCATTTCTTGCTTTTACATTTTCATTTTAATTTTCATTTTAATTTTAATTTTGTTTTGTTTTTTTGAATTTTGCTCACCAAATAAATTTGTACTAAAAACAATTGTTTAAATATTAATCAAAATGGGGATTTAGTTTAATTTTAAGTTTAATAACGAAAATCAACAGCAAAAAACATTTTGTTTAAATAAAATAATTCATATGGTTTCTATTTGTCTTTTGTTGTATTTTTTTTTTTTTGTTTTGTTTATTCCTTGTGCTTGGAATTAAAATCAAAAGAAAAAAGAGGAAGACAAACAACAAAATGCATATGTACGTTAGTTCTTCAGTCTTCTAAATCTAGTTATTTGTTGTTATTGTTTTTCTTTTCTTTTGTTTTGTTTTCTTTTGTTTTAATTTTTAATTGCTTTGAAGTTTTACGTACAAATTTAATAATTCTTGTTGTTTTTCTATATTTATTTTTATCGAGTTTTTTATTTTTTCGTTTTTCTTCTTGCAAATTTGCTGCAATACTTAAGCTAAAGTTTTGTTTGTTTTCAAAAAAAAAAAAAAAAAAAGTTGTGTGTTTTACATTTATAGATTTATTTATGTATGTAAAAAATTTGATTATTTTCGTTTTTTTTTTTTTAGTAATAATAGAACTATTTTCTAGGCAAAAAAAAAATGTATCAAAATAATAAGTAGATAAAAAAAAAGATTTTTAAATCAAAATCAAAATAATTATAATAATTATTTATAATAATAATAATAGTTGTATATGTATATATTTTGTTTATATATATATATATATATATATATTTATGTTTTTGTTTATAGTTTAATAAGATTTTTACAAGTGTTGCTCTTTAGTGCCTAGAACTCTAGATTTAGATTTACTAAAATGTACATCGATGTTTAACAAATACGCGACCTTAAATTCACACAAAAAAAAAAAAGATATATATATATATATTTATAGTATATTTTTTATAGTTATGTTTTTTATATTTTAAACTTTAGCGTATAATTTGCTCACTGGGAGCGAATTTCGTGTTGATTTTCAATGAATTTTTTTTTTGCCTTTTTTGTTTTCACATAGTTGTTGTTGTTGTTATTTGTTTTAAGTTTTTGTTAGTATTTTGTTTTATACAAATGTTTTGTTGCTTAATTGCTATAAATACACTGGAAAATGTGTCGCTGGCAGGACGAGTGTCCTGCTGCATCTGCTCGGCGCTCTCGCTCTCTTCTTCTCTTTCTCCCCCCTCTCAATTTGTTTATAAATTACGTAAAAATATTTATATATAAAAAAAAAATATTAAAAAAAAAGTGATTATTGTGCAAATGATCTAATTGTAATTTAAATATAAATATTTTCATTTGTTTTTTTTTTTTCGTAATTTTTTTTTTTTTTTTTGATGTTTTTAATAATTTTTTTTTTTTTGTTTTAGCTGGACTTTATAAAGAGCGTGAAAAAAAATGCATTAAAATTATATTACATAACGGTTATTGCTTTGGTATTAAATGCCTCTGGTCGTGTCGTAACGTGTCGCGTCTTGTCTGGTCGTGTTCAGTCGCCTTTAAGGAGCTTGGCTTTTAGAAAGTTGCAGTCAGGGGCGCAGTAAGGGGCGTGGCGCTAACTGCAAACGACTTGGTTTATTTACAGGGTGCGTAGGGATAGGGGCTGGAGCTGGGGCGGGGGCTAGGGGGGGCGGTGAGCATCTTTAAAAGATGCGCGACATGAGGCGACTGCGGCTGCTGGCCAACTGCTGATGAGGATGTTGCTGCGGTGAGAGTTGCTGCTGCTGCTGCTGCTGTTGCAGTTGCTGCTGCACATTTGGCAGCAATGGATTGCTGCCGCTTAAGGACTGCAGTGCATGTGTGTGCAGCAGCTGGTGGTGCGGTGGTGGTGGCGGCGGCGGTGCTTGTGGCTGTGGCGGGTGACTTCTGCTCCAGTTGCCAAAAAGTCATGCCTCCTCTTTCAGCGATATGGAGTGCGCTGGCAGGCTGGATGAAGCATTTGAATCATTGTCCCCACTCACGCTGCCTGGCAGCGACAGATTGTGTCCAAATTGCGGTGGATAGCCAACAGGCACGCCCACACCCAAGGGGCAAGCTGGCGATAGCTGTGACTGAGCGGGCAACTGTTGCTGCTGCTGTTGATGCTGCTGCTGTGCCTGAGCTGCTGCCTGCAACTGCTGCGCTGCAGCGGCCGCTTGTGCAGCAGCAACGGCATTCGCTGCATTTGCAGCAGCCGCTGCAGCCTTGCCCTGATTGACCACACACTTGCGCATGTGCTTTTCGAGGGTGGAGGGTACACTGAAGGGCATGTCACAGAACCGACAGCGATACACATCCTTGCCGGTGCGTCCGTGTGTCTTCATGTGTCGCGTCAGCTTGGAGCTCTGGGCACAGGCATAGGAGCAAAGCTCACACTTGTACGGCTTCTCGCCGGTATGACTGCGCCGATGTACGGTCAGATTGGAACAGTTCTTGAACACCTTGCCGCAGAACTCGCAGGTATCGTTGCGCTGACGGCTTTCCTTCTTGAGCAAAGGTCCCTGCAGCAGCGAATTGGCGCCACCCAGACCCAAAGGCTTCAGCTTGAGGTTCTCGAAAAGCGCCTCGTTGCGGTGCAGGGCAGACATGCCCCACCAATCGCCACCGTCCATTTTCATGCGCTTGGATATGTCGAAGGGATTGGGGAAGGGATTGAACAGCGGCACCTGAGCGGCTGCATCCTGTGGCTGAAACATGTTGCAGTTCTTGGCAAATTCATCACGTAATCTCAGTGCAGCCACCGGCAAACCATTTAACTTATCGCTCAACGGCTGTGGAGCTGCTGCGGCACCACCACCAACTGCTGCAGCTGCTGCGGCTGCTGCTGCGCCACGATTGTTGTTGTCGACGGCAGCAGCGGCAGCGGCGGCAGCGGCAACGGCAGCTGCCTCCTTGCGACCCGACTCTTGCAGCGCCTGTTTGTACGCCTCCGAGTATTGGGCAATGTTGGACAAGCCAAATTTATCCATTAGCTCACCCACCAAAGAGGTAGCACCCGAGCTGGTTGTCTTGGGGCTCTGACTCTTGCCATCGATGCGATTGTTAACGCTCAGATCCTCGGCTTCATAATCCACATCCTCGCAATCATCGAGCTCATCCTCATCATCGTCCTCGCCCTCACCTTCAGCATCTCCATCGGCATCCGCATCAGCATCCTCATCATTGAGCTCCTCATCGGACTCATCGGGATTGGGATCTTCATCGTTGTCCGCCTCATTGGTTTCCAATGAATCGGCATTGCTGTTGTTATCGTGACCATCCTGATTGTTATCACCGCCATTGCTGCTGCCGCCATCTTGCGCCTCAGCGGGACTGCGATGCACACGCATGTGCTTCATTAGCTTCTGTATGTGCGAGCACTCAAAGTCACAGGCCGTACACTTGTAGGGCTTCTCGCCCGTATGCGTACGCTGATGTATGATCAGATTGTTTTCGAAACGGAACTTTTTATCGCAATAACCGCAGGCAAAACAATTCGCTTCATGGACATCCGCATCCGTGGCATGTTGACTGACCTTGCTGGGCGGTGTGCTGGCCGAACGGGGCGTGGTCGGTAGCAATATGTTGTTACCAGCAGACGTTGCAGAAGCCGTACCTGCAGCACCATTTTCCGCACTCTTCTCTGGTGGCGTTAGGGAATGGGGACGGGCCATTGCTGTGGCTGTGGGCGTTACCGTGGGCGTTGGCGTGGGCACGGTGCTGGGCGTGGGGCTCGCAAAGTGCGGCGATTGCTTCTGTCGTGGACTCGGCGAGCTCGAGTTAACAATGTTGCCAGCTCCAGGGCTTGTTGTGCCCGCAAGCTGACGCAATCGCTGCGAGTAAAAATCCATCTGCTGCGGTTCCAAACTCACCGTTGCAGGACTTGCAGCACCAGCAATTGCTTGCTGCTGTTGCTGCTGCTGTTGTTGCTGCTGCTGCTGCTGTTGCTGCTGCTGCTGCTGTGAGCTGAGCGATGGCGGCGGCAACGAAGCTGGCGGCACTGAACCACGCTGACTGCTGTTACTCGACGGCGGACGCTGCTCGACGGTACTAGGAACATTTACGGCAATACCCTGCATTGGCTGCTGCTGCTGCTGATTGCTGGCATTGAACTGTGCCTGTGCTGCAGCAGCAGCGGCGGCCAAATTGAAGCCATGATGACGAAACTGTTCGCTCACCAGCTGCTCCATGCGGTAGTGGTCAGCTGGCGTGGGACGACCGAAGAGCGGTGAAACGCTAGGAACTACATTGCTCTGGGCCAATGTTGGTGGCATTCGCAGCAATTGAAACGGATTTGCGTGCATTGCCTCTGGTGGTGCCAGCAGTGCATGATGTCGCATTCCTGCTGCCATTGCCGAGGCCATGTTTTGTTGTTGCTGTTGCTGTTGTTGCTGCTGCTGCTGGTGTTGTTGCTGTTGCTGTTGCACACGCTGTTGTTGCTGCAGCAATTGCTGGGTTGGTGAATTGCGACTGCTGTTGTTACCGCTGCTGCTGCTGCTGCTTGTATTAGCAACTGTTGCTGCACCCACAGAATTGTTGTTGTTGTTGTTGCTACTGCTGCTGCTGCTGTTATTGCTGCTGTTGTTGCTGCTGTTGTGGCTGCTGCTGTTGCTGCGCTTAGCTGCCGGCGACTGCGAGGCAACGGCCTGTGCCATCAGTGCGTGCAAAGGCAATGGAACACCAACAGCGGCTGCTGCTGCCGCTGCTGCTGCAGCTGCTGCTGTGGCTGCTGCCGTGGGGCTAAGACTGCGATTGGGACTAACGCTGCTGATGCCAATGCTGGCGTTGGCGTTGGCATTCGCTGCTGCTGCCGTTGCGGCTGCATTGAGGGCGGCGGGCGTGGCAACTGTCAAGGTGGCGCCACCACTTGTCTCCACGTAGATTTTGACGCCGTGCGAGTGCTGCACGTGCTGGATGAGACGCCACGCGGATGTGTACCGGGTCTTGCAGGTCGAGCACGTGTAATTGCTGGGCTCTGTAAGGGACAGAAGAAGATGCAGTAGATGATTAGTTATTTTGTCAGTCAAAATATGTGAATTGACAGGAAATGAGACTGGCAGCAATTTGGCTTATTAATTATTTAACAAATCTAGCCAAGAGCAGGCAAGAGCGAGCGAGAAAGCGCGGAGAAAGGCAGGGAGAGAGGCGAGGGAAATTGCTGCAAAGTTTTGTTGCGGCGGCGAATTTATTTATTTATTGATTTTGGCCAACACATAACACACACACACACACGAACACTGACACGTCACAGCTACCGTGCATTGCATACAAATGGGCGCAGCGGCAACATCTCGCAGCAGGTGCCTCAAACAGGCGCCACTCACACACACACACACACACCCATCGCCCACGTCCTGTCTGCCGTAATAGTTTTGGCAACATCTTTTTTCTTCCCTTCCTGATGTTCATTTTTTTTTTTGCGGTTTGTCGCGACGTCTGTTAATTTGCCACGGAAACCAAAAATCAAAAACCGTAAACTGCAAACCGTAAACCGAAAGCCGTAGTAAACCCACCCACAACATGTCCTGCGGCAGGAAATTACAAGCATGTGTGTGTGAGTGTGTGTGTTTGTGTGTGTCCATAACTATTGATGATAGAACGTACATGGACTGTAAATTGGCACTGCCCTGAGTGAAGGGCAAAGAAAGGCACACTCTCCCTCTCTCGCCCTACTCCTTACTCACTCACAGCAAGCACAACGCAACAGATGCGAATTTTAAAATGAAAAATGTGAAAATGTGCAAATTTGCTACGGCCACAAAAAATATTATTACACAAGAAAAAAAGAAGGGAGGAAAGCTTAACAACGAAGAGACGATGCACTATGGAAAAAGTGACCAATTGATGGAAAATTCACAATACTTCTACACTCCTAGTGTAGAAACACACGTAATAGATAAAACCGCATGCGGTTTAGGGCTAATCGAACATTGCTGGCAACATGGGCACAGGTCGCCACATGTCACCAGAAGCTGGCCATGCGGGCAACAAGGTGTTAATGCGCAGCTATTACTACCCCGGCCAGCAAACTGCGGAAAAACACGGCGGCGGCAGGAAAACGCACTCTGCATTTAAATGACGCTTTAAAATAAATTCCAAAAAAAGTAAATTGACAATGAAAATGAGTTTGGTTAGAAACTAAAAGGGGAAAAGTAAAAGACACGAGCCAACAGCAGCAATAAAATAAAGGTTGATTGGAAAAAACGCACTTTTGCTTTCCTTTTTGTTCGGTTTTTTTTTTTTTTTGTGTTTTTTAATGACGTTCCGCGCGACTGCAGCTTCCTTTTATTTTATTCACAATATTTTAACATATTTTTTGCTGCGTTTCCTGTCAAAAGGTGAGAGCGTGCTCAACATGATTTGGTCACGACCCGAGCGCAAGGATAACGCCTGATCAGCCGTGGCAAACGGGGTATAGGAGATCTCGTAACAAGATGCGGGTAGACTGCCTTGGGCAGGAAATGCAAATGAATCTGACAGATACGAGTTGCTATCTACACAAAAAGGGTTAACAATAAGTTGGACAGGTAGGCGAAGGGTGCGGCGGGGCATTGCGGGGCGGGGTAACTAAGGTTAAGGGTTGCTCATCACATATAATGATTACGATCACCAGCAACGGCAACGGCAGCTTAAAAAACGAGGCAAAAGTTGTCGAAAAACGTGCGGCATTTGCTGCGATCACGAAACAAACATAAAAAAAAGGATAGGAAATGATAGGATTGAATAGCGTAGCATAAAAAGGAGTCAGACTTGAGGTTCCTGCTTATTGTCGTGCGATGCGCACGCGCCAAACCTAAACTTATTGTGCCTGTGTCTGTCTGGTGTGCTGTGTCTGCTGCTTTTAAGAGCTGAGCCTGGCACGTTCTGATTTTGGCAGCTCTTTCAGCTGCTGCGCCTCGACATTGTCCTGCGGGAGTCGAGCGCAACTGACTCCCGACTCCCGACTCCGTCTCCGACTCCAAACCCAGTGGTAATCTCAAGTGACCCGAGTGACTGCATTGAAAGCAGCTCAGACGGAAGCACGACAAAAAACAAAACAATGAAAACAAAACTGCGACGAGTCAAGGAAATGGCAAATTGACCGCCTGCTGCAAAACAGAAAAAAAAGCAGAGGAAAAAATGTGGAGCCAGGAAGTGCGCTAGGACAATGTTGCGTATGAGCAATGCCACAGCGGACAACGGCAGATAACGGGTATATAGGCGATGGTATGGCCTGGCTCACAGCGTGTGGGCTGCAACAGAGCAAAAGGGTTGCACCGTAATGGGATAATTGTTGCAGCCTCCTTTAACAACGCCGCAGCGCATGTTGTTGCCAAACTCAGTCGAGTGTCCTGCGGGCGCCTGCGGCGATTTGCATGGCTCGACCTTAAGCTAAAGCCCGCTTACCATTCTCCCCTGCAACTACTACCTTTCCACAGCTTTATCTAGCAACGTTTTTTTTTTTTTGTATCCTTTAGGAAAGGCGGGCGTAATCCTTTTTGTGGGTTCGCGCAAGGACGTGAAATTGCATGAGCCGAGCGCATTAGCCATTGATTTGGATATTGAAACGATGGAAAGAATGGATGGTAAAGAAATACGCACATACAAAAAGGGCAAGGGTCAACAGTGTGAGTGGGTGGAGGGGGCATTAACGGTGGGTAGGGTCACACTTAATGCCTGGCTTAGTGCCAGCATGAGTCAATAATTGAATGCGAGTGCGGTGAATACTGAATATATCTCTCTATATATATACGATAATATTTGAATGGGTAAATGGGTTCAAGCGGCTATGTCCTGTGCTGACCCCGCCACCGCACTTTAACCCTTTAAAGCCCCCAACCTTGTCTACTTTTTTTGGGTTTTTACTCTGACCTGGACTTAAGCTAACTGCTGATGGTGTTTCATTGTCATTGCGGTCGCGACATGCTGCGACGAGACCAAACAAATTGATAATTAACATGATTCTCGCACACACACACACACAGGTGTACGCGTGTGTGAGTGTGTGCTGTCACAACATAGAAATTAACAGCAAAAAGTAAAATAAAAATAAAATAAAATAAAATACTTATGTGTGCGTGTGTGACAAGTGAAGGCAACAACATTTCTACACTTATTTCCATTTTCCCCATTTTTCCATTTTGTTGACAGTTTTTCCACAGACAGGTGAATGGCAGCGGGGGCGTGTCGCGCAGAGGGGGGGGGGGGGGAGGAGAAATGTTATTGCTATGGCAGCAGTCGTTCCATATTTATAATTACCAAATGGACAACAATTGCGATGCGAGCAACGACAACAACTTTCCAATGCGTTGCGCGGCAGCAACAGCAACAACAGCAACAACAACAACAACAACAATAAAAATACAAGCGAGTGATATAAATAAAAGAAGTGAAGAAAATAAAACAATGCGTAATTAACGTGACAGATACAGATACAAGCACAGATACAGATACAGCTACAGCTACAGCTACTGATAGCTGAATGTATCTGTATCCGCGACTTCTGACGCTGCTGCTGTTGCTGTTGTTGCTGTCAGTTGTTTTGCATTGTCAGGAGTCAAACAACTTTGTTGTTGTTTTGCGTGTTCGTGTCAATAGCGCAAAGTTCAAGGGTTAAACTGTGACAGTGTATGAGTGTGTTCTGAGTGCCTCGCAAATCAGCGACAAGTCTGACAAGACCCCGCTGCCTCGCAGTTTGATTGAGTTGTGAGTGCTTAAAGCGGTTTGGCAATATGCTGCACTCATGAGTACACTCACGAGCACACTGTGCTCACCTGCAAATGTGTATTCAAAATCATGTTAATCATTAATCATGAATGTATTCGTGAATAATTTGAGTGTATTCGTGAGTAATTTGTTTACACTAAAGAGTGAATCCTACCTACATGTCTTTTGAATCATTAAATGTGTGAGTGTATTCATGAATCATGTGAGTGTATTCACGAATAAAATGAGTCTGTTCATAAAATATTATACCTCATGAGTGCATTGCTAGGACTACAAGTTAATACATGTACGAGATGAGTCCATAAGTCATATGAGTGTATTCACGAATAAAATGAGTCTGTTCATAAAATGAGTGCATTGCTAGGACTGCAAGTGAAGACATGCACGAGTGTATTCCTGAATCATTTGAGTGTATAAAATATTATGCCTCATGAGTGCATTGGCTAGGACTACAAGTGAATACATGTACGAGTGTATTCATGAATCATATGAGTTTATTCACGAATAAAATTTGTTTTTTAAATAACTGTTTTACCTCATAAGTGCATTGCTACTACTACAAATGAATACATTTACGAGTGTATTCATGAATCATATGAGTGTATTCACGAAGAAAATGAGTCTTTTCATAAAATGAGTGCATTGCTACTACTACAAGTGAATACATTTACGAGTGTATCATGAATCATATGAGTGTATTCACGAATAAAATGAGTCTGTTTATAAAATTGCTACTACTACAAATGCATACATTTACGAGTGTATTCATGAGTCACTTGTTATTTGTTTTATTCACTCACTAAACAAATCAAAAGTCATTAATATCGCTAAACTGCAGGCATGTAAATACACTCCCATCGCGAGTGCCCGCTGCGTGCACTCATTCAAACACTCACTCGAATCAGCTGTCAATTGCTGACACGCGACGTTGTCGTTGTTGTCGTTATCCTCACCTCAATGCAAACTTTGACCCTCCCCGGCACGTGGTCAAGTCAACGAAAGTGACCGCTTCACAGTGACTTCCTTTACAGCTCTACCCCTTTCCCTCCTCGCTTCACTCTTGCTGCTTAGCTTTCGCTTTAGACCGTTTAACCCTCTTTTTGGCATTCTTTTCCATGTTTTTTTTTTCTGCTCGGCTTTTGTGCGTGTGTCAAGTCCAGTTTTGCATTCATATTCACATTCAATTTCGAGTGTCCTGCTCCTTTTGTCCACTCAAGTGTTGCCCCCTCTACCACTACCTCTGCCTCTGCCTCTTCCTCTCCCTCTCCTTGCTGCTTGCATTCCTTTGCTAGCTTTAAATTAACCCCAAGGGCAGCTTGAGTATCCTTTTTTTTTGCTTTGGCTTTGGCTTTGGCTTTTGTTCTGCATGTCCTTCTATATTTGTTTCTCTTTCTGCCTCTTGCCTCTGTCCGCTAGCCTGCTGCATTCCCCCTTTTGTATTTCATTGTTGTCTTTTGGCTTTGGCTTTTCATCAGCTTCATCGTCGTCATCATTTGCATTGAAAAATGTCCAAAGTCAAAGGGCAGCAGCCGCGTGACAATCGAAGCTGCTGTCCGTCCTACAGCTGTCCGAGGCCCCCCTTCGTCCCGCCCACTATCCGCTGCTATTTCTTCTACTCTACGCTGTCTGCTGCACTTCAGCTTTATCAGCAGTCGCGCTTTGATGTTCCTCGCGCTCCTGTCACCCTTCTCTTCCTTTCCTGATCCTTATTTTTCCTGCCATTTTGCAATTGGTCAGATTGCGTGGGCCTCGCGTTAATGCAGCCACAGCTGCAGCTTATCGCGAGTTGTATAAAAAAAAGTAGTATAGTCCTGCGGCCCGATCAGCCTGCATATCCTTTGACAATAAACACATCACATCAAACACATTTTTTAGCCGCGTTTGATGTTTTGCCCTTGGTCAAGCTCTTGGTGGCTGTAGCTGAGTTTGATTTTTAATTTCGAAAGTATGCGACTATTAAATGCCAACACACTTTGACCATCCAACTCACCTGTATGCACTGTATTGGCCTCGGCATCAACCAACTCCATTTTAGGTCTTTTTGCCAGCGGCTGTTGGCAATCATCGCCGGACTGTACTTGTGGTTGCTGCTGCTGCTGCTGCTGCTGCTGTTCGTTGTCCAGCTCAATGTGTTGTTGCGGTGGCAGTTGCTGTTGCTGTTCATCTTCATCGTCATCGGCATATGTGGGCTCTTGCTTGACCTTTGGCTTATCGTCATCGTCCAGCTCACAGTCGTCCAGGTGTGGCAAGTTTGATTGCGTTGGTGCACGTGGACTGCTGCATGCCTCAAGCGGTGTATTTGAGCTGAGTGCATCCGCCTTCGGCGTCGTATTGTCATTCTCTGCAAAACAGCAAAAAAGAATTCATTATTAATTACTTGACTAAGGCTGCAGGAAAAGCAAGAAAAGTTCTTTACTTACCGTCTACCAATCTTTTGGGCGTACTGCTGGCGCCATCGGCCAACAAATCCGCCGGACTGGGCGGTGGTGTGTGTATGCGTGAGCCACTGGCCGCACTGTTTGCCACCACAGCAGCTGCTGCCGCTGCGGCCGCTGCATTTGCCGCTGCTGCTGTTACTGCATTGGCCGCCACACCAGTTGCTACTGCAGCCGTGCTGCCAGCAATTGTTGCTGATTTGCGTGCAGCTGTAATTGGAGCCGAGATGGAGGGGCGACGATTGACCAAGCTCAAGGGTCGACCCTCGTCGGCATCCCGATCCATGCTCGGCGCCTGTGTGCTGCACTGTCCATAGTTCTCCTTGTTGCACTGCAGCACCTTGTGCTGAATGAACCGGACAATGTCCGACAGCGCGAAGGTCTTTTGGCACGCCCCGCACGTGAGAATGTCTTGTGCGGCGACAGCATCGTTCTCTGTGGAGTCGGAATCTGCAAGCAGACAAATAAGTAGGGAGAGTTTTAAATTTGTTTGTGAATTAAAATAATTTATAAATTTCAAACTAAATAATTGAAATTGTCTAGATTTTCTCTTATTGAATTGCTTTAATTTAATTTCTGTTTTCCTTACTGCTCATTTCCCCTGCCTCTGGCCCATGCCATTCCCCCTACCCGCTAGACTTCCTCTTTGCACTTGCAGTTCATAAATTTGCTTGCCGAGTTGTCGCTTTTATGGGCCCATCGAATGTTGGCCATCAATTTTGGCTTAATGCCGCGCCAAGTTAACCACATGAACTCAAGCTGCTTTCTGGTGGTTCACACTGCTCCTCCATTGTCTAATTTACTCGACGCTTTCTTCCTCTTCTACTAGTGGCACTCTTTGTTGTTGTTGTTGTCACTTTTATGGCAGCAATTGGCGGCAGTGACAGCCATGAATAATTTTGTGGCAATAGCGTCGAGTTGGGCTAAAGACGCAGCAAAGACAATTAGCGGTCTATCGATAAATGCATATCGATTTCAGTTGGGGAAGTATAAGCTCAGACATTATCGATAACACGTATCGATAAACTAATCAGTGATTTGCCACGCATTTGTCATTTGGCGTGGGCATTCATTAAAAGCGCTTAACGAAGTAGACAAACACACGCACAACCAACACACACACACAGTGAATACACACATACAGCGAAACTGTCACAATTGATTTGCAAGAACAATTTATGCGCTGGGTTTTTACGGGTAACAATCGGATTGAAAGGCAACCATGACCAACTGGCAGCTATGACAACCCTGGCAGAACACTTATTTACATATGGACACACAGCACTCTGCTTTGATAAGCACAGTGTTTGCTGGGCGTAAAGGGGGCGCGGTCGCATATCGATTCGCTTGCACTTTAATTTATGTATTTTGCGTGCGCCCAGAAACCAGAAAAACCAAAGCAACAACATCACCCCTAACACTCACAACAAAGTGGTGTAATCGCAGCTGCCCCGCCCCCTCTTGCCGCCTCCCTTGCCTGTGCTATTTGCATGTCCAATGTGGGAGAAAAATGTGAACATAAATTCTAGACACAAAAATTTGCCAAAGTCTGCAATTAATTCGCATCGCAATGAAGTGATAGAAACTTGTTGTGGTTGTTGTTGTTGTTGTTGTTGTTGTTGTTGTATTGTGGCCTGCGGCTGTGGTAACTTTTGTTAAATTTATCGCTGAATTTTGATTGACCAAAGAAGCAAAACAAATACGAATACAAACAACAACAACTGGAACAACTAAAGTAGCCCAGGGCTAATATAACACACAGAAACAGTCAAACACACACTCACACTCCTTCCACTCCCACACACACAAGTCAGCGCCAAGGGATATGCAACGAAATGCTGACAAAAATAAAAGTAAATTTTCGGTTTCTTTGCTTGATTGAAATATGCGCCCAAATGGGTCAATCAAAAGTGACCAAATCAGTCCCAAAAGTAAGAAAAGTATGTAAATGTCATTTCTTTTGTTTAAGAAAAGTTTGCTATTTTTATTCAGTTCAGTCTTCACTTCAATTTATTTTTGTGCAAAACAAAAGCTAAAGTTATAAAGTGTTTGCTTGATTAGAAACTAAAGAAAAAGAAGCTGAACAAAATGTTATTAAATTTGTTATTTATTTTAGTGTTATTTTTATTTAATGGTAATTTTTTATTCACTACTGTATTTATTACTTAATTTTTTACTGCTTAAATGCTTTATTTTATCAATTGATTATTTTGCTTAATTTAAGCTGCGTTTCCACCTCCCAATCTGCTGCTACTACTGCCCATTTTTTGTCAGCCCTGTCTGACATTGTCAATTAGCTGTCGTAACATCCATAAAAAACGTCCAAATTTATTGACATTGTGTCGTTTGGCACTTGTCAAGTTTTTTGTTGTTGTTGCTGTCCAGTTTGAACAATTTGCGGTTGCCCACACACCCATACACACACACCCGCTACTAATGCGCCCCGAAGCGTTGCTCAACTTTCACGTCCCTTGTCCTTAGTCCTTTGTCCATTCAATTGCCCTACGCCCTCTGCTTTTTTATCAATTGATTGTCCTGCGACGGGGTGACAACAAGCTGCTCACACACACACACACACACATATGTATCTCATATTATTATTATATATATTTCGTATATTTGGTATATCGTTTTTTATTTATTTTTTTTTGTCCTGCTGATTGTTTGGGTGGCGCAAACGAATCGTTTTGGTTTCTGTTTCAATAACAATAATAAAAAAAATATGTTTCTGTTCGTCCTCCCCTCGCTGTGCTGTCTCGCCCTCTCTGCCCTTTTGACTTTTTTATGGAAAAAAATTCGCTTGATTTTTTTGTATTTTATTTATTGATTGGCGATCATTGGCGTGAAATGGACGCAGGACGCAATTAGCCGCCTGTTTGGCTTTATGAATTAAACATGTGTTGCTGCCACACACACGCACGCACACACACGCACACTCACACACAGTTGTTGCTTTGCCATTGGCCAGTTGTGACTTGTGGCATGTGGCAAGCGGCAGGTAGAGAAAAACATTTTTTGTTACCTGTGTGTTTTCACTTTCGGTTTATTTGTAGGCGTTGCCGAGCAGTTAAAATGTGTTAGCTGGTTATGGCCAGGGTTAAAAGCGGTTAGGTGCAGTGGCGGGGGCGTTGCCAGTTATTTGATTAGATTAGGAAAAAAGCGAGAGAGTGTGAAGCACCGAGAGAGAGAGAGAGAGAGAACCTTTGGAATGAGAGATTAGCGCATTTGGTCTTTTGGAAAAACTAAAAGTAAATATAAATAATAATATACAAAACTTATTGACAGCTCCAAATAAAAATGAGCAGGAGTAGCTGAAGGAGACTGCTGCAATATTGCGCGAGGGTTGCAGCAGTAGCAGCAGCATTACAGCAGCCCTGCCAACTATGCCAAAAAGCAAAGGGTTGGGGCAACAGCAGCTGGCCAAAAAGGTGTATTGAAAGGGTGTTCAAAGTGCCCGAAACTGTCAAATTGTCAGACAGACGCTGACAGTCGCCTGACAAGTGTCAACAGAAGCTAGGTGACTGTGTGTGTAACTATGTGTGTGTCTGTGTGTGTGTGTGTGTGTGTGTAGAGTTCACGTGTATTTTTGGCGAATATTTCATAAAGTCAGCTCATAAATTGAATTATCAGCTCAAAGGGCAAAAAGGACACACACACAAAAGGGTTCAATCCAGTCAGGGAGGGGCAGAAAAGTGCCTGAAGGTAGAGGGGGTGAGTAGGGGGAGTACTCACGATTTAAGCAGCCAGAACCAATGCGATAACAATTCACTCAACTAACACCTTTACTCTGTACAGCAGTGCTTAAATTTACTAATAGTAAAAAATACTTTTAATTTCTCTGCGTTTTTTCCAGTGTACGACAGCTACTGACCAACTGACACGAGCTGGCTTTTAGCTGCTTTTTGGCAAAAATTCACGAGTTTTTCATATCAAAAATGGTCGACGTAATTTTGTGATGTCATCGCAACGATGCAATTAATACTGAGTACCCCTACCCAGAGTACTACCCCCAGCACTAGCCCTACCAGCCAGCACCCTCCCACCTACACCCTCTCAGACACACACACTCGCACACACACATATGCAGAGCAAATAAATTGAAGTGCGTCGATTTGTAAAGCGCGCAGCTTAAGAATATTTACGAGCTGTTACCATTTCCCTTTGGAAAAGCGGGAAAAACTATCCTGCGGCTATTAATATGCGCATAACTGTATGGGTGCGTATGTGGGCGTGTGTTTGTGTGTGTGTGTGAGTGTGTTGTGCCGTGGCAAAGTAGGACAATTAAGAATTAACATATTAATAGGACTTTTGCGCAAATTATCAAGACGGCACAAATATGAAAACACAAGCAAAAGCCCAGCTAAAAGATACAGATACATAGATACAGATGTATAGATACATAGATACAGCCATTGCTGGTATGTGTGATTGTCTGTTCAGCTCGTATTTTTGTTATTTATAACATTCTCATGTTATTGACTGCACGATGCGGCAGCAGCCTCCACCCCCAACCCCTACACACCGCAGTCCACTCCCCTTGCCGTCATGCCTCCCCATAACCTGCCTGCTTCTTCATGGCATGGCGGAGGCAGAGGCCAAAAACAATACGTTGATTGTGCTAATTTATGCCCCACACACACATACACACACACTCACACCCTCTACGACTCACACTAACACACACATATGTGAGCCAAAGGACGCGCTTTATGGCCAAAAAGGTTATGGGCCAGTCGAGTTGGCTGAGCAATGTGGTTGGGTGTTTTGTGCGCTGGCTTAGACCAAGGCTGGCCATAAAAACCAGGCGAGCGCCACACGGTCGACTGTTTTTAGGTGCCTCACACACACACACACACACACACACACACACACACTCATGTGCACACGAGCAATGGCAAATGAAAAATGGCGACTGAAAAACAACGGAAAATTTGTCGAAAAGCCGCGGAAAAAGCAGTGGACCAAATGTGCCAGCTGCAGCTTTGATGTGCGGCCATTGGAAGGTCAGCGCTTTAAAGCTGGCAACGCTGTCTAACCAGGTGGCAACGCTGGCAGCTAACTTTAAGCAGAAAACTCGAGCAAGAAATCTTAATAAAAATAGTTGGCACTGATTGAAACTAAAGCATTCATACAAGTGATTTAAAAATGCATCTAAAGAATGAAATAATAAATAAAGTTCTATGACGTATTTCGAAAGAGTTTATAAGGAAATAATGAACAGCAAACACTGAAAAACGTGTACAAAAATAGAAGAGAAACAGAAATTAATTAAATAAGAATTGAAATAATTAACAAATAACGCTTGAGCTGTTTTACAATTCAAAATATTTATTTTTATTTCAGTAAAAAATTCGAGTTGATTTCTAATTTCAAAATCTTGGAAATATTCTCAGCTGGAGGCAGAAAACACAAGACAAAGTTTGAGATGAAGAAAAATAACGCAAAGTGTAGGGAGTAGAGAAAGAGAGATAGGGAGAGAGTGAGAGAGGGAGGAGAATATTATTATGACACCAAGTGCTCCATTTCGTTGTCTATAGACAAATAAATTATGTACTAAAAAACAAGGCATTTATCGTTGTGGTTGTTGTTGTTGTTGTTGCTGTTGCTGTTGTTGTTCAGAAGAAAGAAATGCTGTGTAAATATTTAAAAATGCTGAGCCACATTTTGTTTGTTGTCGCCTTATTGTTGTTGTCGCTATTCTCTTTTTGTTTCATTTTTTTCTTTTTGGCTCATTTAAAAAGTTAACTAAAAAATGCTGACGACAACAGCGAAGACAACAACAACAGCAACAAAAAAAAAGGTTAAACAAATTCGAAATTTTGTTACTGCCGCGATAACATACATGTGGGGGCGTGTGTGTGTGTGTGTGAGTGTGTCCACTACCAATATACACACAAACACACACACACAGCTTGACAGTGACAAAGCGACGTCAGGCAGCTGGAAAGCACGCAAGAAATTGTGGCAGCAGTTAAAAGCGAGCGAGACAGCGCATATCAGCCAGAAGAGAGTAGAAGCGGGATGGAAAGAGTGCGGGGTAGGGGTTAGGGAAACGGTCGCCTTAATTTGTTTAAACAAATTACGTGGATAACCAGCAACAGCTAAAGGTGTTTCAATTTTCTGTTTTCTTTTATTTTTTTTTTTAACGTCTTTTTTTGTAGCAGCTGAAACTACAACAAACACACATGCAATTGTGTGCCCCCCTTTAACGGCTATCTCCCACTCCCTCTTCTTGCCTTCTCCCTCCTTCCTCCCTCTGTCTTTGCGTACTGCATGTGTGGGTGTCTTATCAGCGAACTGGCGGCCAGCGACGCGTCGTCATCGTTGTCGCAAAGTGTTTTAGCATACAAATTTGGTTTTATTTGCCTGCGTTGTCTCTTTTTGTTCACCCTCCAACTTAGATACCCTACACAGCACAAAAAGTACAGAGTTTTGCTGCTAACAACACTACTAAGCCTGGTTAAATTAGTAATAATTTTAAATGTGTATTGACAACATACGAAACTTTACAGCTGCATTTTTAGATTTATTTCTTTTTATTTGTCTAAATTAATTTTTTAAAATTTAAAACTATATACTTCCTTTTAGGAAATTATGCTAGTTCCATTTTAAATAATTTATTTTTTACATTTCCATTTTGTTTTTAATTATTTCGCACTTAAAAGCTGAGTTTTTAGTGCTTACTTGTGGTTTTTTTGTGTGTACCCTACCGCCCTGGCCGCTGCTGTTGCTGCTGGTGGCCAGGTGCCCCTGATATCCGTTCAGGTAGGAAAGAAGGAGGGGGAGTAGGAGTAGCAGCAGGAGAAGATATAGCTCCAATGAGGGTGGCGCAGCGGCGGTTAGCCCAAAGCTGACTGCTGATAACACCCGCATAGGTGTATGTGTGTGTGTGTGTGTGTGTATCTGGACAAACAAACAGTCCGCCAGGTTGAGTGAATGAGCCATATGCAAATATAGGCGGCCTGGAAGTGAGCATTAAATGTGGTCACACACACATAACACACACACACACACAACTATATGCCTAGCAACAATAACAACAAAATGAATGTGTGTATTTCAAGCAAAGCTGCAAAATGCCGCCGTGTCAAGCCAAAAGCTGGACACACACACAACACCCACACACACAGGCATACAACTAGTGTGTGTTGGAGTACAGCCAACGACGACTGTGCTGATAAGTTGAACGCTGTCAAAGCGAAGCCAGTGAAAAGTTCTAAATTCGGTTTTATTTTCAAAGCAGTTAAAGAAGCGCCTATCGATAGAAAGCTATCGATAAATGTAACAAGCTAAGAAGCAAACTAAAACTAAAGCTTAAAGTAGCAAAATGGAATTGAAAGCAAGTTTGAGTTACTAAACTAAACGCTAACTCTGGCAAATGAAGGAAATTTGAATAATCGAAAAACTGTTGGTAGGCAAAGGTATTTGAACTGAACATTTTGTCAGCCATTTAACGGCGGCCAAGTCCAAAAGGCCTCGAACTGTTTGCCCGTCTGCCATGAGACGTTGCTATTGTTATTGTAGTTGTAGTCGCAGTTGTTGTTGTTGTTGTTGTTGATAAGAGACTATTGTTGTTGTTGTTGCTAGTTGTTGCTGGTTGCTGTTGTCCGCTTACGACAGTGTTGTAATGTGAAGGTTTTTTTTTTCCAGGTCGCTAAAATATTTGTATTTGTATTTGTGTTTGCATTTTGTGCGGTGAGACGGTGAGACGGTTTGTTTTATTTCCCCCGAAAAGTCAGCGACAACAACAGTAACAGTAACAGCAACGACAACGACAACGGACATGCCATATGTAAATAACCGCGATCTATATAGAGCTGCTATAGATATAGGTAGGTAGGTCTGGCCATATAAGTATCTATATGTCTGTACATAAATGTATCTCAGATTGTGAGTGGGTGCGGGCGTTGGCTTATTATTATGATTGTTACTGTTGTTGTTGTGGTTTTCTCGGTACAGAGCGCTTATCAAAAAAAAGTGAAAAAAAAAAAAGAGGGCAGCTTGAAACTGGCATTTCTATGAGCACAATTTCACTTTATGTGGAGGACGGCAAATGATTAAAGCGACAACGCCAACAACACCAATGACAACAACTTCTTGCAGAACAACCGGAAAGGTAGAAAATTCTTAGAAATTCTGCAACTATCTTTTGGAGATCTTCTATCTCAGAGCAGTGTTGCTTATTACGCGCCCAACACACCAAAATTTTGTAATTTTCTTTTTTGATAAGCAGACCCAAAATAAAGTTCTGGAACTCCCACAAAAAAAACACATTTTTTTTTAACAACTTACGGCTCAGCGAACGGAATCCATGATCCTCACTGATCGACAGCATTTTGTTATACATTTTGTTGTTGGTTTTTCGTAGCGAGTAATCACTGTTGCATTTAGCATATATAAAAAAAAAATTGTTTGTTTTTGTTTCGTTTCGTTTCTTTTAGTTTTCAGTTTTGTTGTTTAGTTTTTGGCACATCACAAAGTTGTTTTTAAAAAAATTGTTTATTTTTTCACCATATTGTTTAATATATAGTAGTGATCAAGGCACCGGGGCACACACACGATCGTAGGTAATCCAATTGTCCTGCGCTGTGTGCTGGGCCCGCAAAAAAAAATAGTTAACAACAACAAAGTTTGTTCAAAACGAAACAGGAAAAAAAAAGTTGTTACTGAAACACGTAGAACGCGTGGTAACGGTTAAGCGGTGAAACGGTTATGTGTTCGTTAGATAGTTTTACGTTTAGTCCGAATGGGATCTTTAAGTCGCATCCTTTGCGTGATTCTCTGTGTCAGGGACGAAGCGCGTGTGTTGTTGACCCCACAGAGGCTTCACGTGGACTGACAATCGAAAGTATTCCTGTGACGGTCGTCGCCGGTCTCTTCACGGTCGACGGTCGAGACTCGACGGTCCTGCCCTGCCCTGTCATGCTCTGCCCTCTCTTTTACTCTCACTTCATGTGACTCTAACTCTGACTGAGGCTGTGCTGTCGCTGTCGACGCTAACGCTTGCGCTGGCAGCGCTGTCTCAGTCGGACGGCGGTCGCCCTCGGTCCGTGTGCGGGACATCACACACACGCACGCACACAGCGAGAGTGTTCCAAAAAAAAAAACGTGTGTGCGCACACACACAGTCGCACACACACGCGGGGTAGTTGCTGCCTGCCTCTCGCTCGCACTACTCACATGTGTGTGCCTGTGTGTGTTTGTGAGTGGACGTCGCTAAGAAAAAGGGGGATGAAAACATCTTTGGACTGCTGCGTCTCTGCCAGCTCCCTTGGCCAGCGTCACTGCTTCTGTCGCAGTCGCTGCTGCTGTTGGCGTCGCCGTCAGCGTCTGCTGATTTGTTGGCGCTTCTGCCGCAGCGTATTAGTCGTATGTGTGCTCTGCTCTCCCTTTCCCGTTCCTTTTCCCCCTACCCCACACTCATTCCCTTCTGTGCCCTTTGCTGCACATGCGTGCCCCTTTTTGCCGCTAAACGTACACCAAATTGAGTTGTTGCAACGGCAGCAACAACAACCATTAGAATAACAACAACAATAACAGCCATAAAACAGCAGCTAATAATAAATACAACTATTCTAACCGCAACAGGCTGGGCTTCATGTAACACTCTAGAAAAAGGTAAATCTAGGAAAGTTCCCTGCAGTAATTTCTATAATTAATGAGTACTTAAAAATTGTTAGATTCTGAATTATAAGGTAAGTAATCAGCACTATGATAATTACTGCATTGAAGTTGTAATTTATTATAATATTTAATTTAATTTATTTTATTTAAATATAGAAATATGAAATAGCAGAATTAACTGCAAGAACATGTTAAGAATTTTGAAAATAGTGTGTTCTAATATAGACTACAAAAACAAACTTCTAAAGGAGCATAGCTAAGCGATGTAATATATAATTTTAAATATTAAATCATGACCATAAAATGTTCTCAAACTAGTAGTTCAATAAAAATATATTGTATTCTTCAGTGAACTCTTAAAAACCTGAACAATGTGTTAGCTTAGTATATATTTTAACACTTTATTAAACAGTTAAAGAATTTCATTTAATTTTATCCAAAGTCTCTCGTCTTCACCTCAGCAGCTACACATTTTAAGAATTCCAATTGGTTAGCTAAGCGGCTCAAAATCCTTGCATCTTGCGCATCCTTTTTGAGTTTGTTGGCCCCTGCGCAGTGCTAAAGCATGTGCGCAGCTAAGAAGAGATAAAGAAACAGAGAGGCAGAGCGAAACAAAGGAGAAACAGAGAGAGAAAAATAGACGGAGATCAAGAGCAAGGAATCTGGTCCATATGGAAGCTGCGCAATAAGCGTGGCGGCCAGCCCCGAATAAGTACACTGCTCAAAAAACAATTTCAAGGCTTTGTGTTAGATTATCTAATAATCTTAACAATTGAGACCGCAAATTTTAAAACTAGAAATACTTAAAACATAAACTAAAATAGCAAAAAACTGATGGGAATTTGTTTAAAAACCTCTTACGATGAGTTGACAGTATTTGTAGCTAGCACCAAGTCTACGATTTAACCTTAATGTCGATTAAAAACATTTATCTTAAACTACAAATAATTTCTAGAAGCATCTTCTTTTCTTTTTTCAGTGTATGTGTACTCAATTCCAGCTCGGGCGCCTTACAGTGCCCCCTTCTACTTCTCCCTTAATTTTCCCCCTTCTTGCCCCTACCACTACCCCTTCCCCTTGCACTATTCCTGCCACCACTGCGTCTCCTTTCAGCTGAAAAGACTCTAATAATAGATGGATGCTAGCGCTCCCTTTTCAAACTGTTTAAAGAGCGAGTGCAAAGCAAGATCAGCGCACAGCGGATGCCGTAATAGTTTTTCTTCAACTATGCTATTTGTGTGTGTGTCTGTTTTTTTTCTTCTTTCTATTACTTAATCCTTTTTTTAGGGGGTAAGTAATTTTTTTGCGCGCGCATTTCTTGCAATCTTTTTACCCCAGACGACGGCTGCGCAGGCGCCGAGCGTTAGGGACGACAACGAACGTCTTCTCAGATGCGGAGCGTGTAAAAGGATGCTGCTAATGTCCTGTCGCTGCCAGGCAGCAATCTTAAAAAAAAAAAAACTGGAAGTAAAGAATGAAAGAAAAAAACATATCCTGGCTTTGTGCGCTTAATCAAATGCCATTCAACTGCAAAACGGGCGAATGCGAATGGAAATGGGCTTGGGTAGGGCACAAGGGACAAGGGGGAGACTCGTACGGGAGGTAATCGAAATGGGAACTGCTAAAAAGGGAGTGCCCTAGAGTCGTGCCACGGCGGCTGCATTGCAATTTTTTATGCAATTTTATGCCGATCGACGCCTGCGTTTTTTGCATCGCTTCTTAAAGTTTTTTTCCCTTTTCCGTTTTCCCAAAGAACACAAAAAAAGAAAATTTAGTTTCTGCTGCTCTTGTGGATGATGTGTTTTTTTTTTTTATTTTGCACGTGACCCGCGGAGATTTGCAACCCTGCGAAAATATTGTGTCCTTCGTGTCCTATGTGTCCTGTGTCCCCTGAAGGCCCTGAGGGTGACGCTTGTGTGGATCGACTGCGTTTTGCTACCTCAGGTAGGCTCAGTTACCCCCTCTCCTTAGCGTCTTGTGCGTGTGTGTGTAACGGCATTTTTTTTCTATGCAAATTTTTTTTTATTAATTTTTTATGCCCCTCGTGCGTGTCCTGTTCGTCCTTGTGTATGTGTTTTTTTTTCTCCTGCTCGGCTTCTTATTGTTTTTTTTTGTGCTGCGTTGTTTTTTGACTGTCAGTCGCGCCGTGGGTTTCTTGGGTGGTGGCCAAGATTTTCCCAAGATATGAAATATGCAGGAGTGTGAGGCGAGCCCAAGGGGAGGGCAGGGCAGGGTAGCCGTTGTCACATGTGAGGCGGACAAGGTTTTGCATTTGATTTAGACAGCGACGACCCAAAAACCAGTATCAGGACCCTCGCCGGCTGTGCTCGACTCTCGTCCTTGCGCATTGATTACCGTCGCTTTTTTAATTCAATTCAACTATGATATAAAAAAAAAAAAACAGAAAAGAAAAAAAACTCTCACAAGCTGAGATGCTAGGACTGGGTGCAAAGCCTGATAAAAAAAAAATAGGGAGGGCAAAAAAAACGAGGCACCCTGACAGGACCAAAAACTAAGGAGGACAATGCCAGGCACCAAGACGGGCAATTGTCGTCTCCGGTTCTTTGTGCATTTTCCCTCAACCATTCACTAGCCGACTGATAATTTTGCTCTGATATTCAATTTTATTTTTTTTGTCAGCAGTTTTCGTTTAAATGAGCAAATCTTTTACAAAAAAAAAATGGGAATTTCCGAAAATAAATGCATTCGTTTTTAACGGAAAATTTATGAGCACTCGAACGGGTTACCAAAGGGGTAAATGTCTTCACCCCAGACTCGTAATAGTTTCTAATTCTTTTTTCTTTATTTTTGCATAATTTCTGGTTAGTTTGATAGTCAGGAAGTTGGTTTACCGTTGCGTGTTTAAGATACGAATCCTAAAAACTGCGCACTTCAAACTAGTGTATCGAAAAAAAATAGAAAAAGTGCAGCTGTGGAAATTTGATCATAGTTGAATAAAAAACCGATTCGAAACAATGTGAAATGTAACGGTTTTTGTCAAGAAAAAGATTCAGCAAAGTTTGTCAGTCTTGAAATAAGAGTTCCAAGTGTAGGTCTAAATATGTAAAAAATCCTTTATTGATTTTTTTATTTAGGCTGCATTCCAAACGATTTCACAAAAAACAGTTGATCTCTATTGAATTGAGTTCTTTGGTCCTTCGAATGCATTTTTCTCCCGAGCTATAGAAACCTGCTTGACCTGCAGGACATATAATTAACTATTCCCATTGCCGCTTGTCATAATCGGGCGTATCAATCAGGGATTTCAGCTAGACTCAGTGCTCGGTAAGTACATTTTCTGTTTTATATTCTTTATCATTTTTTTCTTACTTATTTTTGTTTTTTTTTTCTGAGTGCTTGTCGCATTGCTAATTCCCAGCAACAACGAGAACGACAATGAAATATACGTGTCATAGTCGTAACTGAGTCTCATGCATAATAACCAAAGTCGAGGGAGTCTGAGTTTCAAGTCCGAGTCTGAGTCTGAGTCTGAGTCTATTCAGGGCTCGTCAAATATCTTTTTGACAATTATTGTTAAGGTGCTCCTTTTGCTTTATGTGCGGCATAGAAAATTAACACACACAATGCTAACGAACATGATGATGAAGATGAAGTTGATCATGATGATGTTGATGACGATGATGAAATGTTGTCATTGGACGTGGACACAGGTCTTTCTCTCTTTCACAAGCTGGACAACTGTAGTAGATCACGTATGGGAAACCGACACAGACAATCAGATACAAAACACGCACAGATACAGATACAGACAAAAATATACGTAAGACAAGACAAGATACAAAGATGCGAGCAGAGATATCGCCAAGCTGATGTGTTGGCGAGAGGGGGAGAAAGGGAAAAGGGAAAAGGGAGAAAGGAGAGAAAGACGGAGACAAAGTGCCTAAATTGCTGCACGTTGAGCAACGTCCAGCATTTTGGACATGCCAAACGATCGCACACCCGCACACACACACACACACACACCGAAAGAGAATTGAGATTGGGTCTCTTGGGAGCGTCTTGTTTGTCGGCTGTGATGAGATCAGACAACGCATTGACACGCAGATTGTGCAACTGGACGAGGCAGCCAACAAAAGCCTCAAGCTGCACATGTCCAAGCCAATGGCAATAACCCCGCACTCCTTACCCCCTATTACCAGTTCGCTCTGCTTCTAGCCAGTTTGTCAAACAAAACTTTCATCGTCTCCTCGGCGAGCGCCTTTTGTTTGAGCCATAAGAATGAAAATGAAATGAAAATGAGGGGAAAAATGGGGAAAAATAAGCTGTCGCATTTTGGGGCAACAACAATTACTCAAGTGACACATCTTCATCTGCATCTTCGTTCAGCTGTGAACGTGCCACATTAACTTATTTATTTTTTATTTTTCACATTTTTTTGGGGCGCAGCTTCAACTTCAATTTACGTGTGTTGCATTTCGATTAGCTATCGTTCGAGAGCTGCGATTAACGCAGGGGAACGCTTGGAATGGAACAAGTTTGTTGATGGTCAAATTATAAGAAATTCAATAACAGTTTAATCGAAGTTTCTTATAAGTAAAGTTCAGTTTAAAGTAAGGAATTCACTTAACTCGTACTTAGTATTGATCAGTAGCAACAATTTGCTCTTTTTGCTTGTCCTTGTTACCTGTCGAAATGGCTAAGGAATAACCACAGGTAATAGACGTGCCTTGTTTTAAACTGCCAACTGTGATTTACACGCAATAAAATGCAACAAATAAGACCAAAACAAATAAACACAGGGACACAACCATTGTTGTTGCTGCTGGACAACGGCGCTGACATTAAGGACAATAACAATAACAACGCCCACAACAGTAGCTGCGGCTACCTTTAAATGGATTTTCAACTCAGTTTCGGGCTAAGGACGAGGGTGAAGTTGAGGTAGTGTACGTGTATACAGCAGTGTGTAGGGGGTGATTACGACTAGTCACAACAATCAAATACACACACACACAAACACACCGCCTGACGCACTCTGTTTTGATCCTGTGCGCAATCATAAATATAAATTGATTGCAATCGAATTGGAAATCGAACAAGTGCCGCCGCCAGCAGTTGCAACAAGTGTTCGTAAAATGCCACCGCGTGGCCAAAACAAATTGCTTTGTTTGGCCAAAAAGTAGAAAGGAAAACCCTTAAAACTAATTCCAGTTAAGTCTGACAGCTGGCAATATTTTTATAGATATAAATTATGTTTATCGATAAGTTTTGGGATCGATATACTTACGATAATCTAGATCAGTCCACGATTTATGATCGATTATAACCAGTTTTTGTATGTCTACTTTAATATAACTTAACACTATAGTGCATTAACTAAATTTAGACATATTTACTTTAAAAAACAACCGCAAGCTGTGTTATCGATAGACTGTTGATAGTCGATAAGTAATCGATATGATTAGCATTATTATCGATATTATTATGATCAATGTTCAATGCTTTAAGAAGCTTAAATATTTGTGAAGGAAAATTCTACATTTATCGATAACATAGTTATCGAAGGCCTGCTTATTGTCAATAAATATAATAATCATAAATTAAATTGGTTTGTAATTCGCTAAACTATAGAAGTTTCTGCGAAAAACTATAGAAACCCCGTTAAACTAGCCATTAGTCGAATGGTACTACAAACGCTTTGCATGCCTATCGATTATCATTACTGTCGCTTCATAACTGATTTCGAACTAAATTTTAAAGTTCAATTAATCAAAATTATGCACCAAAGTGACGCAGTCACCCAACTTTATAACCGATTTATCGAAATGCATCTGCGCAACGAATCGCGAGAAGTTTTTCTATGCATATTCTGGGCTGCATTATTATGTCACGTAGGGTATGCGGGTTGTCCAAAGGGGAATTAAAAGGGTTACGACCATAACAACTGAATTTCGAATGTGAATTTAGCTAATTTTATTTTACAATTTAATTAGGTTTTGGATTTCCACATGTCCCGCATGTGCGTGTGGCGCGCGGCGCGCGGCAATCTACAAAAATTCTTATCCACGGGCTGCGCATGCGCCTTGAATTTGAAAGCAAGTTACAGTGAAAACAGCCGTTGAACGAACCAAACTGGAATGCTACAGTTCCAGTTAGTTAATTGAGGGGGAATGAGAACTTTTCAAACAATTTCGGGTCTTTAAGGTAGAAACTTTAAGCGACGCTTCCGCTTTGAATTGCGCTCAACATTTTGTTTCTAAGGGCGTGTCTTTTGCTCATATTTCACGCTTGATTGAAAAAAGTGATCTAAAAAATAGAGAGAAACAACTTTAGACTTTCTTGTTAATAAAATTGTCGCTAGCATTAATTACTCAAGAGTATACACATGTGTGTGTGTGTGTGTGTGTGTGTTGATTTTTTAACCCACGTAACTCACGTGACTGTGGCGCCCAATAAAGCAAACTCTTGCCACAATTTCAAGTCGAACTGCAAGTTTAGATTTAGTTTTGGCTTCAGCTTCAGTTTTCAGCTTCAGACTGAGACGACAATAAAAGTTCGTGAGAACTTGATGCTTATCGAACTCTGGCAGAATGTTGCCAGACATTGCCCTCAGCGAGTGGGCAGCGGGAGCGTGTCCAACTTGGAGCCACAACTGCAGAGGTTTCCACAGTTGCAGATACAGATAGCAGCAACTAAAGGTAGTAAGATAGAGATAGCAACAGAGCCAAAGCCTGAAAAAGAACCTGAACCAGTAACAGAACTAGAAACAGGGCCACAGCCAATTCAGTTGACATTTTCCAATTGATTTTCATTTGATTAACAATCGAATGCCACGCAGATAGTAGCAAGGATTCAGCGAACAAAAATACACGTAAAGATAAGCAATTATATAGTATTAACATATATGGATTTCAGAAAAAAGGACTCTGCTCAGTCAACTATTTATTAAATCACATTATGAATTTCTTTTTAAATATTTATTTTAAACGAATTAAACTTTTTTTTATTTTAAATTCATTAAAATTCATCTGTCATAGTTATCTAACGAAACTAAAAACCCATTTGAAACTGCTATCAATCTTGGATTACGTAGAAAATTGTAGTTAAGAGATTGAAGCCTCCAAAAGAGCGACTCGCCTTTGCCAAGCACTTCTGCAACCTACAAAACATTCATAGTATTCCTCTGAGATCATATTACCAAGCGCCTCCAAGTGGTCTATAAACTGCCCCCTCGGGCACTGAAGATATTTTCTTAAATTTACATTTATTTCAATAATAAACTCAACAGAAATGTACTGATTGTCTACAAATATTGAACAAATTTTGAATAATAGAAACTAAATTAATTTGTAGTATTTCAGCTGAATGTTTTCTAAAGCTGCTTAAAAAATCGGCTAATTTTTGCGTATGTTTTAACAAGTCTAAAAAACTAGTCGCAAACTTCTTTAAGCAAAACATTTATGACTTTTACAAAAGAGTTTTTTACAGCTGCCTCACACACACACACACACACACACACAAGTATCTATATATTCGCAAATAGCGCTTTGTTAGCCTTTCTAGGCGACAAATCCTTAATCCTTTTTCTCACGCACCAAAAAACATTCGCTGCCAATAAAAAGAAAGAAAGAATAGAATGAAAGGCAATGCAGAACACAGAAATGCGAATCATAATAAAGACAGAGACCGGGTAAAAATGTTCTCAAGCATCTTGCAACCGAGTGACACGTTGCAAATTTCCGCCCCGAGGCAAGGGCTGCAACCGGAGCTAGAGTGGGGGTAGAAGTAGCGGTAGGGGCAGTGACAGGAGCCGGGGAAATGGCAGCAATGAAATGCGCACTGTCATTGTCCTGCAGCAGCGGCGATTTTGCTGCAACAAAACACGGTTTCAGGTAGTAGCATAAATCGCATCGCCAAAAAAAAAAAAAAAACACACCAACTGCATCTGCATCCTCATCCTCTCTTGCTACTTTCCGTACTGCGTTTGCGTTCTTGTTCTCATCCAGAGCAACAATGGCAAATCATGATCAATTCAATTATTCCCCGATGCGATGTAGTGCACATATATACACATATAGCGGGATATTCCTATGCGAAATGGGGCCTAAAAACATGACAAGATGTCAGCACCTGCTCGCTTTTCCCATGACAAAATGTCCGTGAGGGGGAATTCCACTTTTTTTTTGCAAGCAATTTTTCCGCGACCGGCAGCTAATCGTTGAGCAGGGCGGATGGTAGGAGGAAAGGCACCTGTACCAGTCGCAAGGACAATGTCCTTGATCGACATTATGTGCTGGTCTGAAACATGAAGCGGCCAACAAAAGTGGCAAGAAAATGTAGAAGATGCTGCGCCCTCACTCTCTTATTTCTATTTGCCCCTGACCACTTGCTGCACTGCTGCTTCGTGTAATGGGATAAGAGCTAGGGAGGGGGGCACTCACACACACACACACACACATACACACAAGTGCACGTTAATGAAATTTTAGACTTGTTCCGGGCTAAAAGCAACAAACATTTTATATGCTGGAAAATTGTGGGAAAATCTATGTTAATCCCTCTCTGATCAATTGTTCGATCGTTTTTGCAGGTGTCTATTGTATGTGCACTTGTGTATATGTGTGTGGATTTGGATTAAATTTAAACTGTTGAATCGTTGCGAAATTTATTAAAGAAGGATTTTCAAAATGTTACAATGAGCGTTTAAAAAATAAGGTTGTTAAATAAATTATAAATTAAAGGATAGAAAATTGAAAACAGAGCAACAGTTTAAAAATGTAAAGCTTAATAATTAGACATTTAATTTTAATTTAATAAACTGTTATACAAACTAATAGTTAACAAATTTAATTAAGTGATCGACCGATCGACGATCAGTTAGAAAGTAACTTTTAATAAGTTTAGAAACATGATTATAAACGCCCAATTGTTTCAAATCAAACATTATACCCTAGTTTAAACTTTATAATAATTTATTATGATCAAATGAATTGATTTATCATTTAAGGAGAACCAACTGCTTCAAAGGTATGATATTTTTTCTATAAAGCTTAAATCGCTTACTGATTGATGAGCTAATCAAGCAGAGACTTGAAAATCTATTTTTAATTTGTAATAAATATTTAATTCATATGTTTTTTAAGTTAATCTCAGATCAGTTGCACTTTTACCCGAGTGATCAGTTTGTTGCCACATAACAAGTCACTTAATTGCACATTGATGGGACTTTTTTTAATGCCTGAAACTCAAACGCACATTGTCCGTACAATTAACCGTTAGACTCACCTGTAAAGAGAAGAGAAAAGTAGAAGAGGTATGAGCATAAATTATTAATTAACGGCGTTGGTAATGCAAATAAATTAGCTCAAGACAAGAGCAAATGTGTGAGAAGAAGAAACCAGAAGAGACTTAAATTTTGCACAGAGAGATTTAATTGAGAATTGAGAATTGGTGGTGCTGCCACGTGTTGCACGCGAGTGGGAGTGAAAATGGGAGAAACGGGAAACTGGGAAACTGGGAAAATGATGTAAAATGGGGAAACGTTCACCTGGTTTGCCGTCAGCTGCCAGTGACCAGTAATGACCTCTACTGGGGCAGCATTCAAAGCAAAAGGGCCACCGTTGCAGTGTTGCAGCGTTGCAAGTGTGGTGTGGCAGTTGCAGTTAGCAGTCATGTGAATGCGCTTGGGAATTTGCACTGTTTACGAGAACTACAGCAAGAGCAACAAAAGAAGTGAAGTTCGCATAACTGGAATTAAAGCAGTGCCAAACCACACACCAACAACAGCAATTGCAACTGCAACAGCAACTGCAACTGACTGTGGCACATTCAAAACGATGTGGCGCTCGTGGGTAGCGCGAGTGCTAAATGGGGCACAGAGTGTGGATGCAGCTCACATGCAATCGAATCCGCTGGGCAGTGGGAGCAGCAACAGCAGCAGCAGTAGCGGCAATGCCTGAGGATGGCATGGAGTGGACATTGACGTCGTCGGTTTGTCGCGGCGTCACTTCTCGTCGAGTCACTCACCAAAGCGCCAGGGCAGCCCAGGCCAGGCTAAGACCAATGCAGACCAAGCCAACTTAAGTCAAGCCAAGAAACCAACTCAGACTTAGACTTGGCCCAAGACAATGGTGGGAATATTCTCATATTAAGAAATCGCGCGATCTGCAGCGCCAGATGTGTGACTGTGTGTGTATGTGTGTGTGTGTGTGTGTGTGTATTTGTATTTGGTGCAACGGCAGGTCAACCCACCGCCCACTGCCCGCTGCTGCTGCAGTTGCCACTGCTGCTTGCCCCACAGCAACAACAGCCAAAAACGTTCGTGGCAAATTCGCAACGTGTCGTGGTCGTGCCTCCGTTGTCATGTCCGAGAGTGTAACAAAGACCTCGCTGTATAACCCAGCAACCCTCCTGTTCCCTACCCCTCTTCCTCTCTGCTTCACTCCCCACGTAGCACCCGTTGCCACTGCAAACGCCCCCGCGCCAAGTAGCGCAAATAAACATTAAACACAAAAACAAAAAAAAAACAGAAAAATGTAGCGGCAAAAGCAGCAACAACAACAACAACAGCAACAACAGTGGCCTCTGCAAGAACAATAATTGCATTACACATAAAAATAAATTGTAATGAACTTGAGGAAGAGACAAGAAAGCAGCAGCAACTGCAGCAGTGGCCAATGTGAAAATCGATGCGGAAGCAGCAACACGAAAGGGCAACGGCAACAGCAACAGCAACAGCAACAGCAACCTAAAAAAACAACAACAACAACAACGGTAACAACAACAATTGGTGGCTTTCTTCATTTCACTTGGCTCTAAACTCAACAATCTGAGAACTCAGCTTTTGGCCAATTGTTTTCTTGTATATTTGCATTTGATTTTCATTCAATATTAACATAATTTGACACACATGCAACACCAATGTGCAACAGCAACACCAACAATTGCATGTTTTTATTCTTTTAATTATTCTAAAATATATATGAGAATCATTTCAAATTTATAGCTAAAAAGTCTTGACAACTTACCGCTAGATTTGTAGCGGGTTTTTTAGAGCAACAAATTGGTGTTGTATTTTGCAAAAAAAATAAATCAAATAAAAACCGTTTTCTTAAATAATAACACATAAACTAAAAACATTTTTTTAAATTTTTAAAAAATATTACATGCAAATAAATTTAACTTATTCTGCTTTAAACAATTTAGTAAGAAAAATGTATCATTTGTTGTTTAAAAAAAAAAATTGTTTATTTTATTGAGTGTAAAAAATAAAGAAATTATTTGATTTAAGTAAATTTGCCACTATAACAATTTTTAATCAAAAAATAACAATGGCTCTCAATCTATTTCAGATTTCTTACCAGTAATAAATGTTTTGGTATTTATAAATTGCAAGCTAGATAACTTTTTTGAGAACTTTCAAAGAATAAATTTGTTTTTAAAATATATCTAAAGACTGTTAAATATGCTGCACAGTTCTACCCTGTAGTTGCACTAAAAACTATCACCCAACTCAGTTGGTTATTAGCTGAAAGAAAGCAAAGTAACTCAAGAGCAAATTTGCAGTTTAATTGTCCAGCAACTCACATGTGTGCTTGTTTATGTGTGTGTGTGTGTGTGTGTGTGTATGTTTTGTGTCAGTCAGCTAGTCAATTAATTAGCCATGATTCTCACGACCTCAAATTAAGAGAAAAGCCATAACAAATAGAAAATAAAACGGCAGCAGCAACGAAACAGAGGCAATTGTTGTTGTTGTTGTTGTTGGCTAACAAATCCGAGTAGACAAAAAACACAATGGCCCTAACCTGCCCTGGCCTGGTCTGATCTATGCCAGCTTTTGGTTTGGACCATTTTGGCCTTTTAGCCGTAAGTGAAGCTCAAGCTTTTTCGGCTTTTGCCGGCGCTTGGCCCAAAACGATAACAATTGTCACAAGACTGAAGGAAGCTGGGAGACAGCTGAAGAGGGGGGGGGTGGGGCATTTAAAGCGACTTAGTAGGCGGCGTTGGCGTTGACGTTGACGTCGTCAGCGACAGCGACAGCGACGTCGCAGCAGCAGCAGCGGCAGAGACAACTCGCTGGGAGATCTGATTTAAAACGAAATTAGGAATAATGGCAATGGCCTGCACATGACACACACACACACACACACACACACTCATACACATGTGCATATCAAGAGCATGCACAGCTACACACTAGAGTGTAGGACAGAGGAGAGAGTGGGGGAGAAGGTGGAAAAGGAGCTCGGCGTCCAAGCGTTGACAGGCAGCAAATGCGAACAAGACAGTTTTGTACCCACAATGGAACCAACAAAAAAAACAACATCACAAAACAAAATAAGAGAAAATAGGAGAAAAGAAAAGAAAAGAAGAAGAAGCAGCAGCGACAGTCACAGCGATAAAGAAGCAGCAATAGAAGCAAATGAGATGGCGGAATGGAGTGAGGAGTGGGAGGAGCAGGAAAAAGAAATTATCTCACGGATAATCCGAACAACACGTTCAACTGCAACTCTCGACTTGACTGCGCCGTGGTGATTGCTTCCCCTCTCGCACTCCACACCTCTGCCCGCTCTGCCTCCCACCAACCTTCACCAAAATGTTGGCTCACCCTTTTGGGCCATTTCGCTGCAAGCGTCGCTGCTTGCGTGGGTGCGCCTAAAAGAAAACTAGTAGGAAAGGTTACAGTCGAGAGTCGCCGACACTAGAAGACCCTGTTTCACAACCAACAAACTAAAGAACAAAGCCAGCAGATGTCAATCTCAAGCTTTTTATGAATGTAGAGAAATCTATAGATAGTCCATCCCAAACCAAGTTTAAAGTTTAATTCTTGATTTGAAAAAGATTGCCGTTTAAATAACTCAATAACTCCGGCAGACTTGGCTGCTCTTTGTATAGACCTGCTCTTCGATACACTTGACAGACCCTTTGCGCATTCAAAGTACAGGGTCAGCAAACAATGGACAGCTCTTGGGGCAAAAATGCACCTGACACAGGTAAAGCATTCAGCGCGACTTGCGACTTGCAACTTGGAAAGTGTTAGCTTGTTGCAAGTCCAAGTTGCAAGCGCTCTCAAGCTGGCGCTGTGGTTGGTCGCGGTGGCAGAGGCAGAGGCAGCGACTGCGGCTGCATTTGGTGGGGGTGTTGAGCATTGTGGGGCATTGTCTCTGATCTGCGCTGTGCTGCACTGCAGTTGGTTGCATCTTTCAAAGTCGACGCTGCAGTTTGTAGTTCGTATCAGCGTAGCACTAAACTTATTTAGTTTTTTTTTTATTTCTGTTTTTTTGTTTTGGCGAGAGAGAAAAGGGTAACAGATTCCCACACTCTTCGACAGCTCGGACGGACGGACGAATGGAATGACAGAGAGACGGTTGGGACAGACAGAGCGGAAGGGAAGCGACACTGTTGACAACTGCAGCGGAGTCCATTGTGCACCACAAAGCGGCAACTGCGACTCAGACTGAGACTGAGATATGAATAAAATGAATGAGTGCTCGACCGAACCAGTTAAACTGTGTGAACATGAACATGACGCTTAGACCTTACCTGATTGATGAATGTCAGGCACAGCCCGAATACGCGTGATTCTGTGTATGTGTGTGTGTCTAACGGCACCTGAGCGGAGAGCAGGTGTCATGAGAACCCAGCAAATGGGTCGCGGTCACACACTGAACAACAGCAACTGAAGGTCGCCAACAGAGAGAGATCAACGGTGTGAGTGGGAGGCTAAACCACATATATAAGTCAAAGTTTGAGGGTAGAGAGACAGAGTTGGTGGGGAAAAGGGAGTAAGAGAAAACAAGTAAATCATAGCAATGAAACTAATGATCTAACGCCAAACAAATTAACAAAGGGAGATATATCAATATCAATATAGTTCAGGTCTGTTGAATAGTTCAAGTCTTTGGAGATATAATTTTAGAGGGTACAAATATGGAAAACTAAAGTCCAACATGGAATAAACATAACTACAACCTAAATTGATTGATTCTTAATGAATACCTTTGAGTCAGTGTTGATTGGAGTTTTGATTGGAACACTTAACTTATCTAAACTATATATTATACGGTATATCTAACTATAAATCTAATATATCAGATCCTTTAAGTCTTTAAGCCTATAAATGAAGCATTATTTATTCATTGATCCACTCAATAAACCTTCACAAAAAAACCTTCATTAGAATTGGCATTTTCTGGTGCAAATCAAGGTTGTCCGTTATAAACAATTAATGTGAATTATCGTACAGTCGATAAATGCAGCACACGTTAAGTTCAGAGCACACTTGCTTTTAACACACTGCATAACAAACATAATCATAATCGTCATCATTATCTCAATGAAAATCATGATCATGATCATGAGCTGCCAATGCTGACAACAAGTTAACAGTGTTTAATGTTCAATTTAAATTGTCTAGTGTTTAGTATTTGGGGATTTATTTTTGGTTTAGTTTGTATTCTTTTTTAATTTGAAATTTTTGTTAGTGTTTGTTTAGCTCCTGGCGAGCACTTGAAGCCTTCAATGTGGTTTTGGTGGCGCATTAATTCAATTTCATCATTTTTGAACGGCAGCCGTTGAATGAAATGCGCAAACAAACAAAAGGTAAACACAATGACAAGTGACGACAACAACAGCAACAAGTGAAACAACAAGTGGGATACTCTACAGTGCAGTGGTGTCGACATTAAAGGACCCTGTACTCAGTTTGAAACAAACTCAGCAGAGGAACGAAAAACATTTACTATTTATTTGCTGCTGCTCATTTGAAAAAAGTTTAGTCAAGTTAAGGAGCTGTAAACACCCTTTGCACCCTCTACACTACAGGGTCTGTGAACAGCTTAAGGGGCTAACTGTACTATGGCAACGACTAACCCAAATAGACAACCAAATAAAGCCAACAAAACATGCAGTGCTAAAACTAAAGTTGAAAGTTGAAGCTGCAGTTGAGTGTTGTCGTCGAGTCAGCCAAAAGTATCTGCCAGATACTTCAGAAGATGCGCTGCAAAAAATAGCAACAAACAACAACAAAAAATAGAAAAAAACGGCCAGTTGCAACTTGCTTGTTGCAAGTCGAGGCCCAAAATCAAAATAAACTCTAAATCTCAGGCCAAGTCATTCTCTATGCTCTGCGTGATCGACCGACTGTCGAAGTTGCAACAACAACAACGTTGGCCAAAAGAGGTGCCAGATGCCAGACTGCCAGACGTAGAGACTGTTGGACTGCCAGACTGTCAGACAAGCCAGGCTAGGCATCCATCCATATGTATGAACTGTTTGTATTACGTTTGAAAGTCATGTTGCAGATACTAAAGTTAAAGTATCTGCATATCTGCGGGCACCTGCAGTTGCCACTGCAACATCACCAACACCCCCAACACCGCACACCCTACATATATCTGTGTATCTCAGTCTCTGTCTAACACTCGGGCTTTTGTGGCAACACCATCACCAACAGTCGCCACTTGCATATCAATGTGGCCAAAATAAAATGTGACGGCTAACGTGCACGATTAAAACTGCGATACATGTGTACAAGTGCAGATGCAACTGCATCTTGCAGATACTTTTGGCGCTGCCTAGTGCGTCGTCGTCGCCGTCGCCGTCGCCGTCGTGGCTCTGTTGCAATTGAAGGCCTCCAAACACAAGACGACGTTATAGAATCAACAAAAACAACAGCTACAAAAAAATCAACTTTTTGAATTATGCTACAGTGGAGTTTACTCGACTTTTAAATACTCTAAAAGATGCCCAAAGTTAATTAGACTAAGTTGTTAACAATATATTAACAGAAGAATTTAAAAAAATATAATGCTAAAGTGGAGTTTGCTCGACTTAAAAACTCTCTACACTCACTACTCTAAAACCAGGTATATCGGCATGAAAGTAGTTCTAAATGATTCCAGAAGTAATGTAAAGTTAAAGAAAAGTTTGGTTTATCTATTTCAGATTGTAGTGTAAGGATTCTAAAACCTTCCAGTAGATACACATAAAGCCCACATCAATCTAAGGTATATATAGAGTCAGTCAAAGCTATGTACTTGCAGTGACTACCAAATACATTTGTGCTGAACTAACCCATGACTAGTCACTGCCGTTGGCAGGGTATACGCCAAGCATATAGCAGAAAACAACAATAAAACAAGCACCACATAACATTGAAAGTGCAACAGCAACAACAACAGCAACAACTAGAAGCGTCGTGTTAGTTTTGGCCCTCGGTCTGCTGTCTGCTGTCTGCGGTCGGCAATTGAATTCATTCAATGCCTACACTAAGTCCGCCTTCCACCTTTCCCCTTTCCCCCCTTTGTACACTCCTGCCTCTCTTCGATAGTCACAGCGACAGCGAGTTGATTTGCTTTTTGGCTTAGTCAACCGCAGCAACAACAACAACAACAACAGCATCAGATACATTGACGACTCGTCGCGGTTTCTTTGCAATTTGTATTAAGGATTTCAACGTCCTCCATTCGACAGCGACCGCATTTAACTAAAGCCCCTCTCCTCTATGCCCCCCTCCCTTTCAGTCCATCCGCCTTTATCGCTAGTTGCTAGTTCCATAGGCAAACCCAATTCCAATTCAATTTTCGGCTGCACATTGACAACATTTGCATTTACACGCACTTGCCACAGGTCGAACATGCCGCAATCCCACAGATGCCATCATCCTTTAGACCACACCAAGTACCATCTCTAACTCTGAATCCAACTCCGACTCCTACTCCAACTCCAACTCCCTATCCATGTCCATGTCCATGTCCATGTCCGTGTCTCGATATCAATCGAATTGCGGTATAAAGCAGCTTTACAGTGAGCAGTTTAGCAGTCAGCGCTTTAACTGTGGGATAATCGATCATGTTATCGGAAATTTTAACCACTTGAACTAAGCATTCCAAAAAGACTGTAGCGTAAGTCGCTTAATTATTCATAACAAATTGTTCACAGTTATCCTAGTTTAATAATTATTTGATTGGAAGATAAATTATCGATAAAACGATAAATAACTCAAATATAAACGATAAGTTATCGACTGTTAACTAATTGGTTATAGAAAAACCTGCATTTTTAGCTGAGTTGTCGATTAAATTATGCAACAGTTGTTCGATTTTTTGATAAACTGAATAATAAGCACAACGTGATAAACTAAGCAGATTTTGCTCGAAATTAATATGCCAGATTTTGAACGATTAATAAGTGTTATTTTATAGATAATATGCAATGAGCCACGCTTTGATGTGTTATCGAAAAGAAAGCTTCATATTTACATATTTATCGATAACAAAACTTATTTGTTTTTTTAAGAAAATATGTTTGGTAATATAACTCAGTAAGTATGTTATCGATAACATACAGTTTGCTGATTTAAGCAAGTAAGTTTCACACATTTCGATAAATTAAAAAAGTTTAATGAAATAATTCAATTCATTTTGTCTAACAAATCTGCATTTAAGTAATAAAATCCGCATTGTTTGCTAAGCTTTCAGTTTTGTCTACAAATTGTGGTGTCTTGCCCATGGTGCTGTTGAAAGAGTGCTTAAGCTGCCGCACGGAAGGAAGTTACAACAGGAGGCAAGAAGGCAAAGTTGGAGGTAAATGTAGAGGCAGTTGACTTGCCACGCATTGACACCTACCAATAATTTGAAACACGATCCCCTTACCCAAAACTCGCTCTCTACCTTCCCTTGCACTTCTATTGACTGTCTCCCTCACACTCTCTATTTGTCAGTGTGGACTGTGGGTGTGGGTGTGGCATGCAGCTGCAAAATGCGATTTGTTTCACTTAGTCGACGTCGTTGGAAAATTTGCGTAGAGTGTCGCTGGGATTTGAATTGTGTAGACATGCACGCAACATTACCGCGCATTCGTGTAAGTCAGATGTTGACGATAATCGTGGTGCTCCTGATGATGATGACGATTGCGATGATGATGATGATAAACAAAAGCCATGCAACGTGCAACGTGCAGAGAGATTGACATTGGACAGGCCAAAGTTGGAGTCCGAGTTTATTTAGCGGCATGAGTTGTGTTTAGTGGAGCGGCTTAGCGGTCGCTTGTCCAACAAAGACTAGGCAAGTTGAATGCCATTTAAGCAACCAATCCAACCAGCCAACCATCCAACCATTCATCCATCCATCAGTCAGGCGGCAGTCAAGGTTACTAATTAGGCAAATGCCTCGTCTCCCGCGTTCTTTTCTTCCTGACTTTTTTTTTTGCTTTTTGTCCACATGATGCTAATTAAGCGACATTGCATCAAATGTCGACGTGAAACACGAAGAACTCGCAACTTTGTACACGAAATCAAAATATTCTGCGTTTTTTTTTTTTTTTAAGAGTTTCCCAGAGGCAAGTTTCTGGCAACGAGCACCGAGTAGAACCAGAATTGACATCCCAGCTTGGACATTGACAATGCTCCCTCAGAGGTTTGACATGTTAGGCCAAAAAGGCCGCAACTATTGAGATGTCATCGCGTTCTATGTGAGAGATCAGGGGCCATTTGAGTGGGCCTGAGGTTCAGCTAAAGAGTACACTGGGAAAAACTACTCAAAACTTGATCACAGAAACATCGTAACTTTTAACTCTAAAATCTTAAGAATTAAATAATGTGTTTCGGTTTTCGTTTAATTAAGATTACTGCGACCAAAAAATATTCTTTAAAATTATTTATTTTTCTGCCAGTGTAAGAGTTGAAATAACCAAAACATACCCTGTCCATGCTTGAGGCTAACGAGCTTGACTTGTCGATGGATTGACCGAGAGGGCGCCAGCTCTCTTTGAATATTCTGCTGGCATAATTAAAAGGCCAACAACGAAACAAGTTGCGATTACACGCGTTGGCCATGTAATGGGCCATGTACTTAACTTGTTGCAGTTGCTTCAACTACTACCACTACCACTTCGACTAGGCCACTACTAGTTTAAGCCATCTGATTGAAATGCCAGCGACCCAAGACATAAAGACAGAAATCCCAGACCAAAGTCAGGTCTAAGTTTCAGTCTTCTTCTGTCTCCTCCTATCTCAGACTGTTCCGTCTTCGTCTAGACACAACTTTGTGCACTGTATGGGAAATCAGAGCAATGTTCACGATTGAAGACCACTCCAAGACAAGACTAAAATGTGCTGGGAAATTTGTTACGTTTTCCCTAAGTCTCGATCAACAGTTTTTCATGGTTCTTTTTGCGCTTCTCAGTTACATCATAAGGAAGTATTAGTTGTTTGAAATGTACACAAAATTGGAATACACAAATCAGTAAGTTACTTTAAATTACTTTATAGTAATGCTAGTCTGAAATTTGTATTTTATAAAAATTTAATTAATATCTTTGAGATAGTTTCTTTAACATTCTTTACTACTAAGGCCAATTCTAGTCGTATAAATTATATTAAATTAAAAATCAATTTGAACACTAACTTTATTTTGATCAAAAAGTGAAGTTTTTGTTATTCATAATTTTGTTATTACAATTTAGATGAAAGTTTTTACTCTTTTAAGTTAAAATGCAACTTTTGACAGCTTGCTAATTGTTTATTAAACGCTAACAATTCACATTATGCCAAATTTATTACCTCTGCCTGGATAAACTTGTAGCTTCTGATTTAAAGCGTCTAACTCACCTGTAAAGAAACAAAGGAGAAACACAATTATGAGTGAGTTGTAGTTAAAGCATTAAAACAAGTCTATGTAAACAATTAAACAGCATGAGAAATTGAATGTCATATTTAGCATTACAAGTTTTGATCATTTGGGTTTGGTTCTAAGGCATTTAAAGGTGTGTGTGTCGATCCGTCTCTAGATCCGACTATCTGTCTGCCTCTCAGTCAGTCTGTCTGTCTGTCTGTCTGTCTTTCTGTTTGACTTTTGGTTTCATTAAAAATCTCCCACGCATTTGTAACCTGGTCGTCTGTTGGTCGCCTGGTGACCTAAGCCTGGCCAGAAAAGCGAGACAAACAAGACAAACAAACAAAGGCAATTGAACAATCTGTGACCGGTTCTCTTTGCTGGTACTTCTTCTTCTTATTATTATTTTTTTTATTTTTGTTTTTTTTTTGTAGCCACTTTTTGTTGCTTGCAATAAAATAAAACGTAAACGAAATCTATTGTATTCTATATGAATAATGAGACAATTTTAATAATTTATAGACAGCTTTCGGTTAACCGCAATAAGCCAGAGCGATGTGCAGACAATGCATCAATACCAACAGCAGCGTGCAACATGTAGCAGCAACAGCAGCAGCAACATCACCACCGCAAAAAGTTCGATGATCCTAGCTCAAAAGTCGGATATGGTTTCTTGGCGTACTCTTTGGCTAAAACTGGGCAACGCCAGCGACTTTGGCTCAGACATCGACTTCGTCTTCGACTGCGACTTCGACTTCGACTTCAACGTCGACTTCATTCGTTAGCCATGATAAGAAATCGCGATTGGCATCGCTTCCGATTCGCGACAAAGGTGAGAAAGCTGCAAGTCTTTGACTTCGTCTACGACTTCAACTTTGTCTTCTTCTGGCCATTCATTTCATTTCATTCATTCATTCATTCATGTGTTCATTCATTGACCGCAACTCTTGCAGCAGGGCCTAAAGCAATCGTTTGTAATTGTATCTGCTGCAGTTGCAGTTGCAGTTGAAGTTGCAGTTGCATTTGCAATAAGTCAACAGCATTGTCGCCCAGTCCAAATGGTCCAATGGCCCGTGGCTGAGTTTCAGTTACACTTTGGGTTACATGATCCAATTGCTATATGATTGTTTTATTTTTTTTTTTAGTCGTTTTTCTTTTGCAACCATTTGTTTACGACTTGGCTATTAGCTGCAGGAAGCAAAACTAATCTTCGAGACGCCAATTCTGAATGCTGTGTGCGCTCATCAGCTCTACTGGCAATTAAATGGCTTCAACCACAGCACAGGTGACAGAAAGCGAGGCAAAGAATCGTAACTATTTATAGTGACAAATGTGGTTTAAAGTCTGGCATGCAGTGGAAAGCTGGAAAACTGGAAGCCTGGAAACCTTTTTGTAGTTTGGGCAAACTCCAAGAAAAGCTAAGAACTCTAAGCGCAAAACTGTGTCTTATCAAAACACTATTGTTGAAGGAACTGCTCTAAGAAGAAGTTTAGCAACAAAAACAATTGTAGTTGCATAAAAAATTCAAATAATAAATATTAATTATTTAAGAAAATGTTTAATTCACAAAGGGAATGAGAAAATTAAGTATTCAAAAAAATATTAATATATTAAAAATCATAAAAACTATTAACGAACGAGGAATTTATGTTTAAGTCAAACCAGAACGATTTGGTATATACATTTTTCACTTAAACAATTTAAATATTTTAGTTAAATATTAAATAATTGTATTTCTAACAACTAACTCAGGTTTCTTTATTGATTTCAGTGCTGAAATATTTTCATTTAAATATTGATTACTTAAGAAAATATTTGCCTAATTGGAACTTTATAATGCTGACTAAAATAAAAGAATTTTAGTTTATGTTTAGTACTATATTTTCTGGAAACTAAATATAATCTGATTAGTTACTGTGCTACAAAATGGGCGGAGTTCTGAGCGTCTGTTTTGTGTGTGAATAGTGAAAATATCACGCATACGCCATGACGACTGACCACAGCACACGCCCATTTATTCAATGTGTGTTGTGTGGTGGCCAAAAAAAAGAAGAATATAACGTTATACAGTCCAACCCCGATACACTAAGTATTCGCATTCACACACTCACACACACACACAGACATTCACACACATCGCAGACAAACGCAACGTAGCCAAAATCAATAGCGCCCCAATGTCGGAACTGACTCGTACTCGTATGTGTGTGAGTATGTGTGTCTGTGTGTGTGTGTGTTTGTGTTTAGTGGGGACTTTTGCAGGCCATCTCGCTCTGTGGTCCATGACTGCGAGTCCGACCGGATGCGGCACTTAAACGATGACGTTGCCGGCGCCGAGCGACAAGAGTTTGAGTTTTGAGTCGAAGTTTGAATCGAAGTTGAAGTTTTGGGGCACAGGCCGATGACGTTGATAGTACACGTACGACACTCACACACACACACACACAACCACTCGATAAATGCACATACACACATGTACATATATATATTTTTATATGTATGTGTTGTGTATATATATATTTTCTATATGTATTTGCTGCTGCAACGGTCGCTGGCATTTTTCGCCTCGGGTTCACAATAAAAACTTGAAGTCCTGTCGATTCTATTTGCCTTGCCTGCTGCTGCTGCTTCGACTGCTTTTGCAGCTGCCATTTCTGTACTTGCCACAGCGTGTCCTGGCAACTGTTTTGCAACATGAACTTTATGCGGCTATGGCTGAGTGATTCGTGCTGCAGCAGAGCCAACGCCAATGCCAATGGCAGCTATTGCACAGCTAGAAAAGAAACTCGCAAACGAATCGATACACTACTAAAAATATGTCGAGGTATTTAAAAGAGAACACGTTTAGCAGTTTAAATTCATTTAAACAGTTTAAATTCTCAATTAAGAAGAAGACGAATTTTAAGCTCTAATTTTAATGCTACTTTTGTTTTTAAGGCTTGTTAACATATTTATGTATTAATGGCCTAAGTGTACTGCAGAAATCTCTACAACTGGTCAACTTAAAGTTCTTTCTTGCCACTACTACAGTCAGTCGAATAGTTTGCGTCGCTGTTGCCACTTATTGGACTGTGTCCCGCTAAAGCTGCTAACTACTAAATCGTGCAGACCACGCATTTATATACAAATATATACATATAAAAATCATAATATATATGTATATATTTATATATTTGTGTGTGTGTGTCCTACATGTGTGTTTGTGTGTGTGTGTGTCTCATGTAGCAGACATTGACTGCAATTTGGAGAACTTAACCGCAACAGCAACAGCAGCAGCTTCCACCGCAGGGCAGGACACAAATTGTGAACAAATGAAAGTAGCGAAAATGTTGAGAGATGCCATCTTTCTCCCTCTCTCTCTCGCTCTCTCCCTCTCTCCCTCTCTCTCTCTCTTTCTCTCTTGCTGTTTGTTCATGTGTATTTGCTGCTAGCCCCCAAAAACTCTGGCTATTTCTTCGACTGTCCCTTCAATCCATTTTGTTTCTACAACTGTTTGCCCGTTTGTCCCACTGCCTCTCTTGCTCCCTATACACCATTTTTGCTCTCTTTCTCTATCTCTGCTTGGTCGCTTTTTGTTTTCGCCAACAACGACAACATTTCGCGTCTGCTTCCTCTTTTTTTTCGGCAGTTTAACTGGAGGTCAAAAGAATTGCAATGCATCTGTAGCCGAAAATGCTGACGCATCCACAATCCACAATCCTTATCCCAAATCCCGTATTCCGTATTCCTTTTTTCCGCATCCCCAAACTCCAACTCCAACCCAAACTCCACCCTTCACTTTGGGGACTGTTGGTCATTGTGCCCCATGTGTGGGTGGGACTTTTGGCTCTTTGGTTGGTTACTCGTTTATTTGCTTGGCTTGGGTTGGTTTTTGGGTTGCTTGCTGGCACTGCCGCCTTTAACCGCAGGGTGAATGCGACAGGCAAAAAGCACCAGCAAATAAAATACGCAAGTTGAAATAATTGAAAAGCGGGCAAAGTTTATGGGCGAAAATAATTTTCGGGCATTGGACTTGGCCAAACAAGCGACGGAGTCTCCTCGGCGTAGCCAGTGAAAATTGGTATGGGAAGAAAAAGCTTTCAAATTGTGTAGAGGCAACAAAATAGTTTAATAAATTTAAAATTTGTGAAAAACTAAACTAAATGCTTGAAGAAAACGTGCCACAATTTAAGCATAGAATGGATTTTTTTTATAAATGTATAAAGGACAAAGATCTTAAATTAAATAAACTTCAGATTAAGTGACAGTCAGCACTTGAATGATAGAATTAAACTTATTTATTTTATTAATTTAAATACTAATAAATCTACACTAATTATTTAAAAAACTTTATTAAAGGAATTTTGAATAAAATTAAATGAAAATGTATTAAAATAAAAATTCTGCATAATTTATTTACAATAAAAATTAATAGTTTTATTACAATTAAATAAAGAAATTAATCTAAAATGCTTAAGAATTCTTCCACTAAATTAAGAAGCTATAAACTTTTTTTCTCTTTAAGATTTTTTATACAATAAAGAACTATTTATGTAGTTGAAGTTAAGGTTTCCACGTTCACTCGTCGTTGGGTATTCAATATATGAAATTGTTGCTGGCATTGTGGCTTATTAGCAAATGGCATGAGGCTTGTGACACTCTGCGGGTAAATAAAAGCAACACACCCAGAGTCAGAGACAGACACACACGCGCAAATGTAAGCGTACACTGAGAGAAAAAATTGTGCCATAAATTAAGTTAAATTATCAAAGTTCTTAAACAAAGTTCGAGCTGACACATTGAAGTCCACTTTTTGTGTCAGTGTACTTAGAGTCAGGCCCAGACTCATAGTCGTAGCCATAGTCACAGACTCACAGAGTCACACTCAGAGGCAGCTGGCATATTCAAATATGCGGTTTGGCACTCTTCAATTTACAACAAATCGTTCAACTGGGCAACAACAGCATAAATCACACGCACACGCAGAGACAGAGATACACAAGCACACGCACACACACACACACACACACTTACAGTCACACTCACAGTCACATTCACACAGTGCTTGCATATTTCTTACACACAATTGTCTCTTTTCTTTTGGCCTCGCACAATGCAGAGTCGAGTTGGAAGCTCCTTTTGCTCTCTGTCCCTGTAGGGATACGTTGGCGGTGTGTAGTGGGCAGGGTAGGGCACTGAGTCTTCGTCGTTGGCTTTTGTGAATTGGTGTCCAAGCGTTTTATGTTTCAATTATGCGCAACTTGTGCCCAACAATGGCGATGCTTTAGTTGCTCGCTCGCCTGCGCTAAATGATGATGCAAAGTGACTTGGATCCTGGTGTATCCTGGTCCCAGCCACGCCCCCCACACCAACGCCCACTGCACTAAATGTGTCTCTGTGTGTTGTGCCTGTGTCTGTGGCAGTTGATGCATAAATTCCTTGAGCATATGGCATTTTGGATTGACACACACGCAAAACTCTCACAATTTCTACTTTCATCGTGTCACGTTTATTTAGCTGGTAAAGGTGTGTGTGTGTGTGTGTATATGTGTGTGTGTGCTCAAGTAGCCAACGGTAATTTTCAACCATTTTACCGAGGCCTTTGCACTCAAACATTTAAACTTTAAACCGTTTTGGCCCATGGCCAACATATGACTGTGAATCCTTATAAATCCTGCTTGCTGCGTTTACTGTTTCCAGTTCCCAGTTCTCCAAGTTCCACTTCTATGCTGGCCAACAGACTTTTGGCCAGCACTCGACAAAAGCCATTCAATATGCGTTGCGAGCACAAAGCGAAGTCCCAAACAAAATTATGAATTCATTGTGTGGTTTAAAGTTACAACAAACAAGTTTGTGTACTCATATGAATAGGGCCAAAATATGGGCTAAATTATGGCTTAAGTTGGTCAAGTGAAGACTTGGCTAATTGGCAGTGAAATCGGAGTTAAATAAAGCGGCTTTTAACAAAGACTTTTATAGACTTAAATAATTAAACACTGTTGAATTTCCTCATATAATTTTCTTGCTTTTTTTCAATTGATCGATCTTGTTGTTCTCTCCCTTATTTCCTCGACCTCGTTCGCTCTCATTTCTTGACTCACCCTTAGCACGCATTTGGCTGGACATAAGATGGACCCATAAACTTGAAACCCTTAAGACTTTAGCCAATAAATTTGGCATCTCAAGCTGCGATCGCACAGCGGCAAAGTCAAAAACTGCCCAGAAACAGCACTGCGCTCTCTGTTTGCCTCTCTCTTGCGCTTTCTGTGTTTCTTGCTCTCTGTCTTGCACAAAATGGCGCTCAAGTGTTGTATATAAATCGGGCAGTTATATACCTAAAGTCATAATCAAGGTGTGTGTGTGTGTGTGTGTAAATCTTGAATATGCAAATTGTTGTGTGAATGGATGTGGGCATGCTGCGAAGGCGCAGTCGTAATGATGATGATCGCAGTGATGACGATCATCATGATGACGAATGCCGATGCCGATGCTGATGCCTTGGCCGAGCCCAGACGAAACGTAGTCGCCGTTGTTGGTTGGACGTTGTTAAACATTTTTATACCCTGTACAGAGAGTGTATACATTTTATGTCGTGTATAAAACAGATAAGATTTTATATGTATCCGTATCTGAGTTTATTTATAAAAATAAGCTAGTAGGCAAATTTTACAGGTGAAAGTGCCGATTAGAGAATTATTTGGGGTTCAGAAACTTTAGAAATTGTAGTCTTTAATGTAACTGCCATTGCAGGGTATTTCGCTGTTGTGCACGCTTGCTTAAAAGCTTTCTTGAGTGTTTTGTATTTTATTTTTTTGGGCTTGGCCCGTTCCGGCCTCGGCCTATGTGCGAGTTGAGTTATCAAGGTCTGGCCAATCAAAAAGCCAATTCGATACAAGCACACAAACACACACAGACAGTGTGTGTTGTTGTTGTGGGGAGTCCGCCTCGATCGACGACAGGTGTGAAGCTTCAGCAAACGCTGTGAGGCAATAAAAAAGTAACAAAAAAAAGAAATAAAACTGAAAAAAACCGTAACACGGCGGCAGATAAGCAAACACTTCGTTCTCTCTCGCTCCTCTCTCTCACTCTCTGTCTTTATCTCCCTCACACACACTCTTACACTCACAATTGCTCTCTGGCTTGACTGCTTGACTGCTCTCGCTCTCTCTCTCACTCATTCGCTCTCTTGGCCAGTTGCTTTGGTAGAAAACCTGCTTAGCTTTTGAGTGTATACTCAATGCTGATATTCATTCAATTCGCTTGGCCAACAGCTCGGCCCGTTGTTCGGCTCTTGGCTCTCTCGCTCGCTCACGCTCCCACTCTCTCTCCCTCTCTCTCTCTCGCGCGCGAAGTACACTACAACGACAGCAACAACAACAGCGAGCGAGCCAACCAAAGTGTAGACTGGGGCTGGGCCAGGGCTAGGCCAAAAGCTGAGAGACAACCAACGGCAACGACGGCCAAAAGCCAAAGCCAAAGCCCCCCATAAAGTAAATAAGTTATCAGTTGAATTGTAACTGGAAAAGCGCTGTGAACAGCAACAACAAAAAAAACACAGCACAACAAAAAATGAATGAATATATAAAAGGGGAGGCGTCAACAACAGCAACAACAATGAGCATAACAATAAGAAGACGACGATGACAACGCAGGCAAAAAAGCGTTGACAAAGATCAGAGCGCGTCTTGGAGACTGTGCACACACACACACACACACACACGCACACAGTGAAGCCCCAAGTGAGTGTGTGCTGGTGTGTGTGACATGTGAAGCGAGCGCAACGAATGGCGAGCAAGCTATTTATAAAGTCGCGCGTGCCCATTTTAAGCTGGATGCGAATCAATTTCAGTTTGAATTTGCTTCATACGCACAATGCAAGCACAACAGAAACAGATAGACAGAGTGAGCGAAAGAGAGAGGGAGAGAGAGAGCGAGAGAGAGACAGTGCAGGAGTGGGCAGCATAAAAGCGTAAGAACTTCAAATTTATTCATTGAGACTGCAGTTGAAAACATTAACTAAAGTCAAAGTCAAAGTCAAAGCCAACTACAGTAGAAACAGCAAATATTGAACAACAAAGCAAAAATTAAACATAAAGCTAAAGATAAAACAAGTAACAATAGTTAATTAAACTCATAGTTTTACAGCAGTTTTAAAAACTTAAAAATATTTCTCAAAAAATTGCAGAATATTTCAAATAGTAGCCAAATTTACAATGCATGTTATGTAAATTTATGGAACTTTTTATGTTGAAAATTAGAAAATATATATCAAGTTAAGTTATACTTATTTTAATGTATATACAGTCGAACAAAAAATGAAAATAAATAAATTAACTTTAATGTAAATTACAATTAGTAAATAAAAATCAAGTAAAATTTAATTTTCAATTTAAAGTATTACTATTAATGTTATTATGAACATTGCGTAATATTAGAAAAAAATATTTAATTTTAATGTTAAAAAAATATTTTTTAAATTAATTGAGTTTATTTTTTAATCCTTTTAAGGAAATACAAATATATTAAATACATAAGTTTGTTTTACATTTTTAAGATACCAGATACATTTTTAAAATATTTCTGTTATTTATTATTTAAAGATTTTTATTTTCAATTTACTGATAAAAACTAAAAAAAAATTGAAAATAGAATAAAACTCAAATCTGCACTGGAAATATTGATTTAATTATTTAATGTAATTTTTTATTATTTCGTATTCCAATCCAATCCGTATTCGTAATCAAATAAATTAAAGAGTTTAAAACATATTAATTAAAATACAATTTAAAACAAAGTTGAAGCTTTTGAAATAATTAAATAGAATAAGAATATTTAAAAATTTACTTCACTGACTTAAAATACTTTTTCCAGCTCAATCGCTTGAGCCAATTCTTGTGGCATGCACCACCAACTCGACTACACACAAACTGAGCTCCACTTAAGGTGTGCAATGTGACAATGGCATCGTCTTTAATAACAATAATTACACTACAAAGTTGATAATAATGAGAGGGACTACAGAATGGGGTAGACTTCTTGGGGGGAAAGAGGGAGGAAGGAAGGAACGAAGAAACGGGGCAACACATTGTGAAGCTCAAGAATTGGTGTGGTGCCATCTCTGGCGATATTAATCGCCAAGCAAGCGGAAATGGGGAGTGCCCCCCACACACACACGCACACACGCTCAAACACACACAATTCGAGGTGGGTCCAGATGGTCCAGGTGTGGATTGTGGGGAAGGCGGGGAGCGCCCCCTCTGGAGCACCGTGATTGATTTATTTATTTGACGCACGCGGTGCGTTGTTGTCAGTTCATTGTTGTTGTTGTTGTTGTTGTTTGTGGGCATTGGCAACGTCATTCGCGTCTTGGTTTCAATTTTAAATTCAGTAATCATTGAATTAAATTATGCCAACGAAATCCCCAACCCAAAACCAAAAAAATAAGAAATAAGAAATACTTCAAGGCATCATTGTGAACATCATTATCAGCTGCACGTTGATGATGATGATCGTGATTATCCACAGAAAACTCATCCATCCATCCATCTATCCAACTATCCATCCGGGGCTGGGCTTTACCGGCGCACCCACACCAACAATGATATAGAAACGTTTAACAAAATCTTCAGATTGTGCAGCACGCGTCTTTGTTGCTGTTGTTGTTGCGGTTGTTGTTGCGGTTGTTGTTGCTGTTGTCATTCGGTTGGTCACATGCCAAAACTGTTCATTGGCTGTGAAGTTTTTATTGAATTCATCGCAAGCGTTGACACCCACATGAAAAACCCACAGCAAAGAGAGCAAAAAAGCGCCAGTAAGACAGTTTGAAAGAGAGAGGTAGAGAACGAGAGCGAGTGAGAGGGAATGTGGAAATCTATGCAGCTCCAATTACAGCTTAAAAGTCCGTTCTCTAAGCAAGAAGCTGACCGTACTTCAAGCTGAGTCGTTGCAGTTCTAAATCGTCGACCCTGTACATAAAAAGTGGGCAAAGGTGTGCTCAGTTTGTCATAAAAACAATAAGTTTGTATTAAACTTTATCAACTAACTCATATAGCTGTAATAAATAGAAGAGCAAAGTATGAAAAAGTAGCGTCTTTGTTCATAAGGACTTTAATTCTTAACTTAAGTAGAAGTACGCGGTCTTTTCAAGTCGATTTACTTGCTTCGAACTGCCTTCCTACTTGGCTGCAGCTCTTTAGTTTTAGTTCTGGTATGACAGTGCTCTCCGCAGACGTCTTCGGTCTTCAGTCTTCTGTCTTGGTCCAAGTGTCTGAGGTTGATCATATTTTTTTTTGGGTGCGCCTTGTCCATAGTAAATTGCGTGGGCTGCGTTTTCAATCTGCGCTTCGTGCGCTATTTATAAACAGAAAATGAATGAATGAACAGACAAGCAGACAGACGGACGGACGGCGAACGAGCGGAAAGACAGTCGAAGAGACTGAGAGACAGACGGACAGACATTCAGTTAGTCAGACAGTCAGCGAGGCAGCAAATAATAATTGCGCTGCTCAATTAAAAAAACGGCTACAAAAATCCAAAAAAAAAAACCGTACCCAAAAAAATAAACCAGCAGAAGACACAGAAGAAAGAAGCAGCAGCAAGGTCCACTTTGGGTTTGGTTTGGCGTCCAAAAGGGGTCAAGGGAGGCAGCTCTTCTTCTGCTGCTTCTTTTTAGCTTTGTGCCTTGTTTTAACTCATATTTTTTATGTTTCGATTGCGTTGGCGGAAAAGCTCAGCATGCCAAGCCTTTTGGACCCGTTTAATGAATCGACTCTTGGCCCTGACACTGGGACGCTGGAACTAATCAAATTGTTTTTTACTGCCACAAAATGCGATGAAGGGGCCCTTAGGGGGGCGGGGTAGAGCGCCTTAATTTATGCGACACACAGGGGGAAAATTACAGACAAATCACTGGAATCATCTGCGTATTTTTTTCTAGGTTTTCTTTTCTTTTCTTTTCGTTGTTTTGAGCGCATTTCCTGGCCGGAAGCGGCAGTCGGTCTTGTCTCAAGTTGCGCGTTTAGTTTTGGCAACTTGTGGCACGTGCTGTTGCCGCATATTGCAGCAGCAACAACAACAACAGCGCCTTCGACAACGACAACATTGAAAAATATAGGCAACAATTTGGCGAGGCGCGTGCGCCGACAACAAGCATACAAAAGGAGAAGTGTGAGAGGCAGTTGGGGAGAGAGCCGAGTAGGAGCTGATTGCTGAATGGAAGCAGCGCGCTACAATCACTCAAAATGTTTCCTTTTTTTTCTGCTTCCACTCTACTCCTATTTCTACTTCAGGTCCTTTTTGCTCCTTGCTGCTGGCAAATACATTTTGCGGTTTGTTTTGCTACGCAAATTTTCAGCCAGCTGCACAGCTGCTCAAGGCGAGCAGCATAGCAGGATGTGGAAGAGGGCACAGGAGGGCATAAGGAACTGGGTGGCAATACATTTGAGCCACCCTAAAGCCCCCGTTCTGCTCCAGACAGGACAAAGGTGCCAAGCTCTCTTTATGCTTTGAATGCAATGAGAGCTTTGAGTGCTGCCAGCTATCTCTCCCACTCTCTCTGCCTCTCTCTCTCGTTTACCCTCTTACTGTCTCCCTCTCGCTGTCGCCATTGAAAGTGAAAAGTTTGCCAAAGTGCAAATTCGCAACGCAGACTTCGACGCCGTCGTCGTCGTCGACGTCATAAAAATATGCGCGTCAAAACAAACGTAGTAAAAGATTCATTAAGTTTGCCACTTGCTTTCATTTCATTATTCGCCTTCAATTCTTCTTTTTTTTCTCGCACTTTTTACGCACGTTCTTTCTCGCCGGCTTTTCCGCCGACTCAACAACAATAACAGCAACAGCAGCAACAGTCGAGCGGCTGGTCAAGACATTGCGTATACGCCGTGTTTAAATTAACTTATTTGTTTTAAATTTTCTATCGATTGGCTAGCTATAAAAGAGTTTAAATTTTGGCATATTTAAAATTGTAAGTAAAACTATACAAAGGTTTTAAAATGTTGTTTGGACTGTGTGCTTCATTTTTGAAACGCTTGAATACAATTTTCCATATTTACTGTCGAAGAATTTAATAGAAAAATTAAAACAAAACTAGTTGAGTTAAGCTCTCAAATGGACTGTAACTACTATTTTTATTTGGAATTTACTTGGCAGCTCTCCCAATGCTTATTGGTGAACTCATTCAGTTAAGTTTAGTAATCTGAATACAAATTTAAAATAAGTATAATTAATAATAATTTTTATCAATTTTTTTTTAACAACAGTTTTCGAGCGACTTTTTGAACAAGTCGAAATACTTCTTTTAAGTACATTAAAACTATAAGTTTAAATACAATTTCTGATATTTTTAAGAGCATTTTAAATAGAGTTCTACATTTTTTTTTGCTTATATTTTTTAGCTGCCATTATAATTTTAATTTTTTTCAAAGATTTGAAGTCGCTTCTGCTGGCACTGCGTTCCAGCTGCAAACTGTGCGCTGTTGCATCCTGTTGCAGTTGCAGTAGAAGTTTGATTTTTTGGAAAATTGCCCAACACACACACACACACAAATACACACATGTATGTATATGAGCAAGGAGCGAGGATTTTTATTTCTTTGAAGGGTTTTTTATTATATATTTCAAACTGCGCTGTTCTTTGTTTGTTGTGCTATTATTGTTGTTGTTGTTTTTTATATTTTTGACGAAAAATTAAAATTGGACTGGGAGGGAAAAAGAGAAAGGAAGATGGAGAGAGAGAGAGAGAGGGGAAGGCCGTGAGTGAGAGGGGAAAACAAAAGCCAAAAGCGTATTTAAAACAAAAGAAAGTGCAAAACAATTCATGCGCCTGGCCGGAATCTGAATGTGAATCTGTGAATGTGTATGTGAATACGACTGTGAATGTGAGTGAGTGTGTGTGTGTGTGTGTGAGTATGTGCACAAATGTGAATCCACATCCGACTCGGGGAGTACCAAGTGCAAGTTGTTGCCGCTGTTGTCTGGCTTTTCGACTTGGCTTTGGCCAAACTGACTTGGCCAACTGTCGACCGACCGACCGCCCGCTGTCCCCAGTGTCGAATATAAAACGGACACGGATGCGACGGACTGTGCGGATATGCACCTAGTGAGGAGCCTCCACTCTCAATTGTAACCGAGTCGGACTAGGAGACGTGCACGGACACGAACACGGATACGGTTACGGTTACGGTTGCGGAGATGCCACAGGAGCATGAGCAGGGGCAAAGCAGCGGAAGGGGTAGCGAAAGAAGGAGACGCCGCAGCGGAAGCAACTTGCTGCGCGCTGTTGTGGCTGATTATGCTGCTAGTGGCACGGAATTGGAGGCAGCAGTGACTCCAGCGGTGCAGGCTGACGAGTAGCAGACAACGAGAGAGTTTTACAAAAGGAGAGAGTGAGAGAGAGGCAGAGAAAAATAAAAAGCTCTACAATTTATTACACAGAGAAAAAAAAACACAGGCTTCTGACTTCAAATCAATACAATAAGTTATCGGAAGCAAGAAATCCGTAAATCTTAATAAATAATTTACCCAATGATATCTAAAATTTAATTTGCTATAGAAACATTAAAAATAAACATTACTGTCATTTTAAGAAATCAAAAATAGTTTTCTTTTTCTAAAATGTTAATTAAAACTGAATATTGTTTGCGAAACGTCAAGATGAGACATTTATTTTATAAATACGAGTTTTATTTTTAAATTTTTAAAACTAATATTTAATGCATTTTTAATTTTAAAACTAAAGCTTTCGAAATTAAACTATTTAAGAAACAAGCATTTCATATTCTCTGAAGCTAGAATATTTCTTTATTTTTATTATTAAAAGCCCATTATATTTTAAATAATTTTGTATAATATTTTAAATTTTAAATAAATTTTTTGTTTAGTTTTTATTTTAAAATCTATTTAATTTTGCAAGTCTAGCTTGATTTTTTTGCCAGTGTATAGGAATTTATCTGAAAGCCCCGCCCACCCGCTGTGACAGTCGCCCCAAAGTTGTTGCAATTTATTTGGGCTGCTTTCGCAGATGTCCTGCAGGCTCCAAGGCTCATTTCAAATGCACTCTCCCTGCCCGACAGCCCAGCACACCCCTCTCGATACCCGGCACACCAGCGATTTGTCAGCTGAGCCGTTTAAGCCGCAGCTGGACAAAAGTTTGACATCCACATGACGACACACGACTCTATCCAGGATTCTGTTGTGGGCAGCACGAAGGGTGGAAAGGGGTGTGAGAAAGGGCGAAAGGGGGGAGAGAGAGTTGATGGCAGGGGGATCTGCTGCTGTTATTTGTTATAACAATTGCTGGAACCTGACAGAGACGTTGCCATGGCATTGGCATATGCCACAGGAGCAGGATAACAATACCGAGCGGACGTGGCCGCGGTCGGTCGCTCGCTCATTTAATGGACACTGTTTGGTCGATAATCAAATTAAAAGCTACCCAGCAGCAGCAAGGAATAAAAAACATAATAATGAAGCTTTTGCCACAAGTGCACGACTTTCAGATACCCTTTAGATGCCGTACGAATCGACTTTTGGCAGCTTAAAGCAAATTGCTTGTAAGTACACTGTGAAAAAATGTGTTTTTAATTTAAGCTCGGATGTGTTTAGCTAAAGCTTAGTATATATATTCAAATTCCTCACTTAAATTGACAAATAAATCAAACACCCTTTGAACTTAAGCCCCATTTCTTGCAGTGTATAATAAAAATTGTTACACTAGCACATAACAACCGCCACGCAGGGTATTAAAAAAGAATATAGTAAGTCGGGCGAGTAGGAGCGACCCCAAAATGCCAGGCACGACCATGAGATGGCCCCGCAAAGCAGGTGGCACACACACACACACAGACAGACACACTGACCCGCTGCTTTCGCCCATGTGCATATCGATTCAACCAAGTCCTTGGACAGCTGCTCCTTTTACCGCTCGATTAGTTGTTTGACCGTTTTAGGTGTTTTTTACTGAGTGCTATTCATAATCGTATTCAAGCGGAACCTGCACCACCGAAGGGTTGCCAAATACACCTCCAGTGTTGGGAGGGGAACAGGTGAATAGGGCAACCCTAAAAGCGGAAGAAAACAAATTGAATTTAAGCTAAGAAGTTTTATTCCTCAGTTAACTACTCCTCGATACTTTTTTCCCTTTTCAAAATCTTCATATCAAACGAGGTAACAATGAAGTCGTTTGGCAATACGACGCTTGTTCTCGGAAATTACTCATTAGTTAGATGATAAGAGCAGCAGAGTATTGGAGACAACGTTTGTAGAATGACGAAATCTTGTAAATTCGGAGATCAAAAAGATTCTCCCACAACAACAACAAAAACACGACAAAAAGTGGAAGAAGTGGAAAAAAAAAGCAAATAATGAAATTGTAGCAATTAATTATGATGTGAGGTAAAGCAGCCAAAGAGGGGTGGGTAGTGCAGGGGGGTACGGGGAGGAAGCGTGTTTGTATCGAACAAGAGCAATTTTGGGCAGAACATAAACAGCTATCGATAACAGATAACTCGTTATAAATTTATTTCTTCTTTTTTTGGGTTCCGATATTCCCCGAAAAAAGCGGTTTGCTCTGAAAGTGATCGGCAGCAATTAGTCGCAGAGCCACAATTCTTATCAACTGCACTGGGAAAATTGGTAGAACTTCAATGGAGTCCACAGTAATTCCCTCACACCCGCTGCTCCCACCTCTTTTGATTTGTAGCACAAATAAACCAACAACAAAAAAAAAAAAACAAACAACTTTGCGAGCAATTAAAACTGTTTGACGACATCGACGAGCGTTCTGGGGTGTAGGGTTGTAGGGTTGTTGCGGCTGCTTGTCGGTGGGGCAGGTGCAAGCATACCTGATAAATAGCCAGTGCGCGGAACGTGGCAAGTGCGTCATTGGGCAGTTCAGGGCTGGACAGCAACGACAACGCTGATGATGATGATTGTTATCTAGATAAGAGCAGATAACAAAGCCACAACAACAGCCAGCAGGTAGGCGGTGGTGGGTGGCGGGTGCTGGTGGGCGGCAGTGGGTGTGACAATGCGTCGGCAAAAAATTAAAAAGAAAATCTCGGCCCAAACACACACAACCGTGGATCGTAAAAAAGGCAAAAGTCGAGCAGAAAAAACAGTCATAATTTTATGATCATGATACGGAAATGCCCAAATATGTGTGCAAATTTAGTCACAAAGTGTGTGTGAGACAGTGTGTGTGTGTGCGTGTGTGTGTGTGGTGTATCTGGTCTCATTTTTATGGTTATACAGCTTTGATTTCCCTTTGAACTAGCCGTGACCAGGCGCTACATTCACAGACACTCACACTCGCAATTTATTTGTCATGTTAATTGCGACCATTCAGCTTACCAGCGAAAGAAAAGCATTAAAATAATAATAATAATAATATAAGAACAATAATAATAATAAGTAATAAACCAACTAAATTGCGGCCATCGTCGTACGGAGGGACCTTAACTTTACAACCGCCAACGCCAACGCAAAAAAAAGAGAAAAAAAACCAAAACAAAAATAAATTATGAGAACAACAAAAAAAAATCTGAGAAATCATTGCAAACACACCTAAACGGGCGGGTTCTGATTTCCGAGCATTTGCGATATCGCAGCGATAACCGTTGCGACTCGTGCGAGTAGTTATGGGTACCCGTTAGAACAAGTTGATATCAGCAAGAGTAAGAAACAACCAACAACAAAAGGTAAAGCATATACCTTAACTGAGAACACCTTAACTCTTTCTCAATCAAAGTCGAATCATTTTCGTGGCAAAAGTTGGCTAATTCTGCATTTTTAAAGCTTAACAAATTCACTTGCTGTACGAGTTGTCTAGAAGAATATTGTTTTAAATACATTGTATTTATCTGAAACCATTTTTAGTTAGTTGGCACGACAGTTGTTATGTGTCTTTAGCATGGCTACAATTTTATTTTTTACGAGCTCTTAGAATTTTTAGTCATTTATTTCAGTATATAAAACCTGAATTCTTATTTAGAAACCAATGGGTAGACTAGTTTAGTTTTCTAAACGTGGTTTCAAAGTAAATTAAATTATAAAATTAAGTGCAATTTTTTTAAGCTATTTAAAAATACATTTTCATCAAAATTTATAATATAATTTAAAAGACACATTTTAATTAATTTTTTTTAGCTTTTTATGGCAGTAGAATCAACTTGAATATAGCTAAACTTAACAATTATATAAAAACTGATTGAAAAAAGTCCTTCACACAGGTGTCGTCTTCTTCCCCAATTTCAATACCAATTTTCAGGCCAAAAAAAAAACATGTGTATGTGTTTCTTAGGGAACCTTAAGTGCAGTGTTTACTGTACTCGTTTCATTACTTACCTTGTGCAATTCGAACCGCGGGCATTTTAATTCTCATTTTTGTTTCAATTTCCAAAGGTGTTTCAAAACTTTGCCGAGCGCACGCCCCCGCAGTGGCAGATGGGCGGGCAACTCCTACTCCTCCAAGTTCTCAAACCAAAGTTTCTGCCGGGAACTCTCCGTATTTTCGACTTCTCTTCGATTGTGGTTGAAACACTTGATTAAAGTTTTTTATTTTATAGATTTATTTATATTTTTAATTATTTTATTTTTGTTTTATTGCACTTTTCCTTGTTGTTTGTTTGTTGTTTTCTTTTATGTTTTGCAGTTTGAATTTTATTTTCCAAAAAATTTGCACTAATTTTTGAACAATTTTTTTGGCCACGCGACAGCTTAAGTTTTGTGTGTTTGGTTAATTTAATTGTTGTTGTCGTTGTTGTCATTTTGATGGCAACCTTTTGATTTCTAATAAGATTTCATAAAATATTTATCAATATATTAATTTATTTATTAATTTGTATTTATATTGTAAACATAACAAACAAAACAAAAACAAACATTTGCACTCGAAACACTTTGCTGCCTGTGCTTTCTCTTCCTTCTCCTCTTTCCTTCACGTTCCTCAACTCTTCGCTTTATCTATTTTTTTTTCGAATAGGAACCGTGAACACTGGTGTTGTTGTTGTTGTTGCTGTGATTCTTATTTGCCTACTTTGTTGTTGTTGCTGCCGCAGCTAACAAAATTGTTTTGAACGTGCTCCTGTTTGGCCAAAACATTCTATTCTTATTTGCTTTTTGTTTTGATTCACAAGTTTATCGTTCGTTTGTTGTTTTCTCGTTACATTCACGTTGCGGCCTCTTTTTCCCAATTGGCAACAAACTTTGCCTTCCAATTGGAATTTTATGTTAAGCACAAAACACTTGAACAAAAACAAAAATTGCACTTTATTTGTGTGTGTGTGTTTGACTTGTGATGATTCTAATTTCGTGTGTATGAGTGTATGTTTACCGTTGTGATTTACCGGCTAATCTTTAGTTTTTGTTAGTTGAACACACAAATTTATAAATAAATTTAATTAGTTGCTATTGTCCTGTGCTGCTAACTGCAATTGTCAGTTCAGCTGTAACTGTAACTGTAGCTGCAACTGTTTACTGTTATATTGTTGCTGTGTTGTTCAAGTGTTGCAGTGTTGCGTTTTGCTGCTGCTGCGTGCACCGCGACGGCGGTGGCAGCCTCGTCAAAAATTGTGTGGTGCTAACGGTAACGGCGGAAGTACGCGACTACTGCGAGGCGTCGAGCGGCGAGCGCGTCTTCGCTGGCTCTGCTGCGGCTGCGGCTGTCGCTCTGTTGTCGTTGTCGTCGTCGTAGTTGTCGTTGTCCAACCAACAAAGCACAAAGCGCTGTGACGACACCAACATGCACACACACGCACACTCCAACACCAACACCAGCACTAACACGAGGCCAGTGAGTGAATGGGCAACGGGCGGCAGTGGCGAGAGACAGAGAGAGAGTGAGAGAGCGAGAAAACTTCTTCGTTGTCGTCGTTTTCGTAGTCGTCGCGTTGTTGTCGTTGTCGTCGTCGGCTAAACGAAACGAACGAAAGCTTGACGAGTGGACGAGCAGTGCGTGAGAGAGTGAGCGAGCGTGTGAGTAAATATATTTATGTGTGCATGTGTGCGTGTGTTTGTATGAGTGAGCGCATGTACACAAACAAGCACATATGTATATGTGAATGGAGAGGCAGTAGCTGCGACAGCGGCCGAGGCAGAGGCCAAGCTTAATAGTACGAAGGAGAGAGCCTAGAAAAGCCAAAGCCAAATAACTGTGACTGTAACTGTGACGGCGGCAGCGGCAGTGGCAGTGGCAGTGGCAGCGGCTGAGCAGCGACAACACGAGAGCATGTCCGAACGCGACGATGTCCTGCGAACGACTGTGGACGCACACGTTCAGATAATTCAATTTTATTTTAGGGTTTTGCACTTTAATGCCAATCTGAAAATTTGATTTTGCCAAAGCGTTGCCGATGTCGATGTCGACGCTAGCGTCGCAGTCAACGCAAACGTCAAAGCCAACGCCAACGCCAAAGCTACAGCCCTTTACTGTTTGATGGTGGTGGTTTGTTGTTGTTGTTGTTGTTCGTGTTAGTGGTGTTGGTGGTGGTAAGGGTGGTGGTGTGTCGGGTGGGTTGGTGGGTTGTGTTGGGCCAGTGGTCTGCTGCTGACGTTGCGCTGCCGCTGCCGACGTTTGTTTATTTGGTTTGCTGCCACTCGTTGGTCCGTTGGCCGCATGTGTGTGCGTATGTGGGGGTGGACACACACACACATGCGACTGCGAGAGCGTGTTAGCTTGTGTGTGCGAGAGCGAGACAGCGTGTTGAAACAAATGAAAATAGCCAAGTTCGATGTTGGCGACTGTTTCATGCCAGACTGCACAAGCGACGTCAGCGCTCGCTGTGACGCCGGCAGCGCTGCTTGTGTGCTCAAGTTTGTCGCTGATAACATGTGTGTGAAGTGGAGTGGAGTGGGTGGAGTAGCAGCCCACGGGTAGGAAGGGGGTGGGCAGCTAGGCAAAAAGAAGCTGTCGTTCAGCTGTCGCAGTCGCTGTCGCTGTCGCTGGCTCGCTCTCTGCCGCTGTCCATTGTCCATTGCTCGCACAACCCTCGCAACCGGCAACAAAAAAACAACAACAACAACAATGCGCGCGCAACTTAAGCGACGATTGCGCGACTTTTTTTTGTTTTGCCGCGCAAATCAAGCAACAACAACAAGAAACAACAGTAATTATGATAACGGTTATTTTGCTTTAAACTCTTTGCAAAATTTACCTAAACTTAAATATTTTTAGCGGGTGTGTGTAAAAAAAATAACAAATAAATCACGAAAACACACGAGAATTTTTACATTTTCCAAAGCTTCCACTGCTTTTCCGAAGTTTTCGCGCGCGCTTCACGCTTTTCGCCGCTTGAACCGGTTCAACGTAATTTTTTACTGTTTTCTGCAGCAGCAGGAACTTGTGGCACGTCCTCACAACGCGACTGCTCGTGTGCATCTAATAAACTAAACTTAGTTTATGCCCATCTTCCATTCAACAAGAGGCCACTGTCGCTGTTGCGTCGCGGTCGCGGTCGCCGTCACTGTCAGCGCCACTGCCAACCGACCAAACCACTCGCAAAAGCTAAGCGAGCGTCGCGTCGCTGCCAGCGCCAACTGGCGACCGGCAGTAGCCTTCGCTTTGCTTCGCTTGCCCGCTAGTGCCCGCTGTCAGCGTCAGCGTCGACGTTGGCGTTGGCGTTTGCGTTGCTAGCAGACCACAGCGCGAGTGGCCCAAACCTTTGAGCTGCCATTTGGCGTTGTTAGTCAATGGGTTTTGTTTGGCTTGAAGTTCAGCTGGTTGTGGGTGTTTTTTTGGGTGCACAGAGCGCTTTCGAGTGAGTGCTCGTCTCTTATTCTTACCGTCCTTCTTCTCCTCCCTCTTCCTCTACTTCTTCTGCTGCAATTGCATTTGAGTGTTTTATTTTTGTTTATTATTAACATTATTCAGTTGTAGTTGTGAGTGCACTCACGGGTATTCATTTCAAGTTTAAATGAGTTCCAAGAGTATTGGGCAGTCGGTCTGTTTGTGAATGAAGCGAGTCGATTCACGAGTGTGTGCTCGTATGGTTGTGAATGTGCTGCAGAAAAGCCTCAGTATAGGTCTGAATGCATTTGTGGGTGCACTCATTCTTGTATGAATGCATTGGCAAGTGTATTCACAAACATAAATGAAAAAGTATTTATAAAAATGTTTGAGCAAGAATCCACGAATAAATTCGTGAGTGAACTCATGAATTTATTTGAATATGTATTTAAAATTATGTATTTGTGAGTGTATTCACGAATATATTTGTCAGTTAATTTATGAAAAAAATTCGAAAGAATTTTAACAAATACATTCAAGAGTGTTTTCAAGAATTTATTCGCAAGAGTATTCACGAATATGCTTAAAAGTATTCATGAATACAAAACTCTGTCTACGTTTATTTCAGATTGTATGGAATTTAAATAATTTTAATTATATTCCTGATGGCATTTTTGAGTCTATATATGAGTAATGTGAATACACTCGCGAGTATTCATATGAATGTATTCACGAATGTAAAACTGAGAATGCTTATGACTAAGAATGAATGTTTTTGTGAGCGTATTAAAAAGAGTTATATAAATATTATCCACGAATGTATTTGTGATTAAATTCATGAATATATTTTTGAATTTATTAGAAGTATTCATTCAAGTATTCATGAATCAATTGGTGAGTTTGTGAATGAAATATTTTGGTGAGTGTATTCATGAATGCATTCACCTGCGTGAGTGTTGTTCAATAAGTTATCACAAACATATTCGTGAGTGTATTCGTAAATATGTAGTAAAATTCTTACGAATGAAATCTGAAGTTGTGGGTGTGTATGAGTATGTGTACGTGTGTGTCAATATATGTGTGATTGTGTGTGTGTGTGTGTGAGTGTCTGTGTGTGTGCGTGTGTGTAGGTGCGTACTAGCTGCAATTGGCGTTCGCAGCACGAGAATGCTCGTACTTAAGCTTAATGCTCGCCCACCGCGGTCAACACCGGCTAATGCACATTAATCATTGTAGAGGCAGCGACGCCAGCAGCGACGCTGTCGGCGGCAGCAGGAGAACACGCAGAGACAGCGACGTTGGCATAGGGAATGAAGCGACGGTGACGGCGACAGCGAAAGCGACGTCGGGTTCGGTGGGTGGGCGCAGGTTCGGGTGGTTTTTTTGTTGTTGCTGCTTGCCGCATGCAGCATGTTGCATGTTGCAAGTTGCAAGTTGCGAGGCGGACAGCGACTGGACGTGAGCTGTTTCAGCTGCACACACGCATACACACACACGTACACGGCAAAGCTGCTGTCAACGCAGACGTCGCGTCGCTGCTGACTGCGCTGCCCAGCAGTGCACCCATTAATATCAGCGCTTTGATATGCGAAGCACCACACGTACTCATATGTGAGTGAGCTAAGTGTGTGTGTGTGTGTGCGCGATGCTGGCCCAAAAGTGAATGCGAATTGTTTTTATTGCAAAGGTTTGCGTTATTGTTAATTGTACGAATGCGAGTGCGAGTGAGTGCGGTAGATGTGTGTGTGTGTGTGCGCGCGTGAGAAAGAGAGTGGGGGCAGAGTGAGATAGATAGAGATCATTAGCGCCACACACATGTGAGCGCGTGTGTGTGTAGATGAGTATTGTGAGTGTCCACTGAGACACAACTTCAGAACGGTTTCCCCCCTCCACCTTCCACTACACCACCCCCACCCCACCCACTGCCACTCATGTGTGGACTTCAGCTGCGTACGAGTGTGATTGTGTGTGTGTGTGTGGCACTTGCACGTTTTAGCGACTCCGCTGCTCGGCGCTGCTAACCTTAAGCTTAACCCATTGTTTAGTGCTCCCTAGAGCCAAGTATCCCCCACCCCTTCCCTACCCCCCACCCACTAACTATTCGCATACTAACCCCCTCCCACTCTGCCGCTGCCCAAGCAGAGCACACACGCATGCCTCATATGCTGCCGACTGCGACGCTGAGTGTCCACAGTCGTAGCCCCTTGGCTATAGCATATGTATCGGCGCATTTGCTTATGTGCACTCACACTCGCAATCGGAATTGTACATTCACACACACACACATTCGCACATACACACACATACGCACATACACACACTTATACTCATATGGGGACGCACTCATACGAGCGTCGCACACGCGCGTTCGCCCCATCGATTGGCCATCGTCGCTCCCGTCATATTCGTATTTTCCTCCTCTCCTTTCCACATCCCCCCCACAACACACACACACACACGCTCGCTCTTCTTCTGTCTGTCTCTCTCGCATTACCCCCTTCCCACTCAACCTGCCGACTGGCGATGCTGTCGAGACACCGTTACTCGCCGCTCTCGCGCACAGGTAGCCACAAAGAGAGAGAGATGACAAGAGCGAAAGCTGCGCTGCTGCCGTTACTGCTGCTGCTTCTGCTGCCTCTGCGGTTGCTTTAGCTACCCCTGTGTGTAAAGAGAGCGAGTGGGACGCACATGTGTAAGAGAGCACAATATCAATAACAGCGACAGAGAGAGCATTGCGGCAGTGGCAGCGGCAGCAGCATCGTTGGCAGCGCTGGCCACCTTCGGATGGGGTTACGTGCAGACGAGCTTTGGCATCCGTCGCGTGCTTATCAGTCGCCGTAGCAGCGTTGACAACAGCGGCGGAGGTAACGCTGCTCGCATGTTTATAACTGCATACGGTACAAATGTTCCGATATGTACCCATGTACCAATGTACACATATGTGCATTTGTACCAATGATCGAATTATTTGTTTCAGGGATAAGCTTATCAATATGTAGGTTAATATACTAACTTGTAGCTATGGGCGGGGGATATGCTAAAGAGATACCATTAAAACGTGAATGATTTGTGTAGCAGTGGAGTCATTGAGAAATAAGTTTTATTATGCGATTTTCATATGGTAATTGCCATATTGATAAATGTCAAGGGTTTAATGGCAAATTGAGTATCCGCAATTGAAATGTTCATCATTTCTGTTCAAATGCTAAGAAAATAATCCTTCCTAAATATTTGTTTTTATTTTCAAAACCTAATTAAAGCATCTAAGCTTTAACACAATTATATGCTTATGTTCAAGTATTTATATAATTTTATTGCTAATGCTTATAATTTTTGTTTTCATAGCCCGGACAACTTGCAATTCTAATGAGAATACCATTGTTAAAGCTCAGGCATTTGATATTTCTAATAATTAAGTTTTCGCTAATGCTTACGCACTACTAATGATAATAATAATATTATTATAATTGTTAATAATTACTGAAAAAAATATTTATTAAATAATTAATTGCTAATACTAATGTTAATGCTAATACTAATGCTAATACTAATGCTAATGCTAATGGTAATGCTAATGCTAATGGTAATGCTAATACTAATGCTAAAGCTAATGCTCATGCTAGTGCTAATGCTAATGCTAATGCTAATACTAATGCTAATACTAATACTAATGATAATGCATTATAACATGGTTAAGAAATTAGTAATGAAAAAATAATAGTTATAATGAGACTGATGAGAATGTTAATTAAAGGAAGAAATATGTCAATCAATTGACATACATATATGTACTTATATGCACATTGATATAGTATAGAAGCACATTAAACTGATAAATCTGCTGTGGCAATTATGCAAATCATATGTGAATCGCATATAAACGTATCATATCATAATCGTAATCATAATCATAGTCAGTGACTGTTGACGTTTTTAAGGCTTGCCCATAAAAAGGTGGAATTTAGTTGACGGTTGTAGGTGTGCAAAATGTGCTTGTGTGTGCGAGTGTGTGTGTCTGTATGCGAATGTATGCAACAGTTGCAAGATTTTTTAATAATTTCTCATTGTTTTGTTTTTCATATTTTTGAATTTTTGTCGACTTACGGAATGCGGTAACTTCAAACGGAACCAAAAAGGAGCACTCATAATTACCCTTCGAAGCGGTATTTCAATAAGCAAATAAAATAAGTGGCAAGGCTCAGCGAGTCGCGGAGGAGAGTGAGGTGACACAAGTGCGAGCGGGATATGGAGTAATTATGAATGGATCTGTATATATAAATATGTGTATATATACCTTCATAGTTGTATTTATAATATTTGTTTAATATATGCTGTTGTTGTCGGCGAGATGTGAGAAACGATCACGAGCAGCAACAGCAGCAACGGCAACAACTGCACTGCAACTGCAACAAGAGGCAGCAAACAACAAAAAGCTTGCCATGAAAATTACAGAATTGCCAACAATTACCGCGAGGCAAGGGAAAGACAGCCAAACTGTAAGAAAGGTAAAGATCGGGGCAGTAGTGTGACATATGCCAGAGCGCGCTGCTTGAGATTTGAGTGTGTGCACTCCTCATGCGACTGCAGCAGCAACTGCAACTGCAGCAGCAAACGACGTCATTATTATGTGATCCTTGCGGCGCATGTCCAGCATTAGAAGTGTCGACAAATTGGCCAGCACTAAGCTAACGATCTACACTGACAAAAACTTGTTCTAGAACTTTTTGTTGGAGAACTAAAATTAAAAAATAAAAGTACACAGAAAGAAAGGCTTCCCGGGCTAAGTAAAGCCTTGAGGAAGTCCGAAAAAGTGTGTAAACTACTTTTCTTAAATGAAGTACTAAAAGACTTGTTTTAAGTACCGTTAACATACACATAGTACTGCAACTCTACATATTTTCAAGACTATATAACTTAGTAAAGAAACATGAAATAATCTGAATATAATTTAATTTACAAAACCTCCATAACTTCTATATGAACCCATAAGCTAACTCCAAACAAACTAACTTAAACCCTTTAAGAATACAAGCAATTCAAATAGAACAACTCTTGATTTGTCAGATTTTTTCAGATTTTGATCAGTGTTAATAGCGATGAAATGATCGATCGTTGGTTCGATAAATCGCTTCTATTGCACCATCAGCTTCATCATCTGGCCAAGGGGCAGCTGTTGCATTAGCATTAATGTTAGCCATGGCATGCCTCATCGCTTGGCCATGATTGCACTTTAAGTGGCAGCTCCCTACCACTCTGCCCCTCGCGCCCCTCCTCCTACCACTTTCAATCGCTGCCAATTTGCAAAGTTTTGGCCAACGGCCAAGACAAAAGCTGGCCATTATCACGGCTACCGTTGTAGCAGCCACAAGCAACTTCAGTTGCTGCTTCTTCTTCTTCTTCTTGTGGATGTTGTTCTTGTTGCTGTTGTTGCAGCTGGGCAGGCTGGGTCCGTGTCAGGCGTCGCCACGGCGTTGCCCAGCTATTAATTGTCGCGTGAACGGGCGCCTTTTTTGTTGGATCGATTGCGGGTCACAAGTTTCGATAGCACCGCTATGTCAACCCCAAACCTCAAGCTATCCAAAACCACCAAAAAAATAACGCGACCATTCGACCGACCCATCGACCCACCTCAGTACCGCACCACCGCACTTTAACCACCACCCCCCCTGTGGCACCAATTGTATAGTCTCTTTCTGCTCTTCTCAATGCCAACAAAAGCCTCGCTCGACCGTTGATCGATTAAACGAGCAGCACCGCAACCCATTCCCTACATGCGGCACCACCCTATCAGACCCCACAATACACATGCCACAGGATGCGGGCCAATGTTTCATTCCATATTGTTTCATTCCATTACGTTTCACGTCACGTTGACAAATTGTTGATTGACGCAATCCGTTGGCCAGGGCCGCGTAGCCATGGAATCTGAACCACTGTGGTTTTGGCTACTGGCTATGACGATGACGATGATGGTAGTGCCAGTGGTGTGGTGTTGTGTTTGGTACTACTGCTCTTAGGGGCCGGTCTGCTTCTTGTTGTTTCCGTGGGCTAAACAAAGTTTATCGATTTAACAAAATTCATTGAGCCTAAGAGCCAAGAGTGCCACATTTGGCTCCTGCCACGGCCTGCAACGGCCAAGGAGGTTAGCGGCTGTGGTATGGAGTTAGAATTGGTCGTAGGGGGAGAGAAGAGGGTTCTCGGCGGTTTTGGCTTTGTTTAGATGACCCAACAAACTCGCTCGGTCCGTTGGCCGGGCACTGCCACCCAACTGATCGATTATACATTCGATGGCCATGAAGGCTAACAAACTATGGTAAATGATACAAACATACAAACAAACATGTACGGAAGGAGTGTGTCCTCAATGCCCTTCCACTATGCCATAGATACCAAATAGTTTAATAGCTCTAATTTTCCTTGGCTCTCAAGGTCCTTAACTCCCAAGACTGACTAGAGTTTTGAAGAAAACTGAGTTTGTTCTTTACCCTATTTCCTGTAGAAAACTCAGCTTCCAAAGTCGTTACGAAGAAAATTCAGAAGCTCAAAGGGTAATACTTGGTAGGGATTGGTTAAAGTGACTACTCCATTGTTGATTAATTAAATAAATGTTCTGGAAAGCACATTTCTCATGTCGAAGCCATAAAATCATAGCTCAGCTTCTTTACTCCTAAGCACCTTAGTGTCATCTCCTATGCCTTGTACTTATCCTTCACCTCAGTAATTTTAACTGATTGCAGAGTGTTGAAAAGACTTTATTTTGTTTCATAGCTATAGACTTGTTCCTTAGCATCTCTAGTCCTTAGCTCTTTTCTTACATTCCATCTACAACTAGGGCCTATCCGATACCCAAAAGATTTATACTAGGTAGCGATGGGTTAAATCGGTTTATAGTGGAATTATTAGTAGTATCTTAGATATTAGATATTCCTCTGCTGTGTGCTGTCTCCGCTACCTCATTCTTTTGCTCCTACGCGTAGGACTTCTCCTTTACCTAGTATCCATGTCTATGAAAAAACTACTCTTTCCTATCAAAAGTAATTCTCTGCTGCACTTAACCTTAATCAGATGCCAAATAAATAACAGATTTGGCTCAACATGTGGTAAGGATTTGAAGGATCTATTACATGCATAGCGACAGGTTCTCTCTATTTTTCTTACCCCCTTAAAGAGGCACCGCCAAAGTCGTTCTCGAGTACTTACTTAATTGAATTTTCAAATTCTTCAAGTGCCACCGTCAAACACTTGACATTTGAAGTGCCACTTGATTTCTGGTGCGTCCTTCTGAGTCCTGTCCATTTGCTTGTCCTGATCGTATTGCAACACTACGATCTGAGTTTTACAGTAGTAGGCGCCCCCTTAGTGGTATTGTTTTTACATTTTGTGGACAGCTCCTTAAGCAGAAAATGCATTTAAATGAATGATCTTCTGAAGTATTATTGGAGTCCAAGGTTTTGATGAATAGTTTTTGTAAAACTTACTTTAATATCGAAGAATAATAAAATAGTTTCGAAATCATATTTAACCCTTATGTGATACGGTTAGAAGTTTTTATACTCCAACATATTTCACATAAATAGTTTATTTTGAATAGCAAACAAAAACAGAAAAATCACACATAAATTTTGACTTAAAAATGTGCCTTTGATTCAGTTTCTCAAGTGCCTCTCTCTTTTCCTCCTTCCCTAAGAAATTGTCTCCCTTCTCCATTTACCATACACTGTATGTGACAATGTCCAAGTGACAAACTGTAGAACAAAGACCGAGAAGAAGACAAAAAACAAACGGGAAACAGTAGCAACATTTGCCATGAAATTAAACCAAAAACATTTGGAAATTTTCGGTAAATGGGAAAATAAAATAAATATTTTTGAATTAATGGAATCTCAAGTGTGTCCACAAATGGAGCCATCGACAATGAGAGCGCGTCGCATTGAGTCGCCTCAAGATGGGGCAAAGTCGCAATGGGGTCGATTTCGACTGATCGATGGAGGCAGCGACCAACTTGACAAAAAACTGAAGGGAAGCACAGGGTTATCGGCTTTGAGATACCCTGTGTGCAGGTCTATTGAGGGATATTCAAAAATTAAAATTACAACTAAATTTGATTAACTTTTTAAATCAGTTTTTTTGAGCACATTTTATAGGAACAAAACTGTCTTCATTTTACGATTATTCGATTTAAAATTAATACAAGCTTAAAACTGCTTAAGTCTTTGTTTGAATGTTAAAAACATTTTTGGACCCAAAATAAGTTATATACCTTGGATCTACATGCTAAGCAAATTGGATTTTTGACTAAGAACAAAGATAGCTAAGAAAGAGACAGCTTTTTAAATGAACGTATATTTAATTTATGATACTGATACTTTTGATTTCTGTTTAAATACTGCTTAATTTTTAAGCTTATTAACTGCGTTTTTAGAAAAAAAGCAATAACATGCATTTTTGTACGCAGTTTTTTAAAGTTTCTCTTGAGCAAATATGTTCAGAATTATTTAATCTAGAAATAAACTAAAATTTATAGAAAATATCACTGTGCTACCCTTTTCTTGCTTGTTTCTTAGCGTGTATAAGAAAGAGAATTTTCGACCAGAGTCCCCAAATCCACACACACACACACACACATAGCGATGTAGCGTCGTCATCGTGGGCCAACGACAATGTCAAAGTCGCCAGCGGCAATATTCAGTGGCAACATCATTCCATGGCAGCAACTGCTGTACTCCTTCTGCTTCTGCTTCTTCTTCTTCTTCTTGTTCTTGTTGCTCTGATTGTGGCTCTGTGGCTGTGTCAGTTTTGTCCGTTCCGCTGACTGGCATCGCCTCATGGACAAACATATGGCAGACATATGTTCTGGCTCGCCCGCCCAGTTTCCAAGAGTCCGCGGCAATGGGATCGAGAGACCGCGATGCGACCGCGAGTCCGGGACGCGGGCGTTATGTTATTTTTAAAGCAACGTGGGGCAGACAGAGACGGAGAGATTTAGTCAAAAGAAGACAAACTGATTGAGAGGAAATGAGACAGAGGTTAAGCGAGTTGGAATACTGTCAGATATCCAGATCACAGATCGCAGTGACAGTGACAACGGATTCGGTTGCAAGCAGCCCAAAGACAAATCACACACTCTCCGTGCAACGTGCAACATGCGATGCACATTTGACCAGACAACAAAGCAGCCCCTGCCACAGTTCCAGTTCCAAATCGAGACCAAGTCCCAGTCCTATTTTCCTTTACCATTTCCCAGTTTTAGCCCCAAGAGCACAGCTCGTAGCAGGGGGTGAACTTGAAAATTTAAACACTAAGTGTAAGATATTTATTTATATATTTACACTAGTTTATTTTTTTAATTTTATGGTTGGTACAAAACTGCGTTGTAGCGGCAGAGTACAGTCGAGGGAGTAGCTACTGTAGCTGTGTCAAGAAAGCGCTGATGGTATTCCTAGTATAAAAGGGTAGTAGTGGGACGTTTCTGTAATAAAATAAGTGACCAAGAAATTACTTACGTACACTTTGTTCAGTTTTCTTGTGGAAACCACAACTTAATTTAAAGAAAACAAAAACTTTTAGCAGTTTAAACTTTAATTTCATATATAATTTATATAATTTTTTATATTCTTTCCTACTATAATTTATAGTTAATCCTAATCTTATTTAAGTATAAATTTATTGAAAAGTATTTAACAAGTTTGTTATATATTTATGGCTTTTAATCAACTGAGTTGTAGTATTCTTAGGTATATAGATTTCAAATCATATCAATCAATACATTTTTACAATATCTACTTAAGATCTCAGACTTACTTAATTCATTAGAAATGAATTTAAGTGGAATACATTTTAAATGGTCTAACTAATGCCCAAGCTAAGCTGGTACATCAGTTTAAGAAAGAATCTATCTAAGCTAAGTTCAGAGCCCATTGACGCGATCGCCGTTTGACTTTTTGGCAGCTTCTTTTTTTGGGTATTTTATTTGGTATTTAGGAATCTTGAGACTGGCCTTTCTTTGCATGGAAATTGTGGGCAAGTGGCTGTAGTGACTCTTCAGCAAAGCCAGGTGCAGGCAGGTGGGGTGCTTGGGACAGTAGAGCCATATAGATAGACGGGGGAGTCACGATGGCATCGGCATTGAATGCAACGCAACTTCACTGGTTGACAGTCAGAGAAGCAACAACGGTAACAATAATAGAACGGTTAGGGGTTAACTAGTGGAGAATTTAAAGAGAGGAGAGAAGAGGAGCCGAGACTGAAGGAGAAGGCGGGGAACTTTGCTTTGGCTAAATACTCGCATACGGCATTTGTGGGTTTATCTTAATTGCAATATCTCTGGATATCTCTTGATTGCAATCTAAGGTGCATCATAGAGCACAAAGTGAACTTATCTGGCTAAGCATGCGATTTACGAGTACGTGTGTGTATGCTTATGTGTGTGTATTTGTGTGTGGCTCTCCCCAGCATTTTGCGATCCAAAAAAGAAACAAAAAAAAATAAAAGAAAAAACATACTAAATAAATAAATAAATAAGAAACAATGAGGCGGAGTCCCAGTCGCAGTCGCAGTCGGAAAGACATAGAGACAATTCGAGCATTGTCATGTGGTGTATGCTCTATAAGAAAGTTGGGTATGGCAAGGCAACTGGGCACTAAGGCAACTAGGCATAGAAGAATGCACAAATTAATATGGAAATTGGTTTAAGTAAAAAATATTAAAAGAGTAAGAGAGGTAAGGCAGCAGCTAAGTCTAAAAAACGTTTAGGAAAATTGCCCCTTTTCGGAAAGTAAATAAAATCTTTCTGAGAAAAAAAACCAAATTTTAAATCGAAGTAATTGTATGCTATAAATCATAAACATTTACCAAAACCTTTATTAATTTACTTTATTACACTGCCAATGCACTTTTGCACTACTACAACCCAGCGAATCCTGAGTTTCATAGTGTATACAGAACTGAGCATAGTTTAAGGGATTTTGTAACATTATTTTCTTAATATTATTTGCCGTAAGTCTCTTTTGTTTTGTTTGCTCTTTAGCTTAAGCAGCGACATCCCACGCAGTCTGCCTATGAATCGAGTGACTGGGCCTGGGCTAAATCTCAGAGCATAATGAATGAATTGCTAGCTGACTTACTGACTGACTGAGTGACTGACTGAGTGCCAGACTAACTGACTGACTGACTGACTGAATGTTTTGGCTGGCTAAATGACAAATGGGACTGGCAAAAATGTTGTTAAGGTGGCGCATGACACCAAAAACAACAAACAAGAAAAAGTTGGAAGACAAACAACAATTACTACTACTGGCAGGCCAGCATTTAGTCAAGCCCAACGCTGCCGTTGTCTTGTCTTTTGGCCAGGCCCACCACAATGAGGGCTAAAACGATCAATTTGAGCAACGCTAAACGGTTCGCGCGCTTAAACAGAGATTTTAACCACAAGCACACACAAACACACACACTGATAAAAAGATAAGATTTAAGAAATCAAGTTAATCGTTGCTCTTTAACTCAGATAACTTTAAGACACAAATTCTTGAGCTTATTTGGCAAACAATATGAAATGTTCCAAAAAATATGATAATTAATTTTATTTCACAACTTGATCTTAATTCAAAACTGTATAATAATAGATCGATAATTTAGTAATTTATTATGTTTTATTAATTTAAGTACTTAAAGTCTTTAGCCTGTGAAACGCTTGGTGTGTGCATCAATCTGTGATTTTAAAAGCTTCTTACATGTGTCTCATAAATTCAACTTGGAATGTTAAGATACAAATATTAATAATTGAATATCTTGTGGTAGTTTCAGCTTTGTATCTCAATCTTTCCAAAAACTATCTTTTGTTTGTTTTAGTTTTCTTCTTTTATTTTTTTGCCATTTCCTGTTGTGGTGGGCATTTAGTGGGTGAGGTAATTGTAATTGCAGCAAAGTCCTCCTTGCGGATCGCACTTGCACACACGCACACGCAATCAGGCAACGTGCAACGTGTGCCGCGTGCAGTTTGCAGCTCGCTGCTTGCAACGTGCCACAACTTGGCCGTGCCCCTGGCCGGAGTTTTTAGTGGGGACAGATTGGACTCAATGCTCCACATCAATGAATATGAAATGAGCTAAGGCGTACCTGCGATATGTCTTGCTCCCATTCGCAGCAATTTTTTTTTTTTTCGAGTACTCCACCCAATCTCTCTATCTCCATCTCTATTCCCTATCTTGCTCTCCGCATCTTTTCATCTCTCTCTCTTGGGGCTCACGCACACATCAGCGCCCAGATATCATTTTGGGGGCAACCAGAACAACAACAACAACAACAACAACTCAACTGAGTGCAACTGAGCGTAGGTTGGGACAATTTTGTACTTGTAAGTGATCGCACTTGGTCTTCAGCCAGAGCAGCAGAGAGCGATGAGAGTTGTGGTAGAGAGGAGAGTGACGAGGCAGACGAGATGAAAGAAGACCCATCGTTGTTTTGATTTTGCTTTTGGCTTGCTTCAGTTTTTTATACCCGGTAACGGAAGTATTATGAAACTATGGCAAAGTCTGAGAGGCATTACTATATAAGCAAAGACTAAAAAGTTTGTTAAATTAAGCTACAAATAGCTTAATACGTATTTAAAAGCAGTTCAGTAAGAACATTTTTTATTTTCTCTGTATCTTAGGACATTGAACAAAGTTTAACTTGCTGTAAATTATTTATTTTTTTATCAATCCACAATTTAATCAATAAATTTACTGATTGAATTATACAATTTAATTTATTTTTCTGCTTTTTTGTTAACTTAAATGTTCAATTTTCAATTTCTTTCATTCCAAGCACCGAGTGTCTTAATGTCGAGCACAATTTGAGCTTTAATTCTTTGTTGATATTTTTGTGCTTTTTTTTGTTTTTGGGTGTGCACGCGCCCATGCCCAAGTTGGGTGAATTGAGGGGCATGCCAGCCACGCCCAGTTTTTGTGGTCATCAATGGCACCACAGGCTGAGCACACAGAGCACAGATGATGATCATATTGTTTGCTAGTGCTTGGCAAGCCCGAGACACAGATGGAAGAAAACAAAACGGAATGAAGAAGAGTGGTTGGCATAAGGAGTGAGGAAGTGGAGCAAGGGGGAACACTCTGAGCTAAGACTGAAGATTTTGGTGCGAATGGAACTGGCGCTGTACTATTTTCAGTTGGGCTGTCATGCATCGACAACGTCGAACTAATCATATGGCACCAATATGCGTGAGTCGGTTTTGGACCCGACTCGACTCGACTTGACTCGCAAGCATGCGGCATGACACACACACAGATCAGGGCAAACGATGAACAGATCTCGGTTGAATGCTAAATTCAGTGCTTGGCCAGTTTACTGGCTGTATGTAGGGTATTATATTTGTAACCTACAGAAGTCTGAATGTTTAAACTCCTAGAACGGTTAAGAAGCAGGTGAGCTAGGCGTAAAACAGTCGATAAGCTTGGCTCAAACATATAAAAAAGACGAGGAAATGATCAGATTACCCTAAAGCTGGTGTGCGTGGTATGTCATAGTCGATCATGGCCATTTGTTGGTTATTTTGGTCTGTTAACGTCACCCGTTGATCAGCAAATGTCAGACTTGAGTTGGCATTTGACGATCGCCGTCGCATCTTTGCCGGTCAATTTCAAGTGCAGAGTCTCCGCAGTTGTGCGTGTGTGTGTGTGTGTGTGTAAGCAGCTGCCTTTGCAATTTCTCGCTTGAGTAGTCTAGCTGTCTGAGTTTGCATTCAAACTGAGGTCAAAGTGCGCGAAATCGCACATAATTCGAAGAGAAATTGAAAGTGAGAATGGAAATGCAAAGACAACTGGACAGAGGAGAGAAAGAGAGAGGGAGAGGGCGAGCGTGTGAAGGAGCGGCGCAGTGAGTCGGCACATTACATTGAGAGAGTCAGTTTTGATTTTTGACTTCTTTTTTTCTAATTAGTCATGCCGCTGGCAGTGCCACATCATTAGGTAATACCCAATGGCCATTGCCCAACATTGAAGCATCCAATAACGACAACTGGCAGCTGGCATAGATCAACGTTGATCAGAGACGATCAGACAAACAGACGACAAAAGCCAAACTGACTCAAACTGGGCCGAGAGCGAAGTCAGCTACAGATGCACATGCACATGCACATGAACAAACACATGAATAATCCGCAATTCATCGATGACTTGCTATGACAGCGGGCGCAACCACAATCTGCTGCATTGCGGAGGTGTGCGAGTGTACATGAGTGTGTGATTGTGTGAGTGTGTATGGCACACTAGCTAAAGCAGACTACAGCACCATGGCTCATTATTTAAACGACGCTGGCTTGGCTGTTAAAAGCCATCAATAAAAAACAAACGTATGGGCTAGCCTTCGATGCACACACAGTTGAAACCACAGCAAGATCCGCTGTGATGCACAGATCACTGCTGACCAGCGTACACAGGGCTTGGCAGCAGCAGCAGCAGCAGCATTGCAACATTGCAACATGCAAATGTGAGTGGGTGGCCAGCGACCGTCTGCGACGCTCCCCCAAAACTCCAAGTCGTTTACTCTGTCGACTGACGCTGACGTCACAGCCTCAGTTGACTTTTGGGAGCAGCTTTAAGCTACACAGCCAGCAGATTGACGCTTAAAGATTTCCCAGTATATGAACGAGATGTAAATCTTCATCGAACTGGCTACTCCTCTACGCTCCACATACGTGAGTTAGCCCTGGCGTTAAGGGGTTAATGAAATGCACACACACACACAAACTTGCATATACATATGACAGCAGCTGACGGATGTGCTATACACGCAAATTAAGTTCTCTGTCGCTTTCAGTGTATACCCGACTATAGTTAAACTAGAGATTGCTTTAAAAAAAGATGATTCACTTTAATTCAAACTAGTAGCCGAGCGGTACGACTATCAAAGACTCTTCTTACCAGCTAATGAGTTTTCTATAGAATTCTGGCCCAATTCTGACAGACACGCTACCAAAAACACAACATTTTCTTATAAAAATCACAGATTTACTATATAATTTATTAAACTTTGAAATACCCTTTAAAGCCTTATACAAATTTGAGCTAAAATTGGTATTTTGCCCATGAGTAGTATTATTTACACTGTAAGACTAGAGGTTGAAAGGGACATGCAACACCTGTTAGCATATACCAATATACACAGACTTTAGGATACCCTTTACTTTTAATATGTTGTTCAGAACGAAGTAAAATAAAAATATTAGTGCAATAACTTGGATAGCTTGACAGTTATACATTTAGTAGTCCGATACATTGTCAGCACAAAAACTTTCTGGACATGTACTCCGGGTTTTAATTAGGTTTATATAACAAAAAAGTCGGAGTGACCCACTTTTGTGGGCTTCGTCACTTGATTTCAAAGTTTACACTGGACAGGCAATTTGTGGTTTACGCTTGGACGACACAGGACTGTGTCTGAGAAAAATGAAAAGACTTGCGGGCAGAACAAAGACGGTTATTGCTCCTTTTTCTGGGCAACTTTTGGTGTATCGCCATCTCAGGGGTTTCCTCACTTCTTTACATTGTTTGGAAAAATGCGTGCTGTTTAACCGAAGCGATGTTTATCAACACTACACACGATGATGGCGATAACCAAAAAATTGGAAAACAAAACTTTGAATTCACGTGAAGCACTTTGACTTTGTGGGGAGGGGATGTAAAGGAGGGGTGGTAGTAGATGTGGCTGGGGATGTGGCCGGCCATTTGTGCGGGTACCTGATGTCGACCCCTTGGTCCAATCTTCAGGAACTTTTTAAATACCCTGTACCGAGCGTAGACAAGGTTTACGTAGTTTTAAAACTTAAGCCTCGAACAGCGAATAATGAGTTTTAATGCTTTAAATATACCAAAAAAACACTATTTAGCTACACAATTTAAGTACTTGGATGATTGAATCTAAACAGTTGTGTAAGAATTTTGTGCTTGAATCTGCACAGTATTTGGCAAAGTATTTTTTAGGCGATACGTTATGGTATTTTGCAGTCTGTCACTCTCTCCTGCAGCTTTCTTACTTATTTTGCTGTAAGACCTGCACAAGGCAAACGACAACCAAGTTGTTATCACTCGTGTTGTTGTTGTTGTTGTGTTTGAGCTGGCCCGGGTTCACACTCGAGTGCCCACAATTAAAATACAGCATGTCCAACTGATAAGCCTTCATGCATTCTTTTCACTTGCCGACCACGGGAGTCGAGACCTCTTCCCCCCTCCCCCTACAACACACCCACACACACCCCACTCCGCCCTCGACCACAGCACAAAACAAAAAATTGAAAAGTTTTGCTAAAACGCAAGCAAATTGAATGGCTATGTGGTGGCGGGGTGCGGTGGTGTTGTGGCGTTGTGGTGGTGCTGCCAGCAGGCAGGCAACAAAAACACATGACTTGGCCATGATATACTTTTTTTGAATTAGCTGGCCAGCAACAGTTCCGCCCTCCGCCCCCATTTTCCTTCCACATTTCATTCAAAGACTTTTACACACATACGGAAAACTTTTAATTTGGCCAGTTTCAAAGGTGAAAAGGACATTTCAGCAGAGACGATAAGCAGCGTGTCCTTTTCCTACTTCCCTTCCCTTCACTCCCATCTCAATGAAATATTTATGCCGGACAGAGTCTTAGCTCTCTTTCTCACTTTTACGGAAGTGCGTTTTGCTTGAAATGTGGGTTAAGTGGTTTGGACGTGGCTTAAAAGGAAGACTTTAATGACAGACTCTGATCCGCACGTGACAATCTGAGACTTTGGCATTGAGCGCTCTAAGTTTATAAATTTTATAAATAGGCTTTAAGTGCGTGTGAAGAGCGAAAATTAATCAATATACAAAATAAAGAAAATAAGATGGAAACTGGAGAAAAAGAGGAAAAGCTTGCGATAAATAGGGTTCTTTTTAAACCGATCTTTACACCTATTTATATTTTAGTCTCATTGGTACAATAGAAAATAATTCTTGAATCTAAACTTAGCTTAATTTCAAGCGAGTTGAAGGAAAGTGTAGGCATTATTGGCTCAACATGGAAAGATTGAAATGCCTAAATAGAAAATATCCTAATGGAAGGCATATTGTGACATTGGAATATCAAATAATAAACAAAGTAAATAGTAGGAGCTTAACTCACTAAAACTATTAACTTTAAGGTACAAGAGCTGTACTGTTCCTATAAAAAAGTTTTCATTAAAATACATTGAAAAGTTTAAAGCATCATTTTGTCCACTAGATTAATACTTTTTCATGTTTTGTGCTATAACTATTATCCCATATTTGATTGGCTTAAAGTAAGTTTAAAGCAAACTAAAATTAAGCTGTCCATTTTGACTGTGACTTGAAGTACTATCGAAAGGCAGCGAATGAATGAATGGATCATCGTTGAACAGATCAATCGACACTCAAGCTCGAGCCACTGTTGAGTGGGGCTTGTGGCTCATTTAGCGGTTCGCTGGTTCGAAGGTACGGTACAAATGTTCATTTTGTGTGGGCAGCAGAACATTGCAGCCGCCACACATGCCACATAATGGGGCAACTTTAACTTAAAGCCAAGTTGCACATAGGAAGAGAGTGAGAGAGAGATAGAGAGAGAGCGGAAGTCATGACTAGCCAAACACGATGCGATGAGATGAGCTGCCGTGTCACAGAAAGCAATCACAGTAACAGCGAACAAAACGAGCCAAAAATAAAAAAGTACAAAATGTAAAACACAAAAAAACCCAAAAAAAAACCGAAAAAAGAAAATACTAAAATAAATATATAAATAAGAAAGTTGGTAGATTATTTCGGGCAGACTCCAAAATTGCGCAGTCGTCGTATAATTTGTGCGCGTGAAAGTGAGAAAAGTTCCAATTACTTTGAAGCGACGCTACGCGACGCGACGCCCATGAGGATCGTTGTGGCACCCACATTCGGAGTACCCCCAATGCACCATACCTTACTCCCCATGCCCTACTTTTATTTATCCCTCCAGTCCTCCGCACCCCCCCCCTACAGCACCCCACACTCAACGTGATGCATTGAAATTTGTCATAACCACGATTACGATTACCTCGCGGTGATTGTACATGATGCTCAATGCTGTGAATGAGTTTACCACTCCAGGTGTGTGTATCAGTCTACCTCTGTATGTGTGTGTGTGTGTGTGTGTGTGTGTTCGTGTGCGCAACAAACACGAGCACGTTGTACCGCGTGGCGAATTTCGCGCTTGTGTCCTAATCGTGCCTCAGTTAGATTCGTGAGTTTAGCATACATATGTCGGATGTAAATCATTTGACAATTTCGCAAACCGTCGTCACAGCACTCCAGCAGCCCCTTTCCATCAGCCCAGCAAACCAACAACCCAACCCTCCCACTACTCTGCCCTCCTACAGGGCAACCGTCTAGGGGAACAGCAGGAGCTACAATAATCTAGGTGGGTGGCTGGCTTCACGGTAGGCTGATTGTTTAGGCTAAGGTGCTACTTTTGTGCATAAATCTGTTATCGATAAAATTATCGATAGTTTTAAAACAATAAATAGTTCGTCACTAGTAAGCACTTGCTGTTAGGAATTGAGAAATTTGAGCCTAGCATAAAATTACACTATTTATCGAAACAAGTTATCGATATATATCGTTGTGTTTCACAAGTATGTCATGTGTAATTTTTGTGAATTAGACAATGCCTAGATTTAATCGCTTCAGAAAACCAAGCCTTATATAGTTAGCTGATGCAATGTTATCGATAACAAATTAAATCGATAAGTTATTAATCGATTTTTTAAAATATTTTTTAGCTTATGTATTATTTATACAGTAAAACGATAGAGTAAAACGATACTTTTTGAAATTGAACTTCAATCTACATCGCACTCGCCCCACTGTGCGTCCAGCTGGTGGCCAAGCAAACCACACTTGGTCCTCGACAAACTCATCAAACTTTACAAAGTTGCCAATTGCTAGCCATTCTGATATGCCACGACCCCAGCCAGCTACCTGGATGTGTAGCCTTTTTTTTCTGTTAGCCATGGGCATTATTAATATTGCTGGGCATTTTATTGTGGTTCAAGTTGACGGTGGGTATTGCTGGCTTTGCTGCCTTGTGGTTTTCGTGATTTATTTTTTAAGCAAATTGTCGCTTAGCTGAAGCTGAAGACTCTGGTAAAAACTGTCGCCAAATGGCTGCCATGTAACGGGGCCAATGAATAAACTACCGTGGGAGTAGGGTGACAGAGAGAGGGGCCGGAGGGGTGTTACAGTCGGGTGTTGCGGTGCATTGGCTATAGTTAAGTTGGGTGCGCAGTAAGGGAATATATAAACTATATATAAATATATATATATATATTTTACTGGCTGCTTAAATCGTGCATGCCAATGCCTGTTTGTTTGTTTGCTTGTTTGTTTGTTTGCTTATGTAGTAGCTGCATCTGCCTCTGAAGATTACCACCTCCCTGGTTCGGTCTGAGCAAATGTCGCATGTGATTTTCCGAAACTGTTTCCACGCTCGCTGCCCACAAAGACAACAACAACAACAACAACAACAGCAGCAGCAACGACGGGACAGCAGCTTCTGCTGCTGCTGCTGCTACTGCTGCTGATTATCATCAAAAGATCGGAACTTGCAAAGACAAACGAAGAGGAGTCTCCTCTCATGTGGCTCCAACTTTAAGTCGCTGCCTGACTTTTTGCTTAGCCAGCAATTGTCGTTGCTATACCCTAACAGAGGATCATCTAAATTTGGGACTAACTCGGTTAAAAATGCATTTTTTATTCCTCAAACTGTAGCATAAGAAAAGCATATTTATTTTATAGCGTAAATTAAACATTTTTAACTAATTTACTAAAAAACTTTGTCAATAAAATCAAACGATAATTAATTCAAATTGCTAAAAATCCAATAAAACTGTGGTAACATATTTTTAAATAAATAAATTTATTTTTATCAAAAAACTTGCTCTTAAAGTTCTTTTTTAAGGGCAACAAATATTTGTATTGTCAAAAACAAATTTTCTAGCTTTTGCTGTTGTTGTTGTTGTTGACTGGTGTTTGGTGAAAAGCAGCAGCGGCGTTATGCCCCCCATAGCCACACACAACTTCATGTGGCACAAACGAGTGCAGCAAGAGGCAAGCAGCAAGCAGCGAGCGGTAAGCGGTAAGCAGTAAGCATTTTCGTGGCAAATTAAAGTCCAAGTGCGAGTCAAATTATTTCTTTACAAGTGAGTTACTGTTTTCATTGCGGCTCTTAATGTAACTAACTGTTTAGAAATATTTATTATTATTTTTTATTACTTTGTGTACTATTACTCTTACTATTGTAGTTGTTATTGTTGTTGCTTTGTGCTGTTGTAGGTGAAGTTGCCGCTATTTTTACTTCCATTGTGATTATTCATCGTTATTCGTGTCGTTGTTGTCGCTTGCTACAGTTGCCGCTGCCTCGTTTAATCGCCCCATGATGATGATGACAACAACAACAGCAACACCAACAATAACGACAACAACTCTTATTAAAAATCATTCGAAATCTTCTTGAAGACACAAACACACAGGCGAATGAAATTAAACGCCGGCCAGGCGCATCTAAGCGCGCATCTAAAGAGGTGAAGAGGGGCACCTCAAGCAGGGGCTACCGTCTATGAGGGGGAAGTTCCCGTTCATTCAGATGCCCACGGTCCGATAAGCCACCCATAGCTATGTGCAGCTCTGTATCCGGACTGAGCACCATGCCGTAGAGATTTACTACAATAAGTTTTATAAACAAAGACAAATATTGATGAAGTTTTGCAGCTAAATGCTAATTTGATGTATGCACAATCAATAATATTTCAATAAAAAAAAAAAAAATTTTAATAGTTGCTTTTATACATTTTGTCATAGCTAAAAATATCAGGAATAAATTATTTAATAAATAAATTTATTAATTCTGGTATGCCAATCTATGCCATATTTTGCTACTTTGAATTTTTGAGTAATTAAATGATTTTTAAGGTAATTAAATAAAATTAATTGGTAATTAAAAAATAAGAAGCTTTGTTTTGTAAACAATAAATAACTTTTACAATTGTAAACACAAATTTAAATGGGTTTAAGTTTTAAGTTAACAATTAGGACAAAATAAGCAGCTAGAAATTTTAGATTTCTATTCTGTTTAAACTTAGAAGATTTTCGCTCATTGGCATAGGTTGTTTAGACTTTTAACCTCATTAAAAAACTTATAGTAAGTACATTAAATATTTACATTTATTTATTTTCTCTCAACTATTTTTTTTAGAATCCTTTTTTGGTAGTGAAAATTTGGCAAATTTAATTTATTTTTTTTCTTATTTTAACATCATTCCTCAAACAAATACAAATGCAAATAATTTATAAAATTTAATTATATTCAAACAATTGAGACATAGTTTATTACATATTATTTCTTAAATAAACTTAATTAAGTATTTGTATAATATCAATCAGTTCCTGATTTTTATTTATTTTGTACAAATATTGACTCCAACCCATCAATAGATAAAATGTTTCTCAATTAACTCATAATCGTCTGGTGAATGGTTGTATTGCTCATAATGAGTATGAGCATGAGTGTGAGTATAAATATCCATTCTCCATATGAATGGTATCTAAATGATTGTCGTGCCAAGTGCAACGACTTTAGAGACTGCACTTAAATTAACTTGTACTATGTCGTATATGAGCTTGGACATTGCTATCAAACATACACACACGCACACACACTCACACACACACAGACTGTGAGAAACACGCAAATAGGTAATGCAAACACATGTATAGATATGGAGACAAAGATAAGAAATGGAACTAGAGGACAGTATTTGGTTCTGGGTCTTGGTCTGGGCTTCAGAGTTCTCGGTCTCGATCTCGATCTCGATCTGGTTCTGGCTGTAGTATCTTTATCTCTAGCACTAGCTGTAGCTCTGGTTCTATGTCTGCTTCTAGTACTGGAGGGGCGGGTGGCGAACGAGTGGGGCGGAGCACTCAAAAGGCGCTGGTCGGCTGCCCTTGTCGCGTTTTGCGGCTCAGTTAATGTTAATGTTAATGTGCTCCAAACTATTTGTATGCCACTGCCCCTCCCCACAGTCAATGCCCACCATTTAACTGTATGTGCATGTGTGTGTGCAATTGTGACCAGTGGGTTAAACCAATTTCACGCCGGTAAAGCGCCAAGAGCGTTGCAACCCTAAAGGCAACAGCATTGAGAAGGTTCTCTCGTGTCATCTACCTTGGCCAAGACACTGAACGTACTGAACGAAGGCTACAACGACGGACGGTGGAGTGGAGAAGGGTTGGGGGCATCGCTCGTCGAACTAAATATGCATGACGTACACTTTTGGACACAGACGTCAGTGTTGCCACACTTTAGCGGCAAAATATGTTTATGCGGAAAATCACCGATCAAGTCCAAGTCAAGCAATGAATTGTGATTTCCAGGAGGTCAGCTAAAATGCATAAATTTGTGAATATTATTTTCAAATAACTATTAATAAATCACAGAGTTGGTTAAAACTATTTTAATTTGACAAAAGAGTTTTGATAAATGTTTTTATAAAATTAAATTTATTTATTTGTCTACAACTAGTTTTCCAAAGTTCTAAAAACTACCAAGACACTGTCAAAAACACACTGACTTAGCACCAAGCTAAAGATTCAAGCTAGACTGACAGCACTGGTGCACACATTGAGTGATAGTCAGATATGTCGCCAACGCTTGGTGATCTTTGGGCCGTCTGTAACCACCTGGAACCACCAAAGTCTGAGCGCACTTTCATTCAGTCAGTGGAGCGCAAACGTTGACTTGGCCACATTATCAAAAAGCGTCGCTGGTCGCAGCTATTGTCAATGCTTAAACGACATACAAGCACACACCGATGGAGAGAGATAGATGGGAAGAGAGACAAAGACAGAGATGGAGCAACAGAAACGAGAACTCATATTAGGCCATTAAAAGAGCGATAAGAAAGTTCAGCGGAACTGAAGCGCGCAATTTCAGGCTTAGTTTAGTTTTAGTTTTAGTTTTAGTTTAAGTTTAAGTTGAAGTTGAAGTTGTTTGACGCAACAAGGGGAGAGAGAGAGTGTAAGAGAGCTGTTTACCTGGCGCTGTCTGTGCTCAACTAAAACCAAACTAAACTTAGCTAAACTATAACTAAGTCGAACTGAGCTGAGCTGAGCTGAACTGAGACAAACGTGTGTCCACTACAAATATCACGATCTGGCAAAATACATGCCATACACATGTCGATATATCGCGCACTTTGCGGCGTGCTCAACTTTGAACATAATTTTCACAAGCCTCAGCTCAAGAGGAGTGGTGGGAGTTAGTGTAGTTTGTGGCTGAGCGGAGAGAGGAATGGTTAACTTTAAACAATTTTATTGATTAATGAACCATAATTAGAGACATTTACAATGAGCCGCAATAATTCTTCATTACCCCCAAAACCAGAGCGAGTTTTATTTGCCAGAAGTTTGTGTAAATATGTATATCCATATATACATTTATATGTATATATAGTTTGTGGCTAGTCTACCTTGAGGCGATTGCTGGACTTAATACTCTTCCTCCACCGACTACCTTTCCCCTTGATTTGGACTCCCTCGTTTGCACCTGTCCCTCAACTACGCAAAGTTTTCCACTGATCGTGGCTCACGCGCACAACTCATTCAATTTCCATGGCAGACACGATTCCCCAACCACAGATCAGACAGTGGTACAGCGGTGCGGTGGTGCAGCCACGCTGTTGTGGTACTCTGCTGCTCTGTTGCTGTGGGGATTTACCTTGAGTCGGACTCTCTCGATGAATGAATGAATTTGGCGTCTGTGCATTGCCAGCATTCGCAGCAGTTGCAAAGCCGCAAGTTGCAATCATCTGAACTTTCAGTCGAAATCGGGCACAAGGAACGTGTCAATCGCAGACACACACAAACTTACCTTTAAGCTGGGAGACCATGCAGATGTGAGGGTGGACGCACATGGACTCTAATCACTTCCGACTACAAGTCCATAAATCGCCAGATCTCTTCTTCTTCTCCTCAACTCATTTTTTTCAATCTGTCTGGCTTCTCCCTTCGACTCGTCTTCAGCTTAAGCGCCAAGTACATTGTGCGATATTACGAGTATTAAACTTTCTAAACTGCGCAAAACTTAAGCAATCGATAACTTTCTTGGAGGTAGCGTTAAAATGATCGATAACAGCTGGAATTAAACGTAATAGACTAATAATAATCAAGAAATAGCTGCAATTTATTGAATAAGTAAAAGAATAAAGTGTATTTAAGAGTTTATCGAAAAATCGATTTGGTTTTTGCATTTATCGATATATAATTATTAAAACGTTAGAGCTATGAATGCAAATTTGATTAGAGTTATGTCGATTATAATAAAAAGTACTAATATTACTGGACTACTAAAAAACTCAGTTTGTACAATCGATATAAAGTTATCGATAACAAATAATTTGAAAACAAATACTTTTGTTATAAACGCAGCTCTTACATTAACTATTATTCAAGTTTTAAAAAAAAATAAATAGCGATAACAATATATCGATAATAAATATTCTACAGTTATCTATATATCGATAAGTCAAGTTCATTGTCATCGATTTATTATCCTTTTCTTGTAAAAAATTAACTCTTTCTTAACCATTGCATGCAAATTCAATTAAATTGCCCTTAACTCCAAAGACACAACGCGTAGGTTGCTCGATCGATTAACGATAACAGGGCCGCGTTGGCATTGCCATCGCCAACGCTAACGCCAGCAAGCGTTGCAAGCTGCGGTAGTTGCCACCGGTTTCCTGTCTGCCCCTCTCTGCCTCCCACTCTGCTACAGATGGACAATCGATAACCGCAAAGCAAAGTAAAGCAAAGAAAAGTTAAGAAAACTCTTCAAATGAGTTTAGCATTGCAATTTACAATGCATATTTATTTTGGGAAAATAAGTAATCAATGTGGTGAAAAGGGAACTCCGAGGGAGGGAAAAAGGTAAGCAGTGGCACCGGAAAGCGAAAAGACACGAAGCCAAAAGCTTGGCAACAACTCAACAAATGTATAAATAAATAAAAGCTGATTTATGTAATTTCACAAATTGCGAGCAGAGTGGAGCGAAGAATCTCGACGGAGTGAGTCTCTCGTTTTGTCCATGATCCAAATCAATGGCAATTATTAGCCGGCTAGCAATCGTGTCGGTTTGCTATTTGTTGACCAAGCCAAAAGACGAACCTGACCTGGCCCAAAACCAAGCAACTGCAGCCGCAGCAGCAGCAGCAGTAACAGCAGCAACAGCCGGCGGCGACTAACAGCAGCAGGCCGCTAAAACAAAGAAAACGACAACAATGATTTCTAGCCACGAACAACATCATTATGATGACGATGATGATGATGATGACGATGACGATGATGCTGATGATGCTGATGATGATAATGCTGCTGCGGTGCGAAATTTAAATTTTCGCTCGAAACGCTTCTGGGGACATTGTCGCGGTTGCCGCTGTTACTGTTGTTGTTGCTGTTGTTGTTGCAACAAGCACTGGAGCAACTCGACCAACGACCATCTCAGCCATGGTCCATGCTGTATGCATCCACTTGCAGTTGCCAGCTCTACAGACGGCAGCGGACATAGACGTGGGAACTTTGTGTCTAGGCAGCTGCCCCCTGGCAAACGCTGGGCAATCGCTGCCGATTTGCTGTCGACTCTTGCTGGCTGCAACTTGCTGCTGCTGCTGCTGCTGGTGCCTTGGGGCTGTAGGCTTGGCGGAATATCGCGCACGATTGAGGAGCCACTGGCAGGGCAGGCAAAACAATGCACCACCAAAAACCACCGCCTCTACCCTGCACTATCCGCTCAACCCACCGCCCTCCTTCCTTATGAAATGTACAGTTGAAGCTGCCGCTGCCACTGCCACTGCCACTGCCGCTGCTGTTGGCTGCCCACTCCCAGAGCCAGAGTCCAAAGCCCGACTGTGTGCAACAATGGATCTGTGTGGATCGATTAAATTGGTCGCTAAAGGTCGAAATTAAATCACGAAATAATTGTTACACCAAATAAGTTGGTTCTTCTTCAACATTTGTGGCATCTTCGTGCCGCAAGAGAGTTTGCCTCGTATCAAGATCGATCAATGTTGTTGTTAGTTCCTCGTCTTGGCCATTTTGACTGACCGTCACTCTCAGCTCTCTTTTCATCTCTTTTTTTCTCTGTATCTCTCTCTCTTTCTTTCTCTAAGTAGCGTCAGCGCTATAAATGAGCTTTTTGCTTATCGGTCAAGTCGATGATATGCTCTTCTATCTCATGTTCTCACACTGATAAAAAGAAGCAACAGATGGAAGTATAAAATATTTAAACAGTTTTAACTTAATTAACTTTTAACAAAAGCAAGTTAAATTTCTTTAAAAAAGCTAAAATTTTGTAGAAAAAAATTCTTTGAGTCCAAAGGTTTTCAGAAAAGTTTTTGTTTTTAGCAGTGCAGTGTCTTTCACTCTCTCTCTCTCTCTCTTTCGCTCTCTCTCCTTTTCGCTCTCTCTGTTAACGTGTCCGTTTTGACCAAAAGCAGAAGATGTAATACGATTGTTGCCGCTGCCCAAGGCAATTACCCCGTGTCACAATAAATTGTTTTCCAACTTGGAGCTGGAGCATTTGCTGGCTGAGGTTGCAGCTACAAATCTTGTTTCGACTGCCGTGTAATATGTAAATTGAAAATGCTAAACACCAGACATTAAAAGATACGCCAACAAACACAAGCAACAGATACAAATACACATGCAGATACAGCCAGAGATAAAGATGCGGATACAAAGTAATACAACTAAAGCTAAAAGTACTGAGAAGCTCAACTAAACTAATCTTCACTGTAGTCCTTAAATCCGCTGGAAATTTATTAAGATCAGAAAGCAAGAAAATGTGAGCAACGAAAAGTTTGAAACAATTTATGCAGTTTGAGGTAAAATGACTAAGAAGGTAATTATTGAATGTTTATTATATTATATAAAGGGCAAGAATAGAATTATTATATAGTTGGTAGTAGAGTTGGTAAGTAGAGTATAGTGAATGGCATAAAATATGTCAGTAATTCTTTCACATTTGAATATTTTATGTTAGTAAATAATTAAACTTGTTTTAAAATTAAATAAAATTATATCGACTGTTTTTCAATTCATTCAAATCGTTTTTTATTTGAAATTACATTTAAACAAATAACTCACATGTGTTTGTCTAATAAACTAGGCTTTGCAAGCCACAATACTTTAAACTCTAACTCTAAATGGCCTTTTGAGTAGCTAAAATGCAAGTCAAACCAACTCCATTCTCTTTGCCTTTCTATTGCATGACGCATGTGGCAAGATGTCGACAAGCTAATTGAAAACCAAAAGTACTCGCAACTAGAATACTTTGCTACTCAAAAAAAATGAAGAAAAATAAATAAAAAAAAGTAAAAAATTGTTGTTTTTGCACAGTGGTGCACAGAGATGCACGGTGGTGCACGGTGGTTGTCTATTTGTCTGCTCTCTGGCTGGTGGCAATTGACAAAACGATTGCTCAGTGCTCAGTGTTCAGTGCCAAGCAAATTGAGCTATTGTAATTGCCCAAAACGTTCAAATCCATCTTGAATGTTTCCTTTGTTTTGTTGCTAACAAAAACCAAAAAAAAAAAAAAATAGAAAAATATATAGAAAAAGGCAATACAAAGTACATGGGGCATGCGACGTACTACTGGGGAATTCAGTGCCACGACTTCTTGAGTGGCATGTGAACGAGCAACAATGTTGTTGTTGCTTCTGTTGTTGCTGTTGTTGCTGTTGTTGCTGCTGTGCTGCTGTGGTGCTTGCGAAATGCGACCAGAGCACGATGCATTGGTCCTCAGTTAGTGGGTGAGTGATGTGGTGGCGCTGCACACAGATTCAAGGTGCAATGCAACCGAAAGTCTGTCTCAGTTGAAACAACAGCAACGCCCTTGCCTCCCCCTGCATCTACTACTGCTACTCTCTCTCTCTCTCTCTCTCTCTCTCTCTTCCCCTGTCTGCTTTCATCTGGCTCACAATGAGTGATTGCCAGCATGTCGACTTAGGGTCAGGTGACGGACATCGTCGTTGGCGACTTCAACAAATGAAAATGCAGCAGCATCAGCAGCAACTGCAACTGCGGCGTGGCATGACATGACTTTACCGTCCCGACATGTTTGAAAATTACACACGATCATTAAAAGATTGTATTCATGTCGAGATATTTCTATATATCACACATACTACGATTTACACACAGCTTAAACTACTAACTTACTAAACAACAAATGTACATTAAAACGTTTTTCAAACCGTGACGCCAAGAATTTTACTTTAATTTTATGCATGCATGAAAATGGTTAATAAACGCATTCAATCTTTTGCAAGCAAGCTTATAAAAGTAACACTAAGCTATTAAATATTTTAAGCATATTTTAGTTAAATTAAAAAATCATTAACTTGGTAGTACCTAAGAGTTTTAAAAATTATATTTTAATTCAATTCATTTTGCGATTTTTATAAAATATAAAAACTAGATAAATTATTTTCAAATAATGCCCAATTAAGAACACTTTGTTGTTTTTTAGTTCTGACGTTAGCAGTGAGTTTTAATTATTGAGTAGATTCATATAACACAAATAAACAAAATTTAAACAAAGTTTTATATAAAAATACAAACATAGGAAGGTTAAAATTGAGCTAGCAGAAGAAGGTTAACACTTTTGCACACAAGTATGTAATTTTTGACCGATTTGCCCTGTGGGAGCTATGGAATAAAGTGGTCCGAAAAGGATCAAACTTGGTAAGGATAGTTGGTGGATGCATGGTGATCCTAAAGCTCGTTCCATCGTTTAGAAGTGATGATATTATGAAAATTGTGTTTTCCAATTTGTGGGGACGATAGGTGGCATGGCAAAAATTTGATATAAACTTAACCTGCACACACTATAGACGCACTTTCATTCCAAATTTGGTAGCTCTAGCTTTGATAGTCTCTGAGATTTTCATACAGGTAGATGGATTGATGGATAGACAGGTAGACTTTATGGGGTCGGAAAAGCTTCATTTAACCTGCTGCGCATATTTCACTATTGACAAAACTAATAGACCCCTGTACACTGCTTAGTTAATAATTTAAAATGACTTAACAAAATGAGCAGTAAGATGCGCAGTACCAAAACGTACTGGTTAAGATATTTAAAAATGTTAAAAATTCTTAATTTTAACAGAATGTTAGCAATAGTTTTTAATGTAATTTAAAAGTAATACGACATGTTGTGAGTGCTTGAAGCATTGTTGTTGCCTTGTCTGGTTGCATGTCGGGCAAGCGTGCATCTGCTGTCATATGCAGCACCAGCACTAGCAGCAGCAGCAGCCCCGCCAAGCTTTAATGGAGCAGCAGCAGCAGTCGCGACGGTCACATTAGCGCCACGAGGAAGCAATGACAGCCTCGGGTAGCGGGCCATGCGAACAAGCCAACAACAACGAAGATCAAGCCACAACAACAACAGCAACGTGGAGTAAACAAGGCAACACAGGCAACAACTGGTACCGGCCACGGCGAATGGCAACAACGGCAACAAGGTTGTTTGTCCGACATGATGATGAGTGTTTTAGGCGGTTGTTGCAGCAACAACAACAAACCACAACAACAACAGCAACTACTGTGATTTAATCATGACTGCCCGCGTTGTTGCCGAACTTTAAAAGCTGCGAATGATCTGAGTCTTGAGCCGCCGCCGAAAGATTCAAGAGCGCGCCACATGTAAATGAGGCAACAAGTCAACAACAAAGCTGTCGAATGTCTAATGTTGAACCTTTTAAATATATTTTTTATACACACATACTATATAAACAAATATCATAATGATAATGACGATGCCGCTGCTGCAGCGACGTTATTGTGCCAAGGTAAGAGACGGTTCTTTTTAGCCAAATAGTTTTCAAATTCAAATTCTTAAAATAGAAATAGAAAAAAAGGCAGGATTTTTTTGTCTATATTCTTTTATTTTTCTCTTAATTTTTTTTTTGCCAGTCACCGCGACGAGTGCGCAAATCTGTGCAACAAATCGACAACCAAAAAAAAAAAACTCTGGAGAATTGCGAGTTGTTGCCACAAATCGGTTTCACAACTCATAGCGCACGATGAGAGGCTCGCAGGCGGTAGTACAGGCAGTGGAGGTGGTGGTGGTGCTGCTGCTGGCGGGGGTGGCAATCTACAGCTGCATGTCAGTGGAGCGGTGGCTGGCTGCATGCAGAAAGGTGAGCGCTGCTGAAGAATCCTTTGAATTGTCAAAATATTGTATGCCAGATTCACTCACGAGTTGCCAGCTAGACCCGTTGCATAGAAGTGTATCTTGGCCCGTTTGCCTGTGGCCTGTTGCCAGTTGCCAGTTGCCAGTTGCAAGTTGCCAGCAGTTTTCCCAGCATTCGAGACCCGGTCATGGGGCATGCCACAAAAAACTAGCGAGTGAGCGGCCAAAGTCAAGCAAACGAAACATGAATAAACGACGACGCCGATGACGATGGATTGCAATCGATGCTCCAATGTTGCAAGTACTCAATGTACTCGATACTCGAGGTCTCGATGCCTCGATACTCAACTTAAACAAAATGACAAACAAAATGCAATAAATGTCCAGTTTGATGCTATTGACACATTTGCATGTGGCATGCGGCATGCGGCATGCGGCGTGCGGCTTGTGGCGTGCGGCATTCGGCATTGAACCCAACCAGCCACATGAAGATCCACAAACTGTGGCATACAATTGCAGTCAGCAGGTGTGCGTGTGTCTGTGACTGTGTGTGTATTAAATTTTGACTAACTTGCGGGGACTTTGTTTTGGGAAGCTCTGCAGAGTTCAGTTATTGCCATTTAACGCTTTGACCCAGTTAAGCCAAAAAAAAATTATATTTCACAATTTAGCAAGAAAAGAGTTGAATGCATAAATTTAAATATGACTTTGATTTAAAAGCAAATAGCTTCTTAGCAAGTAGCGAGCTTCATAACAAACTAGGAAATTGTTACTCCCACATTTAACACTGGAAAGTGGAACTGCGTGCTTTAAAAACCCAGGAAATATAGTTGAAAACTCTGATACTTTAGCTACCTGGCACTGGAAAAGCCTAATATATATCAGTTTAAGAAATTAATCATTTGAAATGTCTCCATTGAAGTTTATTCCACAGCTTAAATCAAATCGCTGATTTTACGCTCTCGGGAAATGCTTCTGGGCTGGACTAGAGTGCTTGCCACTTGTGGCACATTGTGCGAGATCTTGCACCAGCGACAAAAATGACAATGACGTCGACGTCGACAACTCATCTGGCCAAAGGCGGCGATTGCCAAGTTGTTTGCTAGTCAAAGATTTAAGGAGGGGGCATTTATGGTGCGGGGCAGGGGGGTACGGGGATTGACTGTGGGAGGAGGTGCAGCAAAGAGAGGCAAGCCCAAATAAATGTTCATAATTCTCAACGTTGTCAACGGGAGCGGCCAAAATGCAGTGGCTTCTGCTGCCGCCAATAAAAGCAATTGTGCCATTTGGCTAATGGCTAAGGTCCATGTTAAGACTAGACGCTCCTTCAGTTGGTGAGTCAGTCAGTCAGTTAGTCAGTCAGTCAGTTAGTCAGTCAGTCAGTCATTCAGTCAGTTAGCTGATTGTCCAAGCTTATGCATTCACCTAAATGCCATGATGTGGTCGTTGCAACAACAACCACAATCACAACCAAAACGACAACAACAACAACAACAAGTCATCGTCAGCATTTCCTACTGCATCACGTTTTGTGGCCAAGAAGCGAGGCAAAGATTTTGACTTTTGATTAGAAAGAGACAAACGAAGCGAAGAGCCCAAGCTGAGAAGCCATAACATCATCGTCTTGGCCCTTGGTCACCTTCACCTGGACAGATCCAAAAAAAAAAAATAGCCAAAAATAAAACAAGAGCTAGAAGGCTACAGTACTGCACATCGACTGCAGCAGACCCTGTATTTACTTGGGACTAAACAAAATAAATAATTACACATATTTCTTTGAATAAATAAATATAAATTATAAATGACTGTTGTTAAGCATAAAATGGAATAACGAGCTTAAAATCTAATAAAGAAAATATATGCTTTTAACAGTTTAAAAGTATAAACTTTAGACCATTAATTGAATGAATTTTATACTAGCCTCAAATATTTTAGATTCTTTGATTTTAATTCATTTTATTTGAATTATTTGAAATAAATTTGAAATTGAGTGTCAATTTCTTTAATAGTTTCTTAACTCTATCTAAAAGGAGGTATAACTTTTAATCAGTTTTTTGTGGGGTCCAAAAAAGCCGATGCCAGGAGCGTAGGACTACCCAAATCCCAAATCTCAAGCCAGGCTTAAAGCGCTAAGAAAAAAAAAACGCGACTGCTGACCAAAAAAGGGACAACCTGCAGTCCAGTTGGTTCAGAAGTCTGGTTTGGCCTGGCCTGGTCTATTTGGAACACCATAAAGTTCAAGCAATTTGAACTTTTTGGCCAAAAACCATGAAAATCTCATTGCTCACGGCAACGCGACAAGCAGCAAAGAGCCTGAAATTGTCGGGGAGTGCGGGGCAGGTGGCATGCGGCAAAGTGGCAAGCGGTAAGCAGCAGCAAAACATAACAAAAAAAATACTGTTGAATCGTGAATTTCACAGCAGTCACATTACATTCACTGTGCAAAGAGTTCTAGGGACAAGTTTTGCCATAAAGCGATTTCTAATTCACATTCTTAACAATTCCATGATCAATAATTGTAATTAGAATGGATTCTCTCCCTCTCTCTCTCTCTCTCTCTCTCCCTCACAGTAGCTGGCCTTACTACTCCCACATTATGCATACATAAGTTACGAATTCGTCTGACAATGAATCTGTATCTGAATTTGAATAAAGTTACCTCTAGCGCCGAAAGAGCATGTAAATTATCTACAGATGCATCCAGATGCAATATCAGTTCAGTCAACTTGAGCACAATTCCCACAGTATCCTTTAAGTCGTAGGACTTGAGGAAATGTAAGCCAATTTAGTCTTAAATATAGTTTATAAAAGAGTCTACAGTTTTAATGAAAATTTCTAAAGCAAACAATTTTTCGGTTATATATAAAAGTTGGCTTAAAATTAATATAATTTAAATGCGCTAAAAAAATATTATTATTTTAAATGAACGACAAGCTCAATATATTCATTTTTTTTTTTACTTGTCAAACTATATTTATGTTGTTTTATTTTATTTCATTAAGTGAATCATGAAAATCTTGCTGAAATACATATCTTTCTTTTGATAAAATTGTGGCTTAAAGAAAGTATCTTTACTTTCACAAAGCACATAAGAACTCAATTTTAAACTTAAACTTTATTAAGTATCAGCAAAAGAAATGATCGTGATTTGAGAAATTTTTAAAGAAGAAAAATTATTTAATACTGTTTTTTCTCAACCAAAAATAATGATTTATTTAATAATGTGTTTAACTTTATCATTTAGTTAAATTTTTTTTAGCAGCATTGAAAAAAGTATTCCAAACATGTAAAATAATTACTTAGTGTTGATCAATTTTTAAGCCACTTATCAAGTTAGATGAATCATGTTGAAGAAGAAACAAACAAACAAATCAGTTTACCGAATGAGTTGCAAGTTGGGTGTGGCACAGTTGCAAGTATTTGCCCAAATATACTTAGGTATTATATGGTATGGAGTGCACATGCCTAAACATTCTGACAGACTTACATGTATTGTGGGCGTCCGAATGTCTACGGTTGTCTGGGTGCATAATCCTATCGACTAGATCCCACATATCTAATGGATTTTGCACACATTATGACAGTCTTGCAATTTCCAGGACAACAACAGATGTGCCAGGATGAACAACAAAAAGGAGACCAACAGAAAAGAGAGTTTGGAACAGTTTGTAGATGTCCCCTGATATTATTCAATATACAACGGAATGTTTGAAGTGCCAGTGAAGGATCTCATCTTTTGCGCAAATATCGATGGTATCCTTCGTTCAACGTTCTACGTTCGACGTCCTTCGTCCTTCGTCCCTCGTCCTTCAATTAAAATCAATCATGTTTCGAATGCGCAGCGAGGCGAAGCGGCTCTTTAAGCAGATAAGCTATTGAAAAATGATCATCATCATTTGCGATCATCATCATTACGAACGCCCTCCTTCGCTCCATTTGTCGCTCTCCATCTCCATCGCTCTTTCTCTTGCTCGCTCTCTCCATCTTCTTCTTTCGCTTTCTTTTCATTTTTTGTACACGCTTGTCCTTTCTATTTTTTTAAGGAAACTAACAGCGTGCGAAAAGAATAGCAGCCTAGAGGCCAGCAAGAAAGCAAAGAGAATCGCAGCTAGAAGGAGCAAAAGGAAGGAGGAGAGAGTAGCGCAGAGAGGGAGAGACAGCACCGCAAGGTATTGTAGATATTTGTAAAAAATAAGAACCGCTAGGTTTTTTTGTTCTTCAAGTATTACGTTCATCCCACGTTCCTTTGGGTCCTGGTCCTGAGGTCGTTAGGTCCTGCGATACTACGCCGTCCGGCGCGGGTCCATTTTGCTATTTTCAAGTAGGATGGGGCAGGATGTTGGTACCGCTATAAAAACGCTCGTAGCGTCTTAAGTTTCCTATTCTTTACAGCTTCTTCTTTTATTGCTTTTGTCCACAATATCAAATGGGAACAAACTGCGAAAGCAGATACCACAGAAGGTTGCCGTCCACGTACAAGCATATCCCGTAGGTGGTTCCCTCCCCCGCTAAACACGAAATCTCCACTTTTTAGGCAGCTATAGTTAAAAAATGAAACGGGATCTACGGGAAATTAGACGACGTACTGAAGAGGTCAATGCCATTGTTAAGTACGCTTGAATTAACTAGCTGAGATAGTTGATTTTGGATCTCACTGAGGTACAGAAATTGAAAAGCCCAAAAATAGATCAGCATAATAATAATTACTGATAAGACACCTGTTTAATTTCATCTGATCCAATGTGTATCTAAAGTATGTCGTGTATAATGTATATACTTTATACACTATATACTTTAGATACACATTGTATATACTTTATACACGATATAGTTAAGATACATATTGGATCAGATGAAATTAAACAACTGCCTGACCAACTGAGTTATTAAACTGATTTTTAAAAGGCCTACAAACCTGATAATAAAAATGTATTTTTGTTAAAAATTAAACTCATCTTATATTAACACACTTCTAAAAACATTAAGTAATAATATTTTTATATGTGATGATTATTTATATTTAAACTAATCAAGTGCTTATGAAAATGATTTTAACAACTCCATAGAAGTTTTTTATTTTATGCCGACAAAAAGATGACTTTTTTATGAATTATTGCAATAGTTTGATATTGTTAATCTTTCTAGACATACTTTTTGAAGAAAAGATACATTTTTAAACAAATCGAGATACATTTTTTTTATTAAATATATAATATAATATATGAATTGGTATTGCTGCCAAACGTACCCAAATCAATCCCCCCTAAAAATTATCAAAAATAATTTCAGGTGTAAAATTATGAATGTATCTTAAGTACATAACAATTGATTTGCCTGTCCAAACGGAGGGCGTGGGATAATTTTCGAAACTCGAACACTCAAAACAATCACATACTCCAGAGTTGTGAATAGTTTCAGTTTTGGTGCTGTGGGTGTGCACCTTGGGCACTGATTGAAAGGAAACGCCAGGCGGCAGAGCAGCAACATGTGTGTTACAAATTTCCCAAATGCCATGGAAATTATGGAAATGGACAGCAGCAGGTTCATAACGATTTCCGGTGATTCTCACAGTCCAGCAATGCCAAAAACAGGATCAAATCAGTCTCATATTCAGTGTGTACCCGCATCAGCAGCAAGTGCATTGTCGAGTAGAAAGAAGATTCTCATTTTTGTTGGGTTTTCTTCATGGGTATTTTGTGTATGCTGATCACGTTTGTATCTGGCTTTGATCTATTATTTTATTTTCAACGTGTTTACAAACACATCAGAGCAGCGCCAGGATAACAGCGACAGAGCAACAGAGAATTGAGCAGAAGAAATTAGGCTACCTGACTACCTGTAGGAGGAAGGCAGGCATCTGGTACCGTTAAGGCAACTACAGTCGCAGCAGGAGGGAGCTAGGGTCGTGTTAGGAGTAGGGCTAGGGGTAGGGGTAGGGGTAGGGGTCAGGGTCAGCGTTAGGGTCAGTCTCTCGGGTCATCGTCATCATACTCATGATTGTCGATTTGTCTATCCCTAAGATTGCACTTGGCAGTCGATTCATTTCCGTGTCGTGACTGCGGTCAGTGGACTTCCTCATCCTGATCCAGGACCACATTGCCCGTCACTAATCTGCGTGTTTTCATTGGATTTTGCAGCATGGTGAATGAAAAGCGTTGATCAGCCTCAGTCTCAGTCTCAGCCTCAGGTAACCATTGTCCTTTGTCGGTGTGGGCTTCTCTAATTATTGCCGGTAAAATCAAACACCAGCAACGCATCATTTGCGGATCTACACCTTAATTGCGTTTTTTAAGGAAACAACCAAAGAAATACTTTTAAAATTATTCCAAGCCAACTGGACAGTTAATGAAATCCTTCGAGTCAATCGATTTTGTGCATTGCTAACCAATTGCCAGAAAGGATACAGATTCGTTGTGCGTAAAGAGCTGGCAGGACTAAGCCGGATCGGAGCCTGCTGACGATTGTATAATGGCATTTAATAAAAGTGAAAACTAATGTAATTTAATAGCACGGAAAATTACATGTATTAGTGAACTTTAACGCGGTGTGTTTAGAAAAAATAATAAACTAATTCAGTTGAATAGTTTTCAAAAAACTAAAACAAGTTTTTAGCGTTTTAAATATGCTGAAACTTGTATAGAAAATAATGATGAGCACAGTAGCTCAGATATCTAAGCTGCCGTCTTGTCACAAAAGAACTTTTTACCTCCTCCATTACCTCCCGTATCACTTACAACTTAAGTTTTAATTTAATTTGTAAATAATAATAACATTTTAGTTCAAGTTGTAAATTATTAACAGTATAATTGAATGAAAAAAAAAAAAAAATAATAGTTAATTTGTTTAATGTTTGTGTGTTTAAAATGGCTTAAATTAATTACATTTTTACTATTTAAAATTTTAAATAGGTAATAAGAAAAATACTGTATAAATGTATTTGTGTAAAGAAATAAAAAGTAGCAAATTAAAGGATATAAAATAAATAAATTAAAGGAAAGGAAAAGGAAAATAAAAGGAAATCGTTTTCTGCCTTTTATTTACTTTAGTTTTCCATTTGGGTTAAATTCTATTATATAATATTATAATACTTTAAATTTTTATACAGTATGTATTACAAGTAAATGACATTTAAAACATTTTATAATTTATATATTGCTATTGCAAGAGCTTTAAAATCAACTGCCTTTAAATACTAATGGAAAAACTCTGAAGTCCTGTGCTTTCCCAAGGTTTCACTTTAAAATTGAGCAGCCAGAGCAAACCAGCATAAATGAAAATAAGCAAAAGATACAAAACACATTCAATATACTGTTTGCATAGATAAATAAAATCACAGTGCTCAACCCCATTTTTTATATCTATTTTTTTTTTTTTTACCTACATACATGACCTGCCTGATGAGCCGGAGCAGCAGTTCATGGAGAAGAATAGGAAAAAATTGAATTGCATTTGGGCTAAGGGGTGCAAAATTGGTTGACAATGTCGGGGTATTCAAATCGCGCGGGTCATCGAGGTCTGCCAATGAAGTTACCCTGAAGATGCGGCTCGATGGTGGCGCTGACAACGCACCGCGATCTGTATGTACCCCTGACCCTAGACCCCGCTAACCCTTGTGGCATTCGCATATGCAAAGGACGAATGTAAATTAATAAATTATAGTCAACTAATGAAAAGAGAAAACGTTAACGAAACCGGAAGATGGCTAGAGTACACACACACACACACACATACACACTCACTCACTCCACATAAAAAATGAACAAAAAATTGAATGCCCGTGTGATCCATGTCAAATGCCTATAAAAAATTGTCTACGACCTTTTTATCTGTGTATGTTGCATAGTTTTTTTTTTTTTCTATTAGTTCCGGTTTATTAGGGGTACATTTTTTTTTTGCGCAGCCCTTTCACTGCACCATTTCGGACGAGGCAAAACATTTATGCATATTTTTTGTATATTTAAATAAAAAACGAAGACTTTCGGATATTCAATATTCGCGGGTAACGCCCCGCAGGATCTGAGCCGACAGGAAATGCGCATACACATTGTGCCTCATGCTCATGCTATATGTGTACACTTCGATATACACAATAATCATATGTAGATACTCTCGCACTAGTTTCCAGTGTCTTCGGGTGTCTGCTGTCGTGGGAATTGAAAAGCGTCCAAATAAATCAAAGTGCAACTGCAGCAGCAGCAAGAACTCAGCATAAGAGCAATTGCAGACTCAGTTGCAGATACAAATACAGTTGCATATCTTTATAAGCATATACACAGAGAAAAACAAATATTTTGAATAAAGACAGTGTAGGTAAAACAACAAACAATTCACTGAGAACAAAAAATAAATTGACAATTTTTTACTACTAACCAAAATGTACACAAAATTGCTGAATTACAATTTAAAGAGTTATATTAGTCTGGAGAATATTCGGTATTTTTTTCAGTGTACTGTGCATGTGGAAGTACAGCTGCAGTGGCGACTTGGGGCAACCGAAGTGGCATCATTAGCAAGCGGATGCAGGCCTCACTGCTCCATGCTGCTCGAGAGTTTAAACTCAAGTCGAGCCCAAAACACGGCTAAAGAAATGACAAATGAGCGAAGAACAGAGAGAAGCGTAGGGGAGGCCTGCATCCAAATGGACACTGACACACATGTGTCACATAGAAGAGTCCTCCCCCAAGTCCAAGTGAAGATTTACCAAGAAGACTCACACACTCACACACTCTTACACTTTTAACACACACACACACATCCTGTTTCTCTGGCACTACCGCTACGTGTGCTCCACTACAATTGCTACTGTGTGTAGTTGTCTTTTGGGTACTGAATTAATGTTGTATATAAATCATTTTAGGCAGTTTGTAGAGAAAGTAGAATTTCACATACTTCACTTTAAGGTTTACTTGGAATTCTTATATAATATTTGTATAAAAAATAATATATATAGAAAAAAGAAGAGTTCAAACAAATTAAAGAACTAAAATATAACTATGAACTATTAAATTAACTCAAGATAGTTTTTATTTATAAGTATAAACTATTAAATTAACTCAAGATAGTTTTTATTTGCCCATTTCTATAAGTTATTAAAATAATAAATTACACTAAATAAGAAAATAATCATAGTTATAGTTTATAAAATTTGTAACAACATCGATTCCATTTTGATGTTGTTCTAAAAAAATCTATTAATCAAATTTATATATAACATAACATAACTTTAACCATTTTATATGATCCTCTTAGATTAAGAGCTTAAAGATGCTTAGTAAATTCCGCATATTGTTCCAAATCTTCAATTAATTTATTTAAAAAGCTAATTAAACAAAAGTAAACAGAAAAAAATGAAGTATTTCAAATTTGTGTCCATTTTAAATTTGTTTCGATTTGAATCTTACGCTGTATCTGTAGTTGTATCTATTTTTCGACTGTATCTTTATCCTGAAGTAGGTGGAGCAACCAAGCGCGAAGCGGACACAAAGTACAGTAACACAAATTGAAACGGACACTAAAAATAGCCACCCTCCGCGGTCGCTCGGTCGCTCGGTCGCACAGTCGCTCAGTCTCTCAAAAGGGCGACGGCTGGGGCGCATCAATACTGCGACTCTGACTCTGAGAAACTGAGACTCCAGATTTGGTAACGAGAAGGCATCAAGGGTAAGGGGGGCCAATGGGGACGGGGTAGGGGTGTGGTGAGGAGGGGCGATGTGAGGAACTTGCTGTTGACTCGGACTCGGACGGTTGAATAAATGAAACACACATTCGAAATGACATTAAGTAAACAGACTAGCAACCATGTCAATGTCAAATGCACTCGCAATCGCCACATGGGCGCATTGGGATCGTAACATCTACAGTTATGCCCACAGAAACACACACACACACACGCACACACTAAAACACACTCCTGAGTGTGCCACATGTGCGCAAGCATGTAACGGATAATGCTGTTAAAGAAATATTCTCGTTTTTTTGGACACCGAAAGCAGGACGCAGTAGCATCGCTCGAATGCATCGCCTGGCTACAGTGGGCAAAATAGCAAATTTATGTCAACAAATTTTTTTTGTAGTTTTTTTTACTAAATTTAAGAGTAGAAAAATCCCAGATTTGGCTTACGAATTATTTTATATTTTTCTGTATACATTTTTCCATGTTTTTCCATTCCATTTTTAAGCAAGGAAGCGGCTTCCTTAGACAAACTTTGCCCCTACTATGAAACTTTAGCTTGATGATTAAAATGCCACTCACTAAAGCGTCGTTTTTGCCCATAGTGCGAGCGTAGGCTGCCTGTGTGCGTGTGTATTACGCACGCACTGTGGAGTGTCGCATTGACGGCATCCTCACGGTCACCGTTTACGCATCTGCAAACGGCAAGACGAGCATTTTGTATCCAACGGATGCGCATGTTTATTTTAGTCACTAGCTAAGCTATGACTCTAACTGTGTGTGTGTGTGTGCTGTACCGAAACGGTTATGCAGCAGTGCCCCTACTCCTACTCGCTCCCCGCATTATACTCCCCCGTTCGTTGCATAGTTCCACACACAGATATTGTCTATTTTTGGTTACAACACACAAGTATCTTGTATCTTTTGAGTTCCTCTCGTTCTTACTGGTGCTGGCAAAGTCAAAGTCAAGTTCAATGGCGATCGAATATGTTGCGGGGTGCTATAGAAATATAATTTTCCCATCACAAATTTAGATTTTCCCCAAAGACTGGATACAAAAAGGAAATGCAAACGTTTCCGTTCGATTTTATGAGCAGATACTTAGGTAAATGTGAATATCAGAGTAAAGTTTTTAAAGTCAACTCATTTTGTACTTCTTTAGGAAGTAGGAAACTAGGAAACTATTTTAACTTCTTAAGAATTTTCTTCCTTTTCTTTTTTTCTTTACCTTTGAAATTGGGTTTAATTTTGGCACACGATCTGAACTAGCTTTGATTTTGTCATAGATACTTCTGTATCTCTTTTCATTCCTTTTTAATTAAATGTAAATTTATGGCACTTACTTTCTGGTTAAAGTTTTAAGTGCTGGACAGTTCATAAGATCTAGATAGTCTAATATTTATAGTATTTCTAGCACTACATCTACATATGCTAGTCTCCAACCGTGTTGTCCTTTATGACCAGGCCTAAAATGAAGTCAGAACAGTTGCTAGTGGAAAACAAATCTGCAGGATCAAAAAAAATTTGACTTTGGGCTCGCGAGCGGCAAAAGTTGCCTTTTTTCTGCTGAAAATACTCATAAAAATCAAAAGGACACACACGCACACACTTCAACTATGTGTGTGTGTGAGTGTTTGTGTTTGCAGAACAAAGGACAACAACGGGCCGGCAAATTGTTTTATTGGCAGTTGCCGCATTTGCTGCGGCGATAAAATCAATTTACTGCCCGCTCAAAATCTCCAGTCCGTCTCTCAGTCGCTGCCTCCGCTCGTCCGTCCGTCCGTCTCTTTGACTGACTGACTGTCGGCGAGGCGTGAGCCGTTTTTGTGTATGCAAAATTGCAAAATTGTTGCCCTGCGTTCGCCGCACGCACGATTTATCTAATCCATATTCAAATTTCGGACAATAGCTGCCCCTGTCCGTGTCCCTGTCGGTACCCCTGGCTCACTTACCCCGCACGGGCACTAACCTGGCCGCTGTCCGTTAAATGCAACATTTTGTTTGCGGTTGAGATTTATTTTTATTGAATTGCAAAAAATTAACAGCCCTCGTGGGCAGTGAAAAGCAAATCAAACATAAAACGAGAGATACGAATTCAGTGCCGAATGCAGATTGCAGACTGTGCAAATAATATAGGTTGAAACCTTGTACAAATTTCTAAATGGTATTACTGTCCCTCACTCAATCTTTTAGCTGTTTGCTTAAGCGGGAGGAGTGGGACTGAGTAGTGGCAAATATTGTGGTAGGAGTACACACTCGATAAGATAAGGTCTGGCTCACAAGATGCAAACACTGGGCTATATTTGGCTTAGATCCACGTATCGGTCTTACCTATATATGATTTTATAGAAGGATTGTTATATCATAAGCTCTTTTTTTATATAATATTTAAATAAATTCAAACTATAACTATTTGAAAAGCAAGCTCTAAAAATTCATATCCGATTTCTCTTGAAATCTCCCAAAAACTAGACTAAATGCTCTATAAAAAACGAACGCTGCCTCAGCTGTCTTGAACCAGATCATGTTGAAAGGAGTAGTAATAACCCATGCCAAGGAATGGCCATTGTTAATGTAGGGCCAACAAGGCGGGAGAGCAGCAAAGAAGAGTGTATGAAGAGATTCAGAGGAGCAGATGAGAGAGAGGAGCAAGAAGAGCTGCTTCTTTGTCCAGTTTGGCAGTGCAAGAACGAGGATAAACAATCAATAATATGTGTACGTGCGTTGAGGCGAATGCTGGCAATAAATATGTGTATATACCTTGTATACCACATGTACCATACACATATCCTTAATATCCTTATAGACCTATCCATATGCATGCTGGCTTCGCAAATAAACCTTCGTCTTTTCATATGTTTTTTACGAGTATTTGCGTCAGGACAATGCCCAAACCAAAGGTCAGCACTCGATTGTTCTTGTTGTTGTTGTTATTCCTTTTGTTTCGCATATTTTGCGGTTTTTTATGTAATCTCACGTTTGACGTATTGGTTTCAATATACTTTCCCCTCCCTCCTTCCTTTCCCCCTGCCCCTTGCTGTCAAAAATTGCGCTCAACTGCCAGCATTGGGTGGTCCAGAGGCAACACGTACCATCGCATTGCACGGTCTGCCCATATGCCAGTGCCCTGACGTGCAGTGTATGCAACATCGACATGAACATCATCAAAATCAATCAGCTGAGTTTTGTCCTTTGTTGTCTGCCTTTCGATATGGCTGCAGCGCCGCTAATTGGCACCACCACACCCACCCCACCACGCCCCCTTTTAGCTGCATTAGAATCCCACAATGCACCACTGACACCACAGCACGCTCTCACAATCAGCGCCGTCTATTGTTCTTAGCGACTCGTATGCAAATTGTCGAGCATTGACGTCACTAATCAGTGACTGAAAGTGACTGTAATAACACTTGTCAAGCCATTCAATTCGATCCAACAATTATAGTGGTAAGCCACTGATGCTTCTAGCCAGCATTCACTCTGATTATTTCTAGCTGTTGTGGGACATAAAAATGGCTGAAATTATTAATGAAATGTTCGCAACACTTAAAATATTTAATTATTTTATGGGTTGCAAATGCAGGGCCGCATTTAGTCGAGCAGGATCATTAACTTCGTATATCAACTTAATGTTTTAAATAAATAATTGATTAGAATAATATTTATTGTACCTTTTAAAGGCTTCAATGGCAACTGACGCTTTACTTGTCACTTTAAACAGGCCGCTGAAAGTCTAATCCCTTTATAATTTTTTAAAAACTATTTCACAGTTGCCAGTTAAATTACTAACAATCTTTTCATTGTATTATGCATAAACGCTAACTTAAGACTTCTATAAACGATTGATACCTTTCAGTTATTATTTTAAATTTATAGAAAACTGTAAACAACTAATTTAAATTGTTTGTAAAACTGATTTAAAGAAATAGCTGATAATCTTAAAGCTCAGTTTATCATAAATAAATACAACTTCTTTTCTATAAGAAGTTTGACAATGACAGTTTGTCCATTTTGTTAATCGCGAGCAAAGTACAGTCTGAAACTACAAAAAATCTATGAGGATAACACACTCGACAGAGGAAGTTGCCTCGATTGGAGTGACAACCCGTTTACTCTGTGGATAGTGCACGTGTAATTCGGGCTTGAACTCGATTTGGTTTTGGGTTTCCTTATGGAGGAGACTACATTATGATGTTGTTGAAAGACACTTGAAAATGCGGCATTGTTGCTCTGATCGAATTTTGAAACGGTCGAAGCGCCAGCGCTGATGGACACGACCAACTGCAGGATGTTTATCATTGTCACTTGAATCTCAAGTTGTCTTGTTCCCATTCCCGTTGCATCACTGTTCGCGGGGGTGTAACTCACACACACACACACACACAGATGTACAGCACTTCCCCATCTCCCTCCCTGTCTCTCCCCGTTTTATTTCAAACAAACACCCGAACTCAAGCATCTTATTTATGGCAGACAGACAGGGAAACATTTGGATTTTGGATGCTGCGCAAGTGGCTGGCTCCGTTATGTTTAGGCATCCAATGGCGGCCTTATAAAGGCCACAATAGCGACAGCAAACGCATTCATTCATCAGTCGAGCGATTTGTATCCCTCCAGTTTTCCCTCAATCCTTGCGCTCGTCTTCTACGTATTCCTTTTCTTCTTGGCTGTCCGCTTCAAGGATTTGTTTATGAAAGTGTACAGTTATGTTTCTAGAAATTATTTATAACTTCGAAACCATTTTATTTAGATTTGAAAATAACTGAAATATTTTGGGGACCACTATTCTGATAGTTTGTTGAGTTTTTTTTCTCTTATTGGTTTCAAAATTACTTTGAAAATGCAGAAAATTATTAAAAATTTATTTTAAAACGGTAGTAAACTAATTCTTTTAAATTTTTATGTTACATTTTCAAAAGATCAAACTTCTTACAATTCCTTAAAACAATGTTAAAGCATTTAGAAATAAATATTTTAATTTTCTATTTAGCAAATTTATGAAATTAACTAGCAATTAAAAAATGATTTAAATTAAACAGTTCTTTAAAGCTAGTTGTCTATAGAAAGTGTCATCATATTCATACTAAATTCAGAGTAAAACATTTTCTTCCCTCAGATATAGATACACTGAAACTCAGAATTCTTGACCGAATCTGCATAAGAGCACAAACATGTATGACTACTCGTGTGTGTGTGTGTGTGTTTTTATCTATCCATGTGTGTATTTTCCACGTATGCGAGACCATAAAAACCACCCCAAAATGAAGACCAATTCAAGCCTTCCAATTGGCATTTACGTGTGCGCGTGTCCAATCAGTTTGCTGGCGCCATCTGTTGTCCGCACGGTGAAGCTAGTGTGGACACCAGGTGGCGCTAACTCGCCGCATAAAAACGTTTTATTAACAATTGGACTACAAGATTAATTAAACAGCAAGAGCAACATGAGCAAATGAAAAGCGTGAAAAGAAAATAAATCCAAACAATATAGTTATTTTCATGCGGTTTGAGGAGCGCATTAAACGGCAGCGCTGCAAAGTATGCAATGCGCGATCGTTGCTATAAATGGAGTTGCTATAAATTACAGCAGAGACACAAACCCTTTGTGAGATCAGCAATTAAGATCAATTTGTAGGTGCTTTGCAGGTAGGAATTAGAGTAAGTAAAGCTTGAGGTGAATCGATTGGCATTGGACGAGGGTGGTTCAATGGCCTAGTCCATCCCCTAACAACCAAGTGGAGACCACACACACACACTTGTGTCTGTATATAAGTTTCTACATACAAAATTCATGTATGTGGGGATATGTACACATTTGGGATGTACGAACGTCCGCCCGGACCCTTTCAAGTCTCCCGACACACACACACACTCATATGTAGTGACTGTGAGCCACCCTCGCCTTTTACATATATGGCCAAAAGTTGACGTCCGTGATAAAGCGCAAGACGTGCTCGGGTGGTTATTTTATTTATTTTTTTTTTGCCAGCAGCAGGGAAATGTGTGTAAAAGGGGCAAGCCAGTGTGTAGAGGGGCGGGGCAGCAGAAAACTTGGGACACATGGCGTACGCTCTCTCGCTCTCACTCACTCTCACACTCTTTTACTCGCCATACATACATATATACTTATGTATTTGTAAATGTATGTGCTGAAAATACTCGGATTTTGCATGTGTTTGCTGTGATGCTGATGCTGATGTGGTGTTGTGGTGGCGCTGCTGGTCGCACTGGTCATACGGCCCAGTGGTGGGTTATTTTCATTTTGCAAATGCTTTGCCAGTCCAGACAGCTTCCCACAGCCCTCCCAGGCCCATCCAACTGAACCACCCAACCGAACTACCCAATTCGTAGTCGTTTTTGCTGCATGTTTTTGGTCATATAATGGCAGCCAAGTGAAGCAACCCCCGCAGTTACCCTGCACTCCTTTAAGCCCTGTATTTTTTGCCCACCTTTACACCGTCTCCCGTTGTAACGTCTTCCGGCTGCATCATCAGCGCAACAATGTTCGCAAAAAGGACATTTTATATGTGCGCCATAAAAGCATTAGCATTATCGCTCGTTATGTCCTCGCCCGCTTAGTCCTACCCTCTGTCTGTGTGTGTGTGTACTTCTGTGTGTGTGTTTTTGTTTGTCCACCCTCAAAGCTCAACGGCATATGCAAATGAGCTTGTAAAAATTCGCAGAAGCCATCAATACATATAGTTGAGCGAATTCAAATTCAAATTCAAATCCAATAAAGTCCTTGCTGCAAGGATATTGAACTACTGCCCAGCTAGGGTTGTCTCAACTTGCTCTTTCCTTCCCCGGTGCTACAACTGTCACGCTTCTAATGACACAAGCTAAACAATCTTATATTTTGATTCAAAATGCAATCTTTGCTCCAAGATAGAAAGAGAAAATTTAAAAAGATTGTTAATCAAACATTCTAAACAGATGCGCACAAAGTGCTCATAATGGACCGGAAAATCCAATATAGTCGGTTAAGGTAACCCTGGAGAACTTTCTCACACTGCATTTGCTGTTAGTAGTGTGCCAAAAATGTCTAGAAATTTTGTGACAATTTATGGAAGACATATTCTACATGAGTAATAAAAACATACTTCGATTTTTAAGTAAAATTAGTTTAGTTTAATAAATTGTTGAAGGGAGCACTGACTGTACTTGTGTAGGCCAGAAAGAGTTTGGCTTCGAATGTGACAGTATAAAAATTCGTGCTGTGACATTAGCTTTCATTGGCCTTGATGTGCTCAATTTGAAAGGCAGCCCAAGCAGAGCTGCAAATGAGACAAACACACAAACACACAAACACACACACACGCACACACACAACAAACACACAAGAAGCTGGCCAAATGTTCCTAAGAGTAAGATTGTCATGCAAATATTGTGTGTGTGTGTGTTTCTCTATGTATATGTAAGTGCTCCAAGAGCCAAGCACACACAAGCACAGCATATACGTATGTGTGTATATGTGTGCGGTGGATCATTCAGAGCATACATAGATTTTATATACTGGCAAGCTTCCAAAGCGCATTAATCTAACGACCACATCCGGCATACAAAAGCTTCAGAGCTCTGTGGTTGTGGTCGTCTGTGTGTGAGTGTGTGCACATCAGAGAGTGTGTGTGTGTGTGTGTGGTTGTAACTGTGGTTCTTCTTCGTCCTTATACATTGCTTATGCTTATGTCCTTTGCATATTTGTCATTTGGATGGCGATGGCGATGGCGATGGCGAAGTCGTAGCGTTTGCAAATTCCCGATTTTTGCACAAATCCAGCGCGAAACTGTCATTGTATGTGAGTGTGTGTGTGTGTGTATATATATTCCACACACACAGACACAACTCTCCTGTGTATGTGTATGCAAATGTGACGGTCTTGTCCACGCCCCTGAGACGACGATGTGTACGAGATGTTTTGCATATCAAAAATATAAATCACTTGGCGTAAGACCAGCGCAAAGTCCCCTCCTCCATACCATTCTACACCCCCGCCTGCACCCCTCCTCACGGCTTTACTCCCTTCCCACCACACTTGGCTATTGCCAATGGACCTGGGGCTACATGAATGGTTAGATGGATGGATGGCCTCTGCTCCTGCACTCGTTTCGTATCGTTTCGATTTGCAATTCTTTTTGATACCCGTTCCAAGTTGAGTTATGGCATATTCTATTTGTACATTTTTAAAATAGCTAAAATGTTATTTTATTATATTATAATTTATGTGAGTGTGATGTAATTAATATAAATTACATTAAGCTATAAAATAAAAAAAAAATAAATAAATTCATTAAAATGATTAAATTAAAGTTATTTTAGAATACATTTCTTTACATAACAAGCAAAATAAACAAAGTTTAAATTACTCAGTAAACAGTGCGCCTTAATGTATGCTGCAATTTTTATCAAAGTTTTAATAAGTGAAACATTTTAACTGTGTAACGGATAACTTTAAGTCGATAGCATTCTTGCCTTTGTGTTTTTTTTAGCTTTTGTGTGTGAGTTTTATTTTAAAATCGACAGCTCGTTCCCGCTGATTTCATAGACCATAGCTTGGTGGCTCAACTACAGTCAGCGTCAGAAGTACGCGCCACATTCACTTGTTTGCCAGCCACTTGGTCCACAGTCCACAGTTTTCCATTTTCCCTGTGTGTATGTGTCTGTGTGTGTATCGACAAACTTTTTGCGCTGTTTTTTTTTTCCTTCTGCGAATTTTTGTTTTTTGCTCAAACAACCACCCCGTCCGTCCCCCATCACTCCCCTGCGCCCCCTTTTCTGGGGGTGAGACAGTCACAGTTAGCGGCAGTTTGAACACTTTTTGCTCAAATGTTTTCGGTTTAGCATTCGAATTCCGAAGCAGTACAGTTGAGTATGAAAATGGCATTTTTGTAGTATCTCACACACACACAAATATACACACACACACATACAGACGGAGAGAAAGAGACACACATGGATATATGTGTGTTTATATGAGCATTGTATGTGGTACATGCGCACACCCACACATTCACAAACATACTCTTTAAGAAGAAGAATAAGACAGTTTAACAGCAAGATAGATAGAGAGAAATATAGAGAGAGACAGAGAAAAAGAGAGAAAAAGGGGAATACACATATATGTGGATAGTGTGAGCGACTGAAAGAGAGAGAGAGAGAGACGGATACAGCGAGAGGGAGAAAGGGAATAAGCATTGTCTTGTTTCGAGGTTAACAAATCGAAGCGAAGAGACACCAATTGAAATCAATCGAATAAATAAACAGTGTTCTTTTTAAATTAAATAACTATAATGGCAATGAGAATTTTAATGCGAGTCTTAATTTATTTATTGACTTAAATAATAATGAGAAAGAGTTAAAAAAAAAACTTTTTATGAAAGTGAGAAAGGTAAGGCCGCATTGAACAAGTTAATAAAAATGTAATGAAATGCTAAAGGCAATGATAATGATAGTAATAATAATAATAATAATAATAATAATAATAATAATAATAATAATAATAATAATAATAATAATAATAGTAATAGTAATAGTAATAGTAATAGTAATAGTAATAGTAATAGTAATAGTAATAGTAATAGTAATAGTAATAGTAATAGTAATAGTAATAGTAATAGTAATAGTAATAGTAATAGTAATAGTAATAGTAATAGTAATAATAATAATAATAACAATAATAATAATAATAATTATAGTAATAATAATAATAATAATAATAATAATAATAATAATAATAATAATAATAATAATAATAATAATAATACTAATAATAATACAAATAAAAATTTGTATATTAAAGTCAATAAATTTCTTATGCTTACTACCGAAGTGGAAGAGTTAAAAAATTTACTTTAATAATTAAATAAAAATTATTTTAAAGAAATAAAAACAGTAAACCAATGATAATTACAGAGCTAATGTAAAATTTAAATATAACACTAATTGAACTGAATAAAATAGAAAAATGTTTGAAGACTTTTTAGACTTTCTTATCGAAACGAAAATTTAGAAAATAAAATATGTTCCATAATAATTCTTCCTAAAATCAAACTATATTTTTGACATTTGTACATTTTACTTTGCATTTATTAAATTAATTTATATTTGGACTCTAAATAATGATAATGCAAAATTTGTGTCTCAAATCAACTCAATCCAAAACTCTCTTCGCTTGCTTGAAAATTATTTGAATTATGATGTATTAAATAATGTAGGAATAATTATACTAATGTAGGTATTTAAGTTTATGTTTTTTTCCAAACGGTTCTTTCATTTTTCTGGACAGTCACCCACTTCCTCGCTGGTTTCAATGACGTCTTCCATTTTGTAAACCTACAGAATTTCTGCCAATAAATAGAAATTCGTAACGAATTTCCTGAAATTCCACCCCGAAAACGTACACAAAATGCAATTCCCATTGACCACACCCTCCCTTTTTGCAGCACACCAGCAAACTCACTCACTCCCCTGATTCAACGTCCTTTTGTCCGTCCGTCCATCTGTCTGTTTGGCCGTGCAGGCAACACCGAGGCAGGCAATGAACACGAGCCTATTTCCCTATGTCATGTGGGTTGTTTCTATGTGTTTATAAGCCAGTATGTGTGTGTGAGTGTGTGTAAATGTGTGTTTGTGAAATGGGTGTGAGTGTGTGGCAGAATTGACCAATGTGCAGGCTGCAGTTCGTAGGCGATGGCGTCACATGTGTGCTATGAATGGAAAATAGAAAAAAATAGATGATTAAACTACTTTTCTTTATCAAAAAGTTTTTTTTTTAAGAAGTGCCATCTGATAGTAGGTTTCATATATATTTTACAAAAATAATAAATATATTGTTAAAAACTTTATTTTATTTTTTTTTTTTAAATAAATATAACAAATATCAGTTCATCAAGTACACTCAATATTTTTTTTGAATAAACGACACGCTCAAATGAATTATTTATGGAGGAAGAGGTAAAGTGAAATAAATTTGGTTAGAACATATTTATTATTTATAATTTTTGAAGCATAAACAATTTTAATTTTATGAGAGATAAAGTGAAATAAATTATTGTAGAACATATTTATTATTTATAATTTTTGAAGCATAAACAATTTTAATTTTAAGAAACTAATTAAGACTATGAAGTTGTTTATCAAAATAAGTAAAGCTTGTTAATCAAAACTATAAGTAGAGCATTTGGAAGACATATTCAAAAAAAAAAGGTTTTTATAGTATGCTAATTAATTTTTAGTTAACTTTCATACTTATTATAGTTGTGTCCATCTTAAGTTACACTTAGTCATATGTCTTTTTTTGGCATAAAGAGCTAAAATACGACAAAAATAAATGAATGCAGTTTTTCCGAAGCGTTTTTTTTGGAATCATTATTTCTTTATAAAAAATCATCTTTCTCTCCCTCTCATTCTCTTCCACTCCCTCATATCCCCACTTTCCGTTTCTTAAAATATTTTTCCAAATATAAACCTTTCTTCTTCTCCCCAGTACCTTTAATTTTTTTAGCTTATTTTCAGCCTATAAATTCTTATTAATTACTTTTAAATTTAAGTAGCTCATTTTAAGTACTGTTTCCACTTGTTTTGGGGCTGCCTCTTTAGCAGCTTGCCACTTGCCTAAGTTGGCACCACTTTTGATAGACAGACAATCAGAGGCAGAGTCTCAGGAATTTGCACACAGTCGAGAGTAAAACCAGCTAATAAATTATGCAGTAGCTGAGTAACTGTGCAAATTTCATGACTTCATTTTACAGCACCAAACCCAGTCCTCTCCCAACCCCCCCTCCGCCACTGTACGCCTTTGGCAGCGGCAACAACGAGGAAACGCCACTTTCACTTTGTCTTGGCAGCAAACTTGCAACTTGTTGCACACACAATTTTTTGCTGCCGTTTTGTCTTTTTTTTATGCTTTCTTATCTCATTTGAAATTATTTGCTTTAATGGCAAGCGCACAGACAGCAAAGAAAGAGAGGAGAAAAAATGCTGAGAATGGAAGGCGGCGGAGCCAGAAAAAAAAGGCGAAGCAGGCAAAACAAAACGTCGCAAAATAAATGGCGTCTCGCGCCTTTTTTTCTGTTTCTCTGCTCCTTCCCCGCTTCGTAAACGCACGCGACAAGACAAAATAAAAAGTTTTTCATTACATTTCCCATTTCCGCATTAAAGAACTCGCGATGCGACGACCTTGAAAAAAAAAATAAGTAGAAGAAGAAGACGGCGGCAACACCAAATAAGAGACAAGCCAAAGAAATAATCATAATAATAATAAAAAAATGGCAGAATGAGCCTGAAAATAAATCAGTCTACAGTCACACACACACACAGGCAAGCACAAACACAAACACAAAGCGAACAAGTGAGTGGGAAAGGAAGTTCTTGCCTCTTCTTCTCACTCAGCCCATGAAAGGTCACAGCATTTCTAGAGCGCAGCCTGTTGAGAGGCCAGAGACGGAGTCAGAAACAGAGACAGACAGGGGGGGGGCGGCGGCATCAGGCTGCAACACCGTTTACATTATCCATAGCGTAATTTCTAACAACAACAACAACGACAACGGCAGCAACAACGGTAAATGAGAAGAGCAAATGCAAAGAAGAAAGCGAGAAAAAATACTACGTAAATGTGGGGGTTGTGCTGTGTGAGACAGGGGAGCGTGGAGCGGTAGGAGGGGGCGTCGGCTCAATGTCGTCAATTAGAGACTCATTACGCTTTCTCATTGCAGACGGCGGGTAGACTCTATATAAATATGTATGTCTGTATATTGTTCACTCACTGACTTTATTTTATACACATATTTTTTTTTTATTTTTGTTATTTTGCTTTGGCTTGTCGTTCGTCCTTGGTCCTTAGTCCTGCATTCTTTTATTGTTTCTTTTCTCTGCTCGCGTCACGCTTGTATTTTTTTTCATTTTTCTGTGTTGTATTATTTTAGAAAAAATTCATTCATGAGAAGAAAGAAAAGAAAAAAGCGTGCGAAGGCAAAAAAAAAAAAAAAAATAAAAAATATAAAGAAGCGGAAAAGTGTGAGTGAAACTTGGACAACTTTTGGTGTTCCTGACTGGCGAGTACCGCATCTCCCACACCCATTCATCTTTTGTCCCCCACGCACAACCAGCTTTCTGTCTAGCTCCCCTGCCACGCCCTCGCGCAAGTGTTTTAGTTAAATTTAAAGCGTTGCACAGTAGACCGGGATTTTAAGCCAGTTTTAAATTGTTATTAGTAGCTTAAGAAAATATAATTGCATTGTTAATGCACACAAAAATTCAATTTTAAGCATTACATTAACTTAAATAAATTTATAAAGATATAAAAAACACAACATTCGTCCAAAAAACTAATTTTAAAATTGCGTTTTAATTATGTTTGTGCTTGAAAAATAATATACATAAATATAATGAACAGCAAAAAATCAAATTTATTTAAATTTTTTATTTCTCCTTTGCGTTTAAAAATATTATAGCTAAGAACACATTTTTTTTGCAGATACTTTAAGGTAATTTAAATTATGAACTCAATTTTAAAGTTAGCACTAAATATTTTTTAAATAAAATATAAAATTAAAAGTAAAAGTAAAAAATGCATATAATTAAATTCCAATTAAATTCACCTTTAGTGAATCAGGACTCAATTGAACTCAATTAATGCTTAATTAAAATGACTTTCAGTGAATTTTAAACATGTAACGCACCACTGTGCCGTCGGGGCGTTAAATAGATGGAAAATTGTGGCATTTAAAATTAAAATTCAAATTGAGACTTGACTGGCAAGGACGTGCCACCGTCCTAAGAACAACCACAAAACCAATAACAATAACAATTACAGCAAGGAAAAGCCGTAATTTTTTCTATTTGCTTTTCGCTTTTCTTTTCAACAAAATTTCCTCATTTTCTACATTTTTTACAGCTTTCCATTCGCATTTTTTAAATACTAAAGTCGCACCAACTGTTGCTGGCAGCACGCGGCGGCAACTGTTACTGAGGGGAGAGCAAGCTTTAAGTGACCTTCATGCTGGCCACGCCTAACTCCTCCCGCCCCCCGACGCCATGTTCCGCGCAGACCATGACCAGACCAAACGGCAGTTGCATTCAATCATTATTCTATTCCTCTCCTCTTTTTTTTTGTTTCACATAATTTATGCCAAGTGGCAAGTTCGAAGTGGTCTTTGCTCCAGGATGATGAGGACCCTCGACACGCACCAGGAAAGCACCTTCAACAGGGTTGCAGCATCAAATCAAATAGTTTTTTTTTTTTTTTGCTTTGCTTTTTGCTCTTTGCTTTTTGGTTATTAGGTATTTCTTCTTGTTGTTGTTGTCGCAATGGCGTGAAATACCTCTTGAATAATTTACATTTTAAGGAAATCTTCGCTTGAATTCCTCCTGAATTTTGGTGGTGACTACCAAACGGTATCTGCCATATCCAGCAGGCTTTTATGTTAGTTCGAAATTCAGTTCAATTCAATCAACCATCTCTACAGCTGTTGCACTCGCTTCACTCTTGTGATTCGTCGCTATCGATCCTGGCAGGCGACAGTGTGTGAAGAAGTCCTTCAGTAGCGCTCTTCAGTTCTTGGCCACGCTGTGATGTGATCATCGACCTCATCAGCTCACCACCTCATCAGTTTATCAGACGATCGCGATAAGCAGCAACGTCCCTAAACTCACCAATTTTCCTATTAACCGAACTCACCAGTAAATTGAGGCTCTTAAATTAAGGAAAAGTGAGTAAAGTTCAATTCTGCATAAAAAGGATTCTTTTCGAAGTTAAAAATAAAATAAACTAGTTGGAAAAGCCACAGACATGACTAAAAGTAATTATTAAAATCCACTGATATTTATACTGACGTAAAGTTTTCAAGTTAAGAGAGAACACATAAATGAACCCTTTGAAATAAAATCAGGAAACTAATGAAGTCTAAATGTACAATGCAATTAAAAAATTAAAATTGGAAGTTAAAATTAAAAAACAAAATTCATAAATATTACAAAATGCCATTTCTTAAAAGTGGTTTAAAAATGTTCTATTTAATTGTTCCTCTCAAGTATTAAAAGTTCACTTGATAAAAACTAGGTATAAAGCTAGTTAGTTTTAATATGTTGTAGTCCCTAAGGCGTATGTAGATTGCGAAAGCTTTGTAAAAAAAATCAACACTCATTTTCTTGCTATCATTTTTGGGAAAATCTTTTTGTTTTCTTTGAAACTATTCTCGCCAGTAAATAATTTAAGTCAAAGAGTAATTAATTCAAATTTAAATTAACGTTTAATTGTAACGTTGGAATAAATAAATGTAGTTTTCTTTAACGTAAACCCTTAAATACATAACATACAATCAAATTTATTTATTTATTTATTTATTTATTAACGCAGACTAAGAACAGTCGCGAGTATTAAGCAAAAATAAGTTTATAAATATAATTAAAATTAATATTAATAATTTTTACAAGGTAAAAATATAAAAAGAAAAAAATTTTATTTTAAACTGAAAAGGCTTAAAAAAAAAAAAAAATTTTGTAGTTTAGATTGATAAATTAATTAATTGTTAAAGTTAAAGTTAATCTGGGGATAAAAAGTATTGAAATTGATCCAACATATGTTGCGATGATTGGGAAAACCCAGAAAAACCCAACCAGATCAATAAAAATGTGTGCCAAAACTAACACGAAAGATCTCTGATTTAAAGGGACGCATGAATGGAAGGGATTCCAAACATACTGCCCATGGAAATCAGAGATTTAACGGAGTTGGCTGAAAAGTGAAGCTTTAAGTTGTAAAAGAGAGAGAGATGTATCAATTAATCTATAGTAATGATTATAATTAGCGCATAGTACCCGAAAACGATTGTGCAAAGCGTAGTCAATAATAATAAAAATCATTTTTTTTCACAGCTTGAATTTAATTTAAACTCAATTGAAAGAGCTGACTTCATTCTTCTTTAGCTTGAACAGTAAATCCAAGTGCAAGCATGCCACTAGCCTGAACTGTGAGCATGTGCAGTCTTTAGTTGGATATGCCTTTAATGACAATACGCAAATCTCTTACATTAAATGCAAAATCCAAGTGAAGATTCCAAATGGCATAAATTAGATGAGACGTGACGTTGATACGGGATATGGGATATGTGATGTGGGATATAGGATACGGGCTATGCGTTACGGCAAAAAGTAATAATTTTCACGGTGTTTATGGTGCGTGTGTCATGTTACATAACTCTAGGCAACCACTCACACACACACACACACACATACACACGCGCGTACATGCAGTTGCTACATAAGTATTGAGTGTAAAGGTCTACTCACCCTATGGCAAAAGGAAAACTCCTCATCGCTGCCCAATTTGCATGGGTAATAATTTTGTTAGATGCAACGCAGGCAGCGCGACAGTTAACCGTTACTTCGTTCTGTCAAAGGGAAATTTATACCTTTTTTTTTGAATTTTAATTAAATGGCAACGTCTGTCGAGTCTTTCGAGTCTGTCGTCTGTTTGCATATTGCAATTTTTTTTTTTATTTTTTGAGTTCGACTCAAGGGACGAATGTGAAAAGCGCGCCTTTCTCTAATTGCGGCACACATGTATCGAAGGGTTTTCCACACACACACACACACACACTCACACTCTTCTTGGCTGTTATACTTTTGGGCTAACGCGAATTTTGATGCATTGAGGGATTGGTCTTCAGTTTGCATATCCATCACAAGACCGAGATAATTGAAGTCGTTCGCCCGTTTTCATAAAAATTTACATGCGCTCTCAACCCCCTAACCTCCCTAACCCATTCTGCAACCTTTTTCTAACCCTACCCCTTACCCGAACCCGTAGGTAACCCTTTGACGTACCTCTTGCCCTGTGGTTTCACCATTGAGCTTGTAATTTGATTACGACGAAGACGCTGAGGTGACTCGAAAAGACATTCGAGATTCGACAATGCTAACGAACCCATCGGCACAAAAAGAAAAGAAAAGAAAAGAAGAGGGAAACAACAACAAGAAAAAAGGGCAGGTTAAACCCCGTCGAACCCAAGGATAATGATAACGCCCAGGACTATTTCCCAGGCCCAACTGCATCCTACATCCCATATCCTTGCATGCAAAGTACCCGTCGTGCAATTAATGCAAAAAAATAATAAGAAAGGATAAAGGGTGCGACATCTGGGATATTTCTATTACAATGTTTTCTTTTGAAGAAAATTCGCACGATAAGTATTGCGAATTGGGATAATTTGCATTGCTGTCCCAAAACGGGATTGACAGCTGGGAAATTGAAAGATGCAAAGCAAGCAGATTAAATACTAAAACTCTGTATGCACACAGCAAAAGAAATCGTACTTGAATAAATCTACACAACCCATTTAGTAGGAGAAATCGGAATAAAAGTCTCAAGCTATGAAACTATCGTTTGTTTAACAAAAACTCCGATAACTATTCCATATGTTGGTTGTGTTAAGTAATATCGATAGTAAAAATTGATGTTCTTCACATTTTGCTTGCTTAATAACTTCAACTAGTTTATTGTTTCCACGACACGTCAAAGATAAAGGAAACGAAGAAGAAGAAGACAAATTTGATGGGAGAAAATGTAAAAGAAAAGCTGTGTGCTTTCGCATGTTTTTTCCACCCACGAAATTTTTTGGGCGCTGTCAAAAGTTGTGAACTGCTGCCGTAATTGAAAACTGTACCTTTAGCATAGATACACACACATCACACACCAACACGCACACGCACACATGTATACACATACAGACGCACGTAACAGCACACGTCAAGAAAATGTATTGACTTTTAACTTGGCAAACCCCTTCCCCAACGAGCCAAAAGAAAACTCAACCCCGAAACGCCCACAGCTTAGTGCCAGTTGCGCAGCAGCGAAGATAAACGAGCAGGGAAGGGGCGGAGGGCATTAATGGGAAGGGGTCGAGTGGGTGGCTGGCTAAACTGGGGTCCGGATGCGGGTCCGGGTCCGGGTCCGGGTCCGGGTCCGGGTCCAGGCAGAGCCATCAGCAGCGCTCCACAGAGAATTTGAGTTCGGCATGTATGCCGAGTATTGGCCCAAATGGCAACGGCTCCTGACTCGTGAGAATGTCCACACACACACACACACACATCAGCAAATATGTATGTCCTTATACACACACATGTGAGAGCTGTTGAGCCAGCGAAATTCACTTCATTTGTTCAATGTTGGCAGCCAGCGCCATTAACATATTGAAATCGATTTGTACACACAAATATATGGGTAATATATATGCTTATGTATACCTATATATACTTATATATACTCTTACATTTTCATATTTACACAGTAAAACTATAATAAAACTAATAAGCTTTTAATATTTCCTTTTTTAATTACATTTGACATATCAATTACAATTTTACCGCATTTCTCTTAATTAAAATACTAATTAAGTCACAGACAACATAAGTTTATGTATTCGTTAATAAAATACACGATGTTCTATATTATAATCACCTAGAGTAGGCCAATTCTGATTTATTTTTAGAACTGATTTTACACAGGGTTCCCAAAAATTTATACACATTATACACCGTTAGAATATCGGTAAAAGGGGGGAGAAGGCATTTCCCATACTAGAAAGTATATTTATTGTGAATCAACAACAAAAGTTGAGTTTATATAAACTTGGCTGTAAGATAAATCAAGTTTATGATTCTTGACAAGCCTCTCTAAGGTCTGTCTATATAGTACTTTATGTTTTTATAAAAATATAACACATGTTCATCTTATAAAATATTTTTAAGTTGATAAAGGTAGCTTTATAAAACCTAAAGATTTTCAACATAGCGAGCAAATATTCTCAAATCGGAATAAAATGTTTTTCCATTAATCTTTTATAGAAAACACTGAGTATGCACAATAATTTTGTTGTGGAAATTAAGTCAAGTCCAGCTAAACCAAAATACTTAATGAAATCGGTCGAAAATGAATCTTAAGTTTATTTACAACCCTACACGATTACTGTTTTAAATGTTGGCAAATATACACTCATCGCATTCCAATCCCAAATTAAATTTAAGTAATGTCTCCTAATTTATTTCTCTCATGAGTGCCACTTATTTCTCTCAGTGTAGGGGTGTGTGAACTTAATTAGGAATCGACTCGCAATGTGCACAAGTTGTATATATATTTGTGTGCACATAGTCAGTGCTTGGAGAAGATCCTTTGGTCATGCCACACACACACTCGCACTCGCACACACAAGTGCTTTACACATACATACACATGTGTGTGTATATGGGCAAAATGGCCGCACAACGCATGCAAGCTCCTCATTTGCCAGCAACAAAACTAATTTATGCGCATGATATGCGACTGAAGCAGCGCTCTCCAAGCGCCAAGTATGGGTAGGGGGGTGTTTGGGGCAAAGGAGGTGTGTCTGTCGGCTGGTTCGGGAGCCTAATCAGCTTGTCCGTCGCTTCATGTCGTGTGTGGTCGCCATCGCCAAAAAAAAGAAGAAAAAAATACATATATAAATGTATGTGTACATGTACATGTGTTGTGGTTGGAGGTGGTTGCTTGGTCGAGTGGTCCATGCGGAACCACCCTCTCTCCATCAATTCACGTCGACGTTAACGTACACGCCGGCGTCAACGTCAGCGTCAGCGTCGACTGCGACTGCACCCTTTTTGAGCAGCAGGGTTTGGCATTGGCAGCGAGGTGGTTGCTGCTGCTGCGGAGTAAGGGCTTTGGTCAGGTCATTGAGTGGTTGGACGTGTGGTGGGCAGAGACCGAGCAGCACACTCACACACACACATGCAGCGCTGAGTGGAGTGACAGCAATGGCAGACACACAAATATAAACACATATGTGAGGGAGTGTGCTGCCTCTATGCATGTCCTGCTCACGCACACACATGAGCGAGTGTGTGTTTATGCGGGTGACTGTGCGTGTGTGTGTGTGTGTGCTACCCCCATCGCTTTTAAGGGAAGCAAATGTATTGCTCATCGAAGGCTATCGAATGTGTGTGGTCCTCGTCGCTTTTCGCTGCTCTTCGTGTTTTTAACACGAAGCTGTTGTTGTTGTTGTTGTCGTTTTGTTGCTGCTTAACAATGGCAGCATCATCGTTGCTGCTGCCTTCGCCTTCGCCGCTGTCGCTGCTGCTGCTGCTGGCCGAACATGTTGCGTTGTCGTTGTCCATTTTGTTATGTGCGAGTGTGTGTGCGTGTGTGTGTAGCCCACACATGTTGTCTCACATGGAGCTTCGTGTTTTATTACTCGACCTGCGTACTATTCGAATGCGAAGGCCCCAAACACACACACACACACACACACGACGACTCATACATACATACATTGACTATTAGTAGCAGCCGAAACTTGAAGCTCACACACACAGCACACACACATCTAGCGGCACTGATTGTACGCATGTGAGTGTATTTTGCTTTTTGCACATTTTGAACTTTCGTTTGCTCCATCTCTCTCGCCATATCGCCTCATCTTTAATTGAAGGACTTTGCGCAGCTCACACACACACACATACAGCTGTACACACACATGATTACTCCTCCCACTCCACTAGCTGTTCCCTCTGCCCCTTTGACGTCACAGCTGTACCTGGCTAGCTTCAGCTTGCTCCAATCGCTGCTTCTTATGCTTCTTATGCTCCTAATGTTTCTTTTTCCCCTCCTCTTCCCTCGCTCGCCTCCTAAAATTCCTCCCACAACTTTGACCATCTTTACTGTCATACACATTACTTTTCTTACTGCTTCTAACGGTTCTTTTGCCTCCTATTATGCCCCTTCCTCTACTCACATTATTGCTGCTCATGTTTCTCCTTTGCATCGTTTGCCCACCAACTCATTCGCTAGCTCGCTCACTCCCACTGTACCTTAGAGCGCCCCCACACTCACCCACACCCATTCCCCTTACGCCACTCTCCACCCCTGCACGTCTGCCACTCCTTGTCCATGGCAGTGGCTATGTGAAGAATGGAGAGCAAATGAATATCTCTTGCTTATAATGGGCATTGCCCGGGTCTGCCAGACGACATGGGGACGACATCACGACGCGCTCGAGACAAAGCCAGTTGGCAGCGACGTCGACTGAGGCAGTGACGCGAACGTTGACGTTAACAGCGCGGTCCCTGCTGCTGCTGATTTTGCTGTCGCTGCTGAGTAGCCCTTTGACTACTGTGTGTGTCCCACGCCCCCACATATTGTCTCCTGTATTCCCAGACTCACCCTCCGCCCTCAAACTCCCCATCTCCTTTCCAGCAAAGCACAAACTCTCACACACACACATGTCTGAGTTGACTCTCAATATGTGAGTGTATGTGTGTGGGAGCACTTTTAAACATATGCACATTTCGTGCTATCAGCGACGACGACATGAGTGCAATAGAGAGCGCGTGTCAGAGCGAGACAGACAGTGAGTGTGTCTCTGTGTGTGTGTCAGAGCGAGCGAGAAAGACGCGGTCGAAACTCATGGAGAGGCCAGCGAAAAGCTTATGTAAGCCAATACATACACAATGCGCGATATTTATGTGCCACAAACACATGCGAAGCTATGTGTGTGTGTGTGTGTGTGTGTGTGTGTGTGTGTGTGTGTGTGTGTGTAGCACATGTGGCAGAACTTTCATATTCGATTTTTCATGACGGCTCGCTCAAAAGGTTTTTCTTTTCTTCGCTTTTCTCTTTCCTTTCTTTCCTTTCTTTGCTTTTCTTGTGTTCGAGGTCCTTTTTCCAAAACTGCTTACGTAAATTTATCGATATGCAAATGATTTCAATAAATATAATTACTAAAAAATGCCTTGATCTTATGTGATTAGTTTGTCAGTAGAGATAACTTTAATTTAACAAAAGAAGAAACATTTAATCGACCATTATTTTAAATGTTTGTTTGAGTTTTATAAATTTAAGCTCAGGATACACCAGTTTTATGCTAAAGTTCTGCCTGATTTAAGTAAACTTTGATAGGAGCAGATTTTATATAAAACTTTCATCTTCAATATGATAACTGAGATTACTTCTGAAGAAGAAGTTTTGAAGAGGGGTTTCTAATTGTTCAATTCTTTACTAAATTCAATCATTTTGAAATTTCATGCGGCATGTATTGCTAGGACGAGTGTTTTACTATAACATCACAGACGACAAACAGGAAAAGATTTACTCAAAAACAACTCTTTCCTTAAATTAAGAAACTAACGCTTAAATGACAATTCTCCAGTAAAACTGGAATGATAAAATATTTCATATACTATATTTAATTAAATTATAAATTTATACTTAGAATTTTCAATTTACTTGTTAAGGACATTTGTTTTTAAATTCAGCCTTACTCGGTTTGAAAATAACGTGTAACTTTAAGCTTTTGGGTTTAATCTCGAATTTTTGTGCCTTCTGCGTAGTAAAATATTAAATATTTTACTAAAATTTGTTACAGAAGTAGGAAAAATACACAAAAAAAACAATAAACTAATTTTATGTAAAACTCATAATAAATAATGCAAATTTTGAGACTTTAGGCTACTTAAAATGGTTTCTTTAGTTGTTTCTAAGTCGAACCTGATTATTGCACCTCAGATCCGCAATGACTTTATGGAAACGTGTGTTGATCTTGCTTGAGATTCGCCTCAGCCCATTCGGAACTATTTCAGACTGAACATGAAACCGAATTCGAATCTCTTACTGAACCTGAATCTGAACCCGTACGACTAAAGCACACGAAGGCAATGAAATTGAAAATTGGATTGAGTGGAAATCGGGTCGGGGTTACAACAATTGCAAATGGTGTTGGCTGGGAAAGGGAACGGGAGGGAGAGGGGTTTTTGCAAGGGGTTACCATATGCAAAGTAGGTACGCAAATGGACCGGATGTGCAAGCTTCAATGCTGTAATTTGAATATTCAAATTTCACATTTCCAATTTCTTAAATCGTGAAAATGTCGAATGCGAATATTGAATGCTGAGCCCAAATCAATTATTTGCAAAAATGATGAAAATTAGGATGCAATGTAATGCAATCAAAATGGTACGGCAAGCACCCCGAAATTCTGATCCCAAAATCGCATGTTACCAAAAAAAGGATAACTGCAACAGCAACAACAATTTGCATTTGCATATTTATTGATTTGAATAGGTTGGGCAGGACAGCGGAAGTGGAAGAGGAAGGGGATGTGCGGAGGGAGTGGCAGAATGGAAGGAAGCGGCAAAAAAAGGTTTAATGACAGGGCACTTTCATTTACCTCACTCACATCTCTCTCTCTCTCTCTCTCTCTCTCTCTCTCTCTCTCTCTCTCTCTCTCTCTCTCTCCCCTCTCTCTCTCTCTCTCTCTATTTCCCCTCTCTCTTCTCTGGAGAAATTAAAATTATAATAAGTGTGTGTACGATCCAATGCTCGTTCTTCTGCTTCTACTGCAGCTCCTAGTTCAGCATTATAATCTTTTATTCTTTCAACTATTTATATATTTTATCAGGGTTGCGACTGAAACCGAATCACAAATTGAAACAGCAGCCACGTAGCAAAGATTTATACAGTAGTTTTTGTGCTCTAATCCCCAACAACAATGCTCGAAAATTCAAAATTTGCATAAGTTTTGCGCGTACGTGTAGAAGAGATATACAAAAATTAAAAAAAGAAAATCTGAATAGATATAAACAAAACATGGTCCCAGCTCAGCAGTGAAAGTGCTAAGCAGAGAGAGAGAGAGAGAGAGAGAGAGAGAGAGAGAGGAAGAGGAGAAAGAGAGAGGGAATAAAATAATTTCAGAGATCAAGGATCGTTCGTTCAAATACACACAGTTGTCTAAATTCCACTGAAGATATCACAACGTATTTGAAGAGGAAAATAAAATAAATATCGGAAAAAATTAATTAAGTCAGGTAAGTTTGGGTTGTTGTTTGTGAATATAACATTTCTTTAAGTTAAACATATAGTAAAGAAACTGATCTGAAACTATTTCTTGACCATATCAGAAGTAGGGCAATAGGAAGCAAGAAAGAGGTACTTCTTTCAGGCATTTAATCATCGATATCTTGCTAGGAATACGTATTTACGTGTATCAAATATTTCATTATTTTGATGGCCAAAATCCAAAATATAAGTATGTAGCTTAAGTATAGTTAAGTATAGAACTTGATAGAAAGAGGTACTTGAATTAAAGTGCAGATTAGAGATTTCTATTAAAGTCCTCGATAATTGTCACTTTACTGTAATTTGCCTTATATAAAAAAGAGTTTAAACTGGTACATGAAGGGTTTTAAGCATATATATAAGATTACGACTTTTTCTTAGACTCTTCAACGACTAGCTATTGATATAAGATCAGCTCTACTTATAGACCATCAGCTGAGAAATTTGCAAATTTTGTTTTCTTGTGGATTATGCACACATATCGCTATCACAATAGCTGTCAGCCTTGCACAAAAAAAAAAAAAAAAAACAAATAAAAGAGACGAAATTATTCGAGACGTCATAGGGCGACTACTAAAATGCTGAAACTCACATGAACGAACGTTGATCAAGCAACCGCGACAACTGATGTCGTGACGTCTTCAAGCTCCAAGCGAAGAGTCCTACGGTTGAGAGGGTTAGACGGGCTAAAAGGGTGCAATCTGTGTGGCTCTGAGGTAGTTTTTAACGTCAAGGACATCAAGAATGACGACGCGTTCTGAATTAATGAGCGTGAGGAATGCCATGAAGCTTGATTGACACGTTGACAGTCCGCAGCGGTAGTTGCTCAACTCCAGAGTCCCGCAAGTTCCTCAAATCCCTATCCGGGTCAGCAGCGTTGTTCGATCTGGTTCTTGAACTGGATCCCGTTGTGATCCCTTCGATCAGATTGTTTTACGCTTCACACGAAGACCGTTAAACTGTCCCCTGCTGTTGAATTGTTTTAATATATGTAAATAATATTAAAAGTGGAATATGCTTTAATTCTAAACTGTGCACTACCTTTCGTTTCTCTGCCCTGTAGTGCGCAATCAGCTGCGGACGAGTCAAGTCTGTGAAGCGAATTTTATTGTGAAATATTTGAATCGATTAAATTCCGTAGACAGTCCGAGTTAAAAAATCAGACTATAAAATTTATAAACTTTAAGCTTAAACAATTTGTAAGTAGATTTTAATTGCTTTCATCTATTTACCTGCCTAGATTAACCGATAAATATATCGGTATATAAATTTGATTTGTCTTTTTAGAAGATTATAACATTTCCCCACTCTAAACTACTAAAAACCATTGTGCTTACTTCTAACTCTTATTAAATATTATCGATAAACTTATTGATAAGTAATATACGTTCCAATAGGGCGCTTCAAGACAGTAAATTGTGTCACTTGACAATCAGAATTCATAATCAAACCAATAATCAATGTAATGTAGTGAGTTGGGCATCATTGCCCAATAAGAATGATCTGTTTTAATTTAGTCTATAGCTGTCTATATCTGCAGTTTCTGTACTGGTTGTATGTGAAGCTTTAGCACTTGTCGTTCGTTGTTTTAATAAATTAAATTCCGGAAAATCCACAGGAAGTCTGTCTGTGCATTTTTTTGCGTTCTTTGTGTGCTGTTATTCTTTTTCGCTCTCGTATTGCGAATGGCAGGCGTGGCAGTTGCAGGGGCTGACGAGGGGTTTGGGGGTTACGGCTGCAATGGCAGCCAGTCATTCTATTACTTCCTGTCCCGGCGCAGTAGCGCATGCCGGCACGGACTTAATTTCATTTAAGGACTGCTAGACATACGGCCGGATGGACGGTCGGACGGCGCAATGGACAGAGGGTCAGAGGGACAGAGGGACGGAAGGACGCAAATAAATGGCGGCAAAATAAATGTAATAAAAATTAAATAACAAGTGCGTTGCATGTTCGACAAGTGCCACACGTTGCAATCAGAAATCAAACGACAAGCAAATAAGCAAAACCAGTTTCATAATTCAATTGACTTGAGTCGCAGAGGCCAAGTGACCAAAAGGACTGAACGACTGAAGGACTAAATGACTAAAGCACCAAATGGCCAAAGGACCAAATGACCAAATGACCAACACGTGCCAAGCACACACAGCAACTGCTTACAAATCCCCGAGAACATGCAAAAGTGCGAAGGTCACTGGGCACAAAATTCTGGGTTAATTTTATGAAAAATGAAAAATTAATTGAGAAATAATGTTGACAAGCGCTGACCACCACCAAGGGACCACAGAACCCAAACGGACCTAAAGACCTAACGACCTACGATGACCAACACACACAGCGCAGAGCGTGAAGACCCATGAAGACCCCCCGCTTGCAGTGTCAATGGGCTCTGTCTAATGCGATTTTGCAGCAAAACATCTTTGGCAGCGTCTCGTGGACTTTAAGGGATTTGTCGAGGGTCTGCGAGGGTCTTTCGATGTTCTATTAATTTTTAGTTTTGACGGCTGCCAACGCGTGCTGCAACTGACCATTGGTCAAAAGTTAAGTCGCTTGGGCTGTACGAAAACTCGAAGGGTAGCAAGTTGTCGGCCATTTTGTACACGCCTTGTCGATGCCACTATACACATGTACATAGTTTTTTGGGCTACAACTCGGAAAGGTCAGCCATCATCATTATCACGCTTATAAAGGGGCACAGACTGGACAGACAAGGGAGTGGGGTGACAGACGGTGGTAAAATACAGGAAAGCGAACGACTGACCAACGGTCGAATGCCTAGGGTCAACCCCTTTGGCAGCTGCCGAGGGTTCAGGGGTGGATTTTCGTGTTGTTGTCGTCATTGCTCGCTGAGCAAATCAGTCCAAGCAATTGGTATGCAAATTAAAGTAAATTTTTTTTTCCTCTTTGGGTTTGGAGTTTGCGTTGATCGTTGTGCGTTTAATGAATTTGTACCGGTTCCACAAAACAGTCCGAAACGGGTCGAGGTTCACACTGTGTTTCAGTTTCAGGTTCGAGTTCAAGTCTAGGTCCAGGTTCGAGTTTGGGTCTGCTATGCCCAATAATACGGGGTGAACGGGGCAACGACCAGCGGTCAACTTGATTAGTGACCAGGCCCCGAGGTCGCATCGTCAACGGGGAGTGATCTCTTTGGTAAAAACATTGCATTTTTCACATTAAACAGAACATAAATCACAGAATTAATGGAGGAAAGAAAAAAAATCACACACTCCCCTTTTTGGCACGACCCAACAAATTGAAACGACTCGTCGTTGACCATGAAGTGCAGGCAGTGGGCTGGACACACGATCAAAATATGAAAATATTTGACTTACTACTTACAGCGAATGCCGCACATGAATTATTATCGAATTGACCAGACTTTTTGAGGGTGATAACATAAAGGAGACCGTAAATAGTAGACAGCACTCAGGACATGCGATTGGTCCCGAGTGATTCCAATTGGTCTCAAGTAGAGTCTGTCTCTCTTGTGGCTTGTTATTAAACACAAAATATTGCGTCATGGATTATTACATTCCATTAAACCAGAAATGGTTGAGTAGAAATCAAATTCGTTTAAGAGTGTTATTTAATGAGTTTTAAAACTTATAAAATGCAAAGAGTATTAGATTTATGTATAAAAGCAGAACATATTTGAAGATAAATACCAATTGCTTTAAAATGTACTTAACAAAATGTATCTCAAATTCTAACAAACAACTGTCGAATCGAGCAGAAAATTTCAAGTTTTTGTATTAAATCAGAAAAAATACAATTACGCTTGTTCTATGATTATTATTATTTAATTAACTGTTCTCACCTACAAATATAAAATTTTAGTATTGTTCTGGTTTTCAATTTTAATAGGTCAAACCTCTGACAAGCCTGAACTATAACAGTTAAATCAATGCTCACATTTCTTTCATATTTTCTGGGAATGGAAACACGGGACTTTTTGCAAGCTCAATAATTGCTTTAAAAACATAACTCTATAATCTGGCTCATCCTTTTGCTCACATGCTAAGTCTAGTAACATACTACAAGAACTGGCAGTTTCCTATATACACAGTAAAAAATTGGGAGACCATAAAAAATGCTGCTGGTAAACTATAGCAAGGACTAAGAACTGTTGAGCTAAAGAAATATTTAAATTAATAAGCTTATAATAAAATTGAAACAAAATATTTATTTTGAAATCATATTTGCATATTTACTATAATTTTGAAATTAAAGAAATCGGAAATTTTAAGTTTTCTCTTTCTGTGTATGATTATGAGAGCTCAGCTTTTGGGCTGCCGTCAGTGGCTTTTTCGTGCTCATTGCTGAAGGCATTCCCACACCCTTTCGCAAAGCCGTTGCCTTTTCATGCAGTGGCTGCTCACCTATGCCGTATGGCATGATAAATGCTGTTGACATTTGAACTAAAACCGTTTTTTTTTAGTATAGCAGGGAATTATCCGATGCTATATGCTTGAAACGAAAACTATGCCAGTGACAGAACTTACAGTACTTTCCGCCTCAACTAGCTGAACTGCTTGCGGCAAGCATCGAGGGTCCCATTCAGACACCCGACCCCCGTATCGTTTCCAGAAACCTTTAAGCTCCCTCGTCACTGAGTAGATTTTATTTACCAAGGCGAATGGCAAACAAGCGTTTCAAGAAGAAGAAGAAGAAGAACGCACATACTGGCACAGAGAAATAGAGAAAGCGACGGCAAGAAAGAGAGATAGTAGGGGTAAGAAAGAAAGAGAGAGAGAGAGACAGAGAAACTGTAATTCCAATGTAAAGTAAATTGTATTTCTGAGCAGACTTGTTGATGTATGCACATATATATATAGGTACATATATATATACACATACATATGTGTGTGTGTGTACAAGCGGTTGTGCACACTACAATCGCAGCCGTATCGAAAGCACCAAAAATAATTTAAAACGAATCATAAGCTAGATAAAGATTTGCAGGACACCAGAAATAAATCCGTTTCAAATTAAAACTTTTTATTTTCTATCAATTTCAAAGTACCCCAAACTGTAGGGCATCACAGCAAACAGATACCTAATCACATATGCAAATACACACACACAAACACACACTTTTGGCATGTCAACCGAGACTTGGCTCAGTTGTTAGGCGTTTTCAGATACATTTCTTGCTGTGGATATTCAGCTCAAGCTCAGATCTGTCGCATTTGTTTTATTTTCATATAAGGCTAAACAGAGGTGGAGTAGGCCTAAATTGGGTGGGGTGAGTGAGGTGTGGAGGGGCATCGAAAAACTATGTGCTTGAACTGCTTATCACAGACATGCGACGCTAGGCAATATGAACAAAAAAGTCAAATCAACCAAATTTTGATTCAACCCAAACCCAACACAATCACAACTATTGTCCCTGCAACGGATACATGCTCATGACAAAGCCTTCCTATATTGGCAAGGTAATGTGCTAAGACAGACAATCAATCCGAAGGTTTGTTTATCTGTCAGTTAATAAATGCATAAATTCCTAGCTAATAACATGATTACATTTTATTTATTATAAATGCTTTCATTTGCTAATCCGTCAATCCATAATTTGTTTGCTTTCTTGACTACGCTGATCAAGAATATATATTAATTATGCTGTTACCGATTCCATGTTATTTAAAAATGTTCTCCCAAAAAAAAGTTAAAAGAACTCAATACACACTTTGACCAAGTCCTCTGAGCAGCCTTAGCTACAATCAAATATTTTTAAGCCAACATTTTAGAACGATACTTGTTTACGATTGGCTACAGCTCGGCTAGATGCAGCTATAACAAAGTAGCTGATACTGGAAATTTGAAAATGATGTGTACGCTCAAGAAGAATTTTGCGAAGCTTTTCGTTTCAGAAGAACATGCTTAACCACAAATTGTATTGCAGTCCAAGTCCAATTATTTTACAAACCAAAGGGAGAGAACGGAAAAAGAAAAGCAAGATGAAATCAAGTGAACTCAGTCAACTTGACAACTCAGTTGCCAATGCGTTTTGCCATATGTAAGTGCAGTGGGATTTGGAATTGAAGGGGCGCAGTAGTGGGCAGAGGGGCTACAAAAGAAAAGGGTTCTGCTTGATGGGTGGCTGACAGACAACGACCGAAAAATTTCACTTCGTCCGAGTTGAGCTCTCGTCGTTTGGTGCTCGGTGTTGTTCGCCGTTCGATGCTCGTCTTGGCTGTAAAGCCATGTCCTCGTACTCGTCCTTGTCGTCTCATCAGTACTAATGGAACATTTTCCATAACACATTGGTAAGCACAACAACAAAAACACCAACAGTGGGAGCAGCAGCATCAGAAAGACGACAATTTTGCATCCCTTTACACCCCTTTTGCTGCCCTTCTTTTTGTTGGCTTCAGTCTTCCTATCCTATTCGATGTTGTCGACGTCGTTGTCGTCCGCTGTTTGCTACTCAAACCACTTGGCTCGGTCTCTACTCTCTACTCTCTGCTCCACTCTGCACCACTCTGTACCACTCCAGTTGACTCCACTCTGCATCGCTTTCTAGCGCTTTTCTCCTTCACATCGCTTCCGTTCACTTGATGTTTTCACGAGCTCACAAAGTCGATAAATATGTATACACATGTATTCACACACACACACACACATATGCATATATGTATATACATAAACATCAAGCATCGTGTGTGTGGAAAGAGTTCTTTCGGAGGTTTTTCCGCTCAGTATTGGGATTTTAGCATGTGAAAAGGGATTGGGATTGGGAATGGAATTGGTATTGGTATTGGGTTCAGCTCTCTGGCTACAAATGTCAGCCCCAGAGTTTCAAGTGGTAGAGTTTTCAGTTGCCCCGCGGCAGCTTCAACTTCCAGGACAACGAATCTTTCGGCTCAGGACTTGTACGACATAGTTACCGATGCCCGAAGACCAAGACTTTGTCGTTTGCTTAACGACCACTGCGAGCTGAGTTGCCATCCCTCTCCACCTCCACTTACTTATGCACTCACCTACAAAACCTCCTCCTCTTCAACCACTACAAATTTGGCTGACAATGTGTGCCGAATGTGGATGGTTATTTTCATTTGCTGTTATCTTCAACACATCATATACTAAATAACATGTCGTATACTTAATAAATATTTTTGTAGATAGGGCACGCTCCCAGCATAAATAGTCTTGACTTGATTTTAAAAATTTTGCATATTTAACGAAGTTTTTGATGGTATAACTTTTGAAATCTTCAAAGTTTTCCGTTTAAAAAGTCATCAAAATTAAAATAATTTTTTCAAATACTTACAAATTGAAGAATTAATTATTAGCTTATAAATGAAGAATAGTTTGAATTAAAAATTGAAAACCGTGTCCTTTTAAAACTATACATATTTTAGAAAGCTTTCGCCACTATTTATTTCTTCAATGTATCGAATATTCTGAATAGCTTAAATCAAAAAAAAAAAAATATATGAAAATGTCAAACATTTTTAAGGCATTTTTTCTTAAACTATAAGTTCCAATGTTTCAAAATGTTTCATTGTTTTTAGTTTGTTTTTGGGAATCAAGTTTTGGAAATTTTATAAGAACTGCAAATTGCAGGGAGTGTGTAAGTGTGTGCGTGTGTGTGAGTATATAGTTTGTGGCTGCTTTAGTCAGACTGAGATAGAAAGCGGTTGAGAGTAAGGTAAGCAAAAGGGGCGACAAGGGGGACAAGGGGGCGGGGCAAGCTCATATGCATGCTTCCAACAAGGATTTTGAAACCTTTATTTTCACATGGAGTACGTCAGTTGGTTTGCCACCGCACGAATTTCAAACTTTTCACACACACACACACACATACGCACGCTGAATTTTCATTTGCATGTGTGTGTTTTTGTGATTTGAATTAAACTTTGGAACTCACACACACACACACAGTCACTAGCACACACGTAGTCGCTCGCAGCGTCAGAGCTTGGAAAATTTTACTGCAGACAACAAAAGGCTTGAGCCGGTAACAGGCAAAAAGGGGCGCAGAGGGGCGTGGTGTAGAGTTGGTAGGGGGGTGGGTTGAGAGCTGGGTGCTGGGCTCCCAGAGTAACGTTTTCACCATAGTTACTAACGCTCTTCCCCCTCCCTGTCACTGCTACGCCCCTGGTCTTTTGCCTGACATCCTTTTTACTCAAACTGCCGTTTTGCTTTTCTACTTTTGGGAAGTTTGCGTCAAAGCTTTGTTATTGTTGTAGTTGCTATTGTTGTTGTTGTTGTTGTTGTTGTTGGGCAAGCATGTACCATATACACATATGTGAGCAAAAGTGTGTGTCTGTGTGCGTGTGTGTAGTACACAAGTGTCTGTCTGTATGTGAAAAGTTCTGTCAGAGTTCTATATAAATATATACACATGTGTGCATGTGTGTGTGTGTGTGTGTGCATGTGTGTGTGAGTCCCAAAGAGAAGCTTGTGACAGCTTGTGGTCTGCCAGCGACATTTGAACATTCATTTTGTTTATTTTGAACACACGCTTTGGGCTTAATGCGGCACACAGACTCATGTTTCCCCGACTCCTTTTTCTCAGCCTCCTCCTCCCCCTCCCCCTCCCCCTCTTCCTCTCCTTCTTTCCCCTTTCAACTGCTTATTTCAACCAAGAAATGCCCACTCTAGACGAAGAAGCATTCGAAATTGATGAAACCCTAACAACTGAATAGTGTTTATAGTCTAGAAGCTGCAATGCCATTAATTATTCAAAGTGAAGGCAGGTTCAGTTAAACAGCAGTTTAATTAAACAATCTAACTTAAATATAATAAAGAGACAGTAGTAGAAATATTTTTAGTTTTTAAATACTTCAAACGAATTAAAGTAAATAAAAAAACTGTTTTATTGCATTAGATATATGGCTAAATTGTGGCCTAAAGTTAAATAAATTTAAAATGACTGGAACCACTATTAAATAAACTATATAGTTTACTTATACAACCAGTTTAATCCCGATTTACATCAGTCATTTAATGTTTAAAAAAGCAGATAAAGTAGCTATGACTCAAAATCAAAATCAAAATCTGGATTTAAGTCAAGTGTGCAGTAAATAACAGAGTAGTTGATTTCTTTTTAAGTCAAAAACATAAGTAAAATTTTTTAAATAAATAAAATAATCTAGAAAGTTAAAGCTGTTAGCAGCTAAGATCAAGATCAAATAATATATGCTTTATATATAGCTTATATGTAGCTTAATAGCTACATAACGGAATAGGGTTTGAAGACCATCAATCGATTAATTAAACTTGGCTAGTATTTCTACTGGGACAGTAAACATTCTTCGAGTGGACAACCTAATCAGAAACGAACAAATCAAAGCTGTTAAAGTAATCAAAATTGAATGATTCATCTCAATTTATAATACTTGCAACAAGAACTTTATCATGTTGCACGAATACAACTTTGTGGCAAAAGAAATCAATAATAACCCTTGGAACAATTTACCTCTTCAATGTGCCACCCTCACTCCATTTGCCGTGGGTAGCCCAAAACGTCGCAGTGGTCAGCCCAAGAACAAAATGGTGGACGTTGGAAAATGCTGAATCAAAACTTTTGCTACCCCTTCTGAACACCCCCTCGCCATGCGTACAAATCGGAATCCATTGGCAAACCCAGACACATAAACAACTTGCTAGAAAGAGCACGTAAACACTGGACAGAGAGTAGGAGAGAAAGCAAGAGTGGAAGAAGGGGAGGGTAGATCGTAGAGGGGGTGGTGGGTGGAGCGCAGGAAGGCACACGCTCATATTTTACCCTAACTGTGGACATTGCCAGCGTCCAATGCTGGGGATAAGTAATAAATATTTTACGTCAACCGGGCCCGGATCACAGCCACATTGAAATGCAGCCCCGCTCGCTTTACCCCTCAATAGCCCCGTCCCACCCACCCACATTTAAACTCCATCTCCTGCCGCCTTCGACCAAAAACAAGCAAAAGTTTTGCTGAGTCTGTGACGCGACCGCAGAAAACGTTAACAATAAATACACGGCTCTGTCGGACAGCCCTAGTATAGCCGCAACTCCGTGTCCAGGCCAGTGACGTCTACGCTTTTATTCCCCATCTGCCACCCCTGCCCTGCCACTCCCCGTTCCCCTAGGCCATCGAACTGCCCAAAAATAAACGCAGAAAACTCCGTTCGCCACTCGCCACTCGACGACGCTCGAAATTTGCCCTTGAATCATTTCAATTTTAAACAAATTGACATTACATTGCCCAGCTGCCTTCCTGTCACCGTACACAGCCCCTCCTACACCCCTTACCATCAGCTAACCCCCTCGATTCCCTTTGGTTTTGCCTTCCAAATTGGAAATACTTTCGCCTTACCTCGGGCAACTCAATAACTATCAACGTCTACGGCAACAAACGCATCGAATACGAAACTTGGCCAGAAGCGGCTACCCCGTAACTCCCATTCCAACACGCCACACCCCTTCCGCCTCTTCCAACTCCATGTCTGTCTCCACCTTTATCTGCGTTTCCGACTTGGCCACAGGATAGCCGAGTGTTGACTGACAGCCGGCCAGGGAATTGAACTGTCCGAGACTTGGCTAAAAGAGGGGCGAAGCAGGAGCGCAAGGAGGTGTGGCCAGACGCAACACAGCGGGGATAGACCATGACTTGGGTGACATTGAGGGACTGAGGAGGAGTAAAGCCAGACGCAGCATAGAATAGACCAACACTTAATAGAACCCAGCAACGTTCTACACAGACACAAATGCAGACAACCTACACACATACAAGCCTACACACCTACACACAGCAACGGGCATCGGATAAATGCGTATTCAAAATGGCTGCCACCCCACTTGCTTTTGGAACTGGACTCTGCAGGGATAAGCATTGGAATGGGAATTATTGATATTTGAATTCGCATTAAGCTAAACAGAAGAGTTCTACATACAAATATTATTAAACTATAGTTCGTTGACAGGTAAAAAATTTAATAAAGAATGGGAGTAATGCATAATTGAATTCACATTGAACTTCAATGAGAAATGACAAATATATTATTATTAAAAAAAGGTCATAGACAGGAAATGTCAATTTTGTTTGTAAATAAAAAGGATTAGAGTTAAAGAAGAAGATTAGGGGAAAAAAACAAATGATAACTTAGGCAACTACTACAAAAACTTTAGCTTAAACCCGTGTATTCAGCAAGTGTTATACACAATCCCAACCAGTAGATTATAGGAAAATTGTAGACTTTAGAGCAAACTTTCAAAGAGTAGTCAGTATAAATCAAGGAAAGTAACTAATAAAGTAATTTACTAATTCATATGTGAATATATTTTGAGCTTAAAATAGTATGAAAATATATTATAATTTCTTATAACAGAAAGCAACATAATTTTATAAAGTATTCGGTATATGAACACAATGAATAAATTAAACAAACTGATTTAGCTCTTTTACTAGATTTGCAAACCACGAGTAGTTTACAATCTATATATAAACTATTTAAAAAAATGTCAAAGAGTTTCTCTAAATATTTAAGAACAAATCATGGATAAGAGCTTAGCAAATTGATATTAAGAGATCTGTATTCAGAGTCGTTTCTATGGCGCTCTTACCCTTATCAAGTAGCATGAGTAGTTGTCAGAAATTTTGGTTTCTTGATTAAAAAAGTAATTAGAAAACTAAATGAAAGTTTTACGCAGTAGCGAGAGGTTTGTGGGTGGGGAATAAAGATGGCGGCGGGAGGAGGTAGGCATGAGGTGGTATAGTCGTTTGGCGAAATGGTAAATAATGTAAAGCGAAATAACTGTACATGGTCTTCACACCCGCACACACACACGCACTCACACACTAACACACACTCATATGTGTTTTGCCTTTGTTCTGTGTGCGAAATTGAAGGGGGAGGAAATAGAAGAAAAGTAAACCCGAAGTTCACCCCTTTCGACGGTGAGGAATTTGTCCTGTTGGGTTCACTACATACCAAATGAACACCCACACACACACACATGTATATATATATATGTGGGCGTGTGCGTGTGCGTGTGTGTGCTTTATAATGGCGCTGGGAATTGGAAGGGGGCAGTTGTCCTCAACTTGATGGGTGGGTGAAAAGAAGGCTTGCTGGGTTGGTCACATGTGAGACGAGCTCAGCCCGAGTCCTATGTGCCACACACACACACACACATGTGTGTATATATACACACATGAGTATGTGGCGCAATAAATGATTTCGAATGTCATTTGCAGCAAAGATGGCGACCATTAATATGGAACGAAAGGATTTGTTTTAATTTCGTTGCCCGTTGTGCGAGGGTGCGTACGTGTGTGTGTACTTGTGTGTGTGTGCCTGGAGTGGTGGCAAAATTTACAATAGTTGTTGCCATGCTGAGGGCCACACAATTTCGTGGCAACTTCTTGAGCCATACATATGTGTAAATTAAACTGACACAAACAGAACCGAGGAAAACACTCGGAGGGAAAGCGTCCACAAGTAATTTAACTAGAGAAAGTTTCCCTTAGCTACACCCTCCCCTGCCTCTGCACCTCCTTTGTACATCTGACTTTATATATATTTATACATATACATATATATCTACATTATATTATTGTATGTACCTATTACATGTATCTAAGTATTTTATGGCACTTGGTAGTGGGATGCAAATGTTGCCGTCTTTTCGGCATTTCTTGCTCTCGGTTTGCGTTTCTAAATTGAGTAAATTAAAACGCCCAAAATGTGGAAGAGCATTGGAAAGGGTATGTGATCAGTTATCTACAAGTTAAGAATGTTTTTACTTATATGGATTAATTAGTTTTGTTTAAAACGAGAATACAAACAGAGTCTTTAAGTCTAACTAACTTTAAGTCAAAGGAAGTGAAAATCATGCACAATCAAATGTTTTGGGAATTGAATAAAATAAATATAAAAATTGTATATTTAAGCACAACTTAATAATATTAGTTTATAGTTTGTACACTAGTTTAAGTAAGAAAATAAACTTTGAGCATTATATATTGATAAGATCTCTGGAAAATTGGATTTGTTCGAAGAAAAACTTACTTATTGACGGGTTTATTACATACAATTTTAATTTACTTAGGCAATTGAGTCTCAATTCTTATTAAAATATGTATGAAATCGAACTTAATGTTGTGTTAAAATGTATTTAAATAAATTTATTTAATACGACTAAATAATTTTTAATTTAATCGTATTTTATTTAGTTAAATTAATGTTGAATTCTAATTTTGTTTTTAATTTATATGCATTTAAATAGATTCATTAAAAATTAAGTTTCTTATTATAAGACAATAATAGACAATAATTCTCCTGCAACCAATGCAAACTGAAATATGTAAGTAATATGAGCTCGACCAAGAAGTGAAGTGCTCAATTACATCGGTAGCCGTTAGATAGTTCCACAGTTAAATGAGTTAACAGAGTTGACAGTCGTGTGGAGGTGGGCGTGGGTTAAGGTCCGGATGTGAAACAAAGTTGTTTTTATACTTTGAGCGTTGTATTCGAAAAATCATTTGAAAGCAGTGGATGACAAACGAAGCGGCAGCGTTATGGCAACAGACAGCAGAGCATTCAAGCAAGCAATCTACCAAGACATACAAGCACCCAACACAGCGGTATCCAAAGACGCCACCACCCAGCGACCAAGCCATATAGCCATACAAACTCTCCCAGCTCCACACATCTACATCTTAAGATCCATCTATAAGTAAACCCAACCAAAAACCCATGACAGGATTCGTCCTGCGATGGGATTCGCGATGGTGCGTGCCTGTTGGCCCATAACGGATATTTGCGTTGTCATATCAAAATCCCATATGGCCCGTAAATGGGGCGGGGTGGTGTGCCAGGGGTTTGGGGTTGGTGGGGGGTTAAGAAAAGTGTCATCAAAGTCTAGGGCGCTCCAAGGATGCCATCAAAAATGCCAGTTCTACTGAGATATATGTACATATATGGATTTGAGTGTGTGCATGTGTGTGTAAGTATATAGATGGACGCCCACACACACACACACACACACACACGCGCCGAGGGATTGGCAGTTACATAGAGTAAAACGGAGGAATAAACGAAATGTGATAATAAAATACAAAACCAATAAAGGAAAGAGCTCTTTACACTTCACTTGCTTACCAAGAATCGTCAGGACACACACACACAAACACCCAAAAACACACGCACACACACTGGCAGACACTTATGGACGCTACTGCTCATCAGAAGCGGCTCTGACGAAGACTTCCGATGCCGTTTTATAAAATGGCAAAAAGCCTACGGTTATTCGATGAATTCATGGCAGGACCAGGACCTGTACCACCGTCAGGACCGAATTCAAAGCAGGACCCGAGCCCCACGGGGCCCAAGGATATAGCGGTGTCCTGGGCAGGGTAATAATAACGTGCCAGAGGTGGCTTCAAGTGCAAAATTAAAGATGGAGTCAAGGTGGAGGACGTGGCGGAGATGCAGGCAGGGAACAGCGCTCAACGGTGCGTTACACATGATGTGTTGCTGCTGCCAGGGATGGTTGCTGTGGCCAGGGTTGGGTTGGCCTGGCAAGTGGGATTTGGTTGTTGTTGTTGTTGTTGTTTGTGTTGGGTGCGAGTGGATCATCATTTTTTATTTTCCGCTGAGCCCCGGCAACCAAATGTGGAAATGAAAAACAACAAGAACAACAACAACAACAACACATGACATTCAAACTCGGCCAACGGCAAGTGTGTGTTTGTGTATGTGGCAATGTGTGTTACTTTTATTTTCGCTATCAGCCATTTAACAACACTCACACATACACAGAGAGACACACACACACACACCCCATTGCCACATCAACTGTCAAGTTTACTGATGCCTCGCTGCTGCCTGCCTCCTAAGGATATAAACATTTTTTATCATAAGCGAATTTCGCGGCTACATGCAAAAAACGACAACAAATAAAAAATATAAAAAAAAAGTATGCGAGAATAGCAGCTTTACTGTTGTGGGACTTCCCTTTCTTTCTCACCCCATCTCCCGCACTCTCTCTGTCTCTTTCACGCTGTTTGGCACCGTTTCATAACTTAGCCAAGGCCCAACAGATGTCGCTTTCAATCGACAGGTTACTACAAGCTTTGTAAAGTTTCCAAACATAATGTGAAAAAATCAAATCGCAAAATGATATAAAATATTTTTCTTTGGAATGAAAAATTATATAAAAATGAATAATAAGGACATTTAAAACATTTAAATATTTATTTTAGGTAATGATTTCCCTGGAATCTTGGGATGTGTGGAATATGAACTCCAGCTTTGATTTAAAAATTATTTTTTTTTTTTTTTTTTTTTATGGCATAATCAACTTTGGTGGTAACAACATTACAATTTTTATATAATTTTAAGCAAATTTTTAATAAAAATAAAATATATAATATTTTTTTTATTGCCATGATTTTGAATTTATTCATCGGCTTAAATAAATATTTTTGCAAAACCGAATTTGTTAATTTTTTTTACTTCAGTTTAGGCGTAGCTTCTACTTTTAATTGCTCTCAATTGAATTCCAATATATTCAAGTTTTTTATATAATTTAATATATTTTAAAATATGCTAATGGTTAATCGAATGAATAGTTCATTTTAGAGAACTAAAATATGTAAGCTAAAATATTTACAATTATTTATAATTCTAATTTTTATTTCATACAACATTTAATTACTTTGCTGCTTTTAAAGACTTGTTTAGATTAAAATACAAATCAAGAATCATTTTTCAAGAAAACTGCTGGGTTTTGGAAACTTGAGTTCAATTTAGCAACGTTTCTTTTTATTTCTAGAGGCAAAATAAAAATAAAAATTTGCACATGTATCGATCTATTCGTTTTATTATACAACCACCGCTACCTATTAACCCCTCTGATGCCACACCCCCTCCGCCCACTGCTGGCTGTCCCTGTCAATAGCCTAAAGCATTTTCAGCGCCATTTGACCTACGTTCTCCAATGCTTAGCATTGGAAAGGATGTTTACCTTTAACGCGTGCAGCACAACATGTTCGTCTAGTGGCTGGGTGAGTGGAGGGGATGGAGGAGTGGGAGTGGGAGTTGGGTTGGGAGTTGGGTGGGTCGGTCGGTTGCCTGGGCAGCGCCCCAGTAAATTTTGAATATATTATATATGCAAAGTATTCGTGAATTGGTTTTTTCGCTTATCCAACTGCCAATTTTCTATATGCGAAAGTTATGTGTGTGTTTGTGTGTAGGTGTGTGTGTGTGTATGTGTATTGGTGTCTGCGCCGCCTGTCGAGTTATCTTATGGCAATTTTGCATTGTGTTAGCAGAGCAGAGGTGGCGCGTGGGTGGGACAGAGGCAGAGGGGGGAGCACAAGGGCTAAAAGGGCGACGGTCCACAGCCCATTTTGCACACCCTCTTTGCCCGTTATTTAAAATGGGTTCCGTTTTCTTTTTTCTGCTTTTTTTTTTTGCTCATGTATTTGTTGTTGATACCGTTACGCTTGGCAAGACGAAAACAGTGGTTTGGGCAGGGGTGTTGTGGGGGGTGGAGGCTGAAAATCCAAAAGACTTGGTGCGGAAGCCAAAGATAACATTTTTGCACAATTCTCTGGTGTCATTTCCATCCATGCACATGCCAATTGATGTGTTTTTACTTTCAGCTTGGCAACCACCAAACCCAAACAACGCCAACAACGACCATAAGAGCCAGAACATATTACGAATAAAATATCAACAGCACCGAATTTTCAATGCACTAGAAACTTTTCTATAAAATTAAAAATAAATTTGTTTTATTAAGAAATTCCAATTTTTAACATTACACAATTTTAATTGTTTTTATTTTTAAGTTACAATGCTGAAGGTTTTTAATATTTAGCACATTGTCTCTCGTATTGCATATACCCAATTTTAGCGCATAATCACCTGGACTGCCATTGGGCTAGGCAAATCTCATCATCGACCCCATCATCATACTCACACTCAGCCTCATTCGCACCAGCAGCAACAGCAACAGCATCAGCGACAGCATCTAAATCTGCTAAAAGCGAACGGCATGTGGCTGACACAAGCTACCTCCCCACTCTCCTACCCATTCCCCCTTTTCCAACGCCCCCCCTACTTGCCACAACAGAAGCTAGCGAGTGTCGTCCGCCATTTGATTTGAAGGCTTGGATTAAGGAGTACTCCGATAAAAAGCGAGGTGAAAAAGTTGCCAATCCTCCAAGACACGACATGGCACATTAGTCAAAAGGAACTTAGGAGAGCACTTTTGGTTTTGCTGCTGATAGAATTTAGGCTGAACAAGCGAAAACTTAAGCATGTTTATATATTATGCACAAATGGCTAATTTGTTTGAATAGAAATACAAATTTATCAAATATGCTTCAAATATAGTACTACTTAATAAACCAGCACAGGAACGTTTTACAGACTATAGCCATGTTATTAACAAACTAAATTACTTTAAATTAATTGTTTAAAAGTAATTTGAAAACTGAGTTTTAAAATAAAATAGTTTAAAATTTCTGAGTCTAGAATTGTTTTTTTTTTTTTTCTCCATTTCCACGTGTGTTTCTTGCAAAAAGTTTTTAAGTTCCGAAGAATGAAATATATATGTCTAATTAAAACAAAAAAAGGAAGAATTTTAAGCTATTATTTTAAGCTAATATTTTATATAACAAGCAAATTGTTCTTAAAATTGTAGTAACTACATTTTTTTTAACAGAAAAGTTAGCCAAAACAATTTAATTATATGAAAAGGCCTTAGTGTCTTCAGTAAATGTATTTAAGCTGACTAAGTCAGAGAATAAAATTAAATGTCACTTTCATTTAGTGGACTACAATTAACTATTAACTAGACCCCGTAAACTAAAAAAAAGAGTAGAGGGTCTATTAGGTTTGTTTTAAATTGAATTTAACAAAAAACTATTACTATATAGAATAAATATTTTTAATTGATCATTTTCTTAAGTTAATTATTTAACTCAAATTAAAAGCTAGAACTTTAGACAGACGGATGGACGGACGAAGAGATAGACATTGCTTTATGCACTCTGCTGTTAATGCTGACCAAGAATATATATACTTTATGAAGACGTTTTGCCTGTTACATACATTAAGCTTCATGAAAATCTGTACTCTTCTTTAATAAGAGTACAAATCTGAAATAAAATTTTATACAAAATTTTAAAATATTTTTAAATTATATACTAAAATTACAGAGTAAATGTCACCCGCTTTTCTTTTGAACAACAGTTTCAAAATAGTTTGGAAAACAGTGCGAGTTTTTGTGGCTGTGTAAAAAATGCGTTTTACTGTCAAACCAAAAATGTTTGAGCACTCGGGAATGTGTTTGATCCAACACAAAGCGTGCGAATAGTTTGGTTAAGACGACTCCAATCCCCCCCCCTGTGCTGTTTGAGGCATTTGGAAAATGTGTGGCAAGTGCCCGGCGGTAATAAATAAAATAAACTGTATAAAATAGAGTAGCACTGAGAAATGCAATCAATTTCAAGTTAAATTTTTGGCATATCGGAGGTTTAGAGAAGTCTTCTTCCGCAGCAGTGAAAGCACGTTCGCCTCCCCCTTCCGCTTCCCCCACTACCCCACTCTCTCTCTCCAGCTACAACCCCTAAAGAACCATTTCCATTTTCACACATGCCCAAAAAGGGAGCACACACACAACCACACACACATTGGCATTAACCTATCGACATCATGAGCAGCATCAGCAACAGGAGCTCCCCAAGGAGCTATGCATGGCATAAGCGGGGGTAAATGGGGATGTAACACACACATACACTTCTACACACATCCCTAAAGAGAATGAGAGCCTGGCTGATGGCCACAAAAGACATCATGGCTGCCGAGAGCAGGCAACGCTTCACTGGATACTTACTGTGAAAGTAGACCCATTCAAATACACTCGCACACACGTACACACACTCGCACTCGCACATAATCCCCGTGTGTGTATGTGGGAGTGTGTGTTTGACAGCAAATGCCAAAACCCACCCGCAGGACGAACCTCAAACCACCCACCAAACGCCCATCGAAGCAACGTCCATGCTGCTGCCACATAAGAGCACACACACACACACAGTCATACATATGAGTGTCACATTTGTGTGTGTGTGGCCATCGCCCAGCGAGCGCCATGTTGGCGGCAATGGCAGCAGTCATGTTGAAATTTTAATTCCTCGCCCACTCAATTTGCTGTTGTCCCCTGCCCTTCTCCTTCTTCCCATCCACTGTCCACCTTTTTCCCCTTGTCACCGTCTCTCTCTCTCCCCTCTTCCCCTACCCAACTCTCTTCAAACCGTTCCCCGCTTGACTCGCTGTCTGGCACTCCAAAGTTGTCCCCATGTGTGTGTTTATGCATGCATGTGCTACACTGTTCAAAAACAGTAACTTGTTTAGGGAAATAATTGAATTTTACTTTGAAATTATTTTTGTAAGAATTAAAATTATTTAATTCGTAAAAATATGATTCTGTAAAAGGTTAATAGTTCCTTTTAATAGTTTCTTTTGATTGTATGTGTGTGAACTTTTTAATCCCATATTATTACTAATTGGGAAAACTTCTAATAACACTAGTTTTCAAATTTTTAACATATTATACTTATAATTAAAAAAAAAAAAACTTTTATTTGTTCTTAAAGTCGAGTTTTTGATTTTGAAAGCTATTGCCTAATTTTTCTCAGTGTGTTTGGAGACTGTGGGACAGCTGGAATATCGCTTGGGCGAACAAAGCGTCCAACGTCACATCTCTCCCGCACTCTACTCCTCTCTCTCCCCTTCTATCTGTTTTGCTTTCTCTCGCGCTCTCTTACTTACTCCCAGTGCCTCCCATTAAGTGCTGCTGTCCCTGTCGCTTTCTGTCTGTCCGTCTGTCTCTGTTCAACTGGCTCTTTCTCTGTCTCTCCCCTTTCCCTTTCCCTCTTCTTCCCGCTTCTCTCTCTCTCCCTCTCTACTAACTCTCTGTCTCTTACTGTCTGCTTGATGATGACAAGCAAAAAGGCTGTTTGGTCGCCCAGGTGGCGTCGTCTGTGCTTTGGGCTGCCTGGGCTCTATGCGGCATCCTTAAGCCTCCACTCCGCCCCACCAGCCCCCCCTTCTGCTTTGCCACTGCCCTGGCCTCCACTGTCTGTGCTCAGCTGCGGTAGGCAAGGACCCAACTAGGACAAAAGAGCAATACTATTCACAGCACAGGACTTGTCGTATGTGTGTGTTTATGTGTGGTGTATATATGTGTGTGTGTGTGTGTGTGTGTGTGTGTGTGTGTTTGCATTAAGTACATGGCTCCACTTCACATGTATTTGCATGTGACTGGCCCCAAAAGAGAAGCAAACCGCACAAAAATGAAACACCGCAAAGCGTGTGCCATGACATGTGATTGAGGACGACGTTTATATGCAACGACACAGACATACACAAGACCACTCACACACACACACACACACACACACCCGCACTTGTAGTAAGAGTTACCTGAGTTAGTTAGTTCGTTAGCATTTATGCACTCCTCTGTATGCGCAAATCATGTTGCCCCATCCCCTTTAGTCCCCAACTGCCTCCCCCATCCCCTCCATTTACCATTCTTTTCTTCGACTTTTCCTCTTTCCAACATCCCATTGCCAACTTGCTTTCTTTTTGTTTTTATTTTGAAAACTTGTTAGCTCACCAAATGTTAAACGCAATAAATCTTAACATGACTCAAGGGTCGCATGCACAAAATAGAGAAAGAGACAGCGAGCGAGATAAAGACAGAGACAGCGACAACTTTTGTGACTGAGTTTTGAGTTCACTAATCAATAGACTTGTCGAATTCAACACTTGAGCTAGCTGCTTTCAAGTTGTTATAACTAATACTAACTATATGACATGACGTATAATATAATAAAATAAGGCAAATGAATAATAAAATAACAGAATTGTTTTATATTTTATCTTGATTTTCGTTCGAAAATGTTTAAAATTTAATGACAGAATTTACTTTTCATTTACTTTGATTTGTATAATAATGGATTTTGTCTAAATTGTTCTTTGATTTCTTATCAAATACGCTGTTTTTTCTTTTTTAGGGAAAATAAATATATATTGTTTTCTTATTTAAGTTACACAAATAGTTTATTGAGGATAACATAATTCAAATATTTTAATAGTTTTGCTTTTAAATTATTTTAATTAAATTTAGCAAAAATAATTTTGTAGCGTTCAAATTATTTTGTACATAAATTGTGATAAATCTGTTGATTCGGAAATCCCAAAATAACGAAAACTTTGTTATTAAAACTAATTTAAATATATTAAAATTTGCTAACATATTTACCCCTTAAAGCTTAATGCAAAAAAAAGTTTTAAATAAGCGATAAGTGACTTTAATCAGCTGTCCAGCTGTATCGTTCAGTTGCGTTTACTAGAATCGATTGGATCTCTGATTGACTTAGCACGCAAATTAAAGATTTCTATAATGTCAAGGCAGCAGCGGACTTCTCACTGGGTATCTTACGGTCAGGCGAGCCCGACTGTACTTTGATTCTTTTTTTTTTTTTTAGAAAATTTGCCATTCAATCATAAGTTTAAGATCACAATTTTTATATAGCCTCCTCTTGATATAAGAAACTATTCTATTTATTGATCAACATAAAAACTCTTTCTGCCCATCGGTTTGAAATTCAGAGCAATCCCTTGAAGAGTACCAATATCATGTGTTGGTTCGTGCTGCAGCATCAATCACAGTCGAATTGAGTCTCTGTTAGCTGCGACTAGCTAATAATCCATAGTGTCGCATTCTTAACGCTCAGTTGGACAGATTTGCATTGCCATGCAAATTTCTCGTTTCGCCAACTGATGCACATCTCCCGCAGTGTGGGACACAAACCGCAGACAACAGAGTGAGAGACAGAGATGGTAGCAGATCATTTGAAATGATGGAAGGGGAAGGTAGGGTTTTTTAGGCAGACACGTAGAGCACAGTAGCGCCGTGCAGTTCAATTAATTATACGTGCGCAAATACCTTAATCCGCATATTCACAATCAAAATTCGAGAGCTGTATTCGCTGTATCCGACAGATACTTACAACAACAGGGAGCATTCGTATGCAAACAACAAACACACACACACGGACAGACACAGACAAACAGACAGACAGACAGCACCTCATCAGCCAAACAGCGAAAGGGTGTTTGTGTACGGTTAGCTCGTCGGGTCGAAGGGTTCCTATCTTTGTTTCTTCGGTCGAGGTTAAAAATCTTAAATGGGAACTATCATTTGGGTTGCTCTTGTTGATGTTGTTGTTTCCCTTGTTGCTGTTTGTTGTTGGTGCTTTCCGAGTATTTGGTCCATTTGTGGGTAATACCTTTAAATTGTTGCAAATTTTGACTTGTTACGGCTGCTAATCGAATGCCCTAAGTGCAAATATTTTCACTTTTATAATTATCTCTTGAAGTCGCAGGTAAGTTTACAATTTCTGATATTTTTGACGCCTTATGTGGAACTAAATGGAACAGAATATCATGTTTTATTGATTAAAAGGAATAGGAAGGTCTAAAATATTTTAGTTCATCGTATTCTGTCCAACATTCTAATCCAAATTCCCTTATCAAACCTTTATTATAGAAATTTTATCGAAAGCTATGTGTTTAAATTATTGTTACTTCTACTTAGTAAATTATAGGCTCAAGTTAACATACTAGGGAAATTATTTAATTTATTAGTATTTTTTAGTTAATCATTTTTAATATTTAAATAGTTAAATTTAAGCTCTGCATTTATTTAAATATCAGTGGTAACAAATATGAATGCATATATTTATTTATTTTCAGTCATAAGGATACTGATTATTTTTGGTAACACATGCTGAAAATTCAAATTGCAAACTGCCACAATATCGAAGGGATACAGCTGCAGCGAGGGAACGACTGTGAATGTGAATAGATAGCTGGCAATTTCGATACGCAATCAATAATTCTAATCAAGTGCGAATGGTGACGCATAAAAATCGCATCGATTCGCGCTTCTCAACTCGTCTGACTTTTATGTAGGATCTGTGAAATTTGCCAATAAATATTTGCTGCTGTGGCAAGTCCATAAGCCCGTGACACCCTGCCACTGCCCCTGCCCCCTAGTGCTGTGGCCTCTTGGCCCTTTCAGTGCCGCGACATGACCGTAAAAAACATCACACAGCAGCACGTCCCGTGGCTGCGATCGAGTCCATGGGGGTGCCTACAACAACAACGCACAGATGAAGAGGAGCAGCAAGAGGAAGAAGAGCAAGGAACATTCTGTCATTCTGTCGTTTCGGTATGTAAATCAACTTTCATTGTTCGATTTTAAACAACGCATTGGCATTGAAATACAAAAAAATCACATTTCAATGCTTACAAAATAATAAATTATCAAACACACAAAAATTTAATGCCCTTCTCGCCCTTCTCGCCCTGCCGTGCCGTGAGTTTCGCGCGAAGGGGTTGGGCTAAAAAACACAGCGCAGAAATAAAAAAAAATTGCAACAGCCAGAAAGAAATCCCTAAAAAAAAACGAGGTAACCAAGAGTGATGAGATTGTGTTACCCTGCCGTTTACCCTTCGTGCAATCAGCGTTCCTGACATTTGCATGTTCATGCCGGAGAAAAAATAGACATGGAAATGTTTGGCAGGAGGGGTCGTCAGTGGGACAGAAAAGGGGTAAATGGTAAATGTAAAATGCCTAATGGAAATTTGACACACAAATCTCATAAAACAAAAAACAGTGAAACAAAAAAAGAAAAAAAAGCGAAGTCGAAATGCAAAATGCGCATTGTATCTATTCAATATCTATCTATGTAAGCATCTATCGATGAATGGCTTTTGGCAGAAGTGGTATCTCTATGTATCTATCATTTTGGTTAACGGTCCGCCCGTTCAGGGTTTCCATCCATAAATCGCAATGTTGCCAAAATGGGATAACAACCTCGGATAAACATGACACCCAACTGTCAATAGATGTTTCGCGGTTCCTTCCATAATGCTGCACACGCGCATTTGAATGCGAATTGCCAAAATGGCAAATGGCGAATACAAGTACACACACATATGAGTGTGCAGGATGTGCGGCAGGATACGTGTGTGTGTGACTTGGGTGGGATGCTGTTTCCCTTTGGTTTACTGGATGGATGGATGAGCAGCCTGCTATTTGATTTATGTCAAAATTCTAACGAGCTACTCCTTTTTTTTTTATTTATTTCATTGTTGCTTCGTCCAAGTGCTCATTTTAATACGAGCAGACACTCACACACACACACACTTGCGTACTTACTCGCATTTTCCATCTACATTCACACTCAGTCATGTGCGAGGCGCATCCTTTTGTTGCTCGGTAAAAGGATGTTCTCCAAAAAGATTCTTATCATTAATCAAGGCTTTGTCAATAAATGTCAGCGTTGTGAAATTTCAATTTCACACCGAAACTGCCAATTGCCAATTGACAATTTTCGTAGTGTTATCGTTATCGTTATCAGCCGCAGCCGCAGCGTAAAACCGCAGCTGAAAATTTGACATTTCTATTAGGGCGCAAAATAAAAACAATTTATTTCAAGACACTGCCAAGAATTGAGTTGTATTGAGGTATTGCTCTATAGATAGTTATCGAATATGCAAGTTATCGATTAACTTAAAACAAACGACATTTACTTTGAATATAGAAGATGTGGGCAAAAAGCATTTTGAAAATTCGATTCGATCGAGCGATTAAAAATTGCAAACTTTCTTAGTGTTATCGTTATCGTTATCATACGCACATTAGTAGCTAAAATAAAACAGTAAAAACTATTTATTTAAAGGAGTTATGACAAATTAACTTAGCATGTTACAGGTAAGAACATTAAAGTGTGCTTTTGTACTTTGTTATCGAATAATAGAGTTATCGATAAAACAGAAACTATTACGTGTAACTGATAAATTGCTGAATCTAGGAATAATTAAATAAAAAATTGATTTTTTCTAGTAATTTTACCAGCTACTAGCTTTTATGCAATTGTTTATCGATTAAGAAAGTTATCGGTTACCAAATAATTAAAAAATTAATGTGTTTGTCATAGAAAGTTTAAGTAAATCGAGCAGATTTATCCAAGAATACCAAAAAAAACTTTGGATAAAATCTCTATAGCGATTTGTAGCAATGAAGATTTATCGATAAACTATTATATATCGATATGTGACAATCCTGCTTTACAAAGTGTATTAGAGTTTTCAGCAGCGGGTTAAATTCATTGTAAGTACATAGAATATAACAGTCAAGTTTGAAATAATTGTATAATTTGATGTGTTAGATTTATCGATAACAATAATTTTACTGGCAGTGAGCAATATTTGCTTTATTAGGCAATGTGGCACTTTAAACAGCATGTATAGTCTTAAATGTTTAATTTTGGCAATTTTTTTGGTTAATTAAATTGCATCTATCGAGTTATCGATAAATGCACAGTCGCATTACTTTAATTGAATGGCCACACCCTTTGTTTCCAGTCTGGTAGATGCTTCACTACCCTATTCGCATTATTGAACACACACGATGCCACTCCCGCTGTCCAACAGCACCGCCCGTCCTTCTCCCTATCCCCAACTCTTTCTCCCTCTCCCTCTATCTATCTCTTTTTGTCTGTCTGTCTCTATCCCACTCCCACAGCGTCTGCTAGCCACAATTGCGAGCAGGCGAACGGGCTGCGGTTTTGCAATTAGGAGGAGCTACGACGATAACGATAACGATAACTATAAACAGCAACAACAATAAGTATGAGGAGTGTGTGTACACACACACACACACACAGTGTTGCCTATATACTGTAGTGCTCCCTTGGTTCATACCGCCCCCCCCTTTACGGTCTCTAAGTACGACTTTGGCAGGACTTTGTCAGTTCTATATTCGTGCTCGTATTCGTACTTAGCCATAAACTTTGCTCGCCAGCAACGCAGCTAACAGTTAAATTACCACACATGCCCCGCCCCGCTATACACAGCCCCTTTCTGCCCTCCCCCACGCCCCTTTTTCGCCATTCAGGGCGGCCGCTGTTTGTGTGCGCCAATTAAAAGCGGCATTACCAATACTCCCACTACCCTCTCCCATCTCGGTCGACTCCTGCTTCCTGATGTGCTTATATGTATGCAAGCAGCGCACTCGAGAGCCACCGAAAATTTCAGTATGGCACAAAACGGCGTGGGCTGGAGGGCATGAAGAGGGAGCGGAAAGCACGATGTAGGGAGATTTCAGGATGAGGCAGCCCATATGCAAAATTTCTAACCATAAATTGCCGAACCAAAACTTGTACAGCGCAATGTTTTCTTTTTTGGGTAGAGACAAGGGTGCGGTGGGCGCAAGGGGGGAGAATGGAGAGAAAGCGGGCCAAGGGATGTGGGGGGACTGGAGTGTGTATAGATATTAAGCGAAACAACGAAGCGAGAACGAGGCCAAATCCGCATCCGAATCCGAATTCTCATTTTCACACACACACACATACACAAGCTACACATGCACACACACACACACACACACACACACTCGCATACACACACATGCGCTAATGAATGCGCCGCGGGCGCCTTTGTACAGCGCGTGGTATGTGGCAAGTTGTTGGATTGCTGCCGTTGGTCGCCCTAAAACTAGTCGCCGTTTATTTAAAATTATACCAGCCACACACACACACACACACCACACACACACACACACACACACATGCATATATGCATGCAATCTCTATGTGCCACATGCGGCATTTACAAGAGCTGCCACAATGGCGTCCAATCGTTGCACGCAACACACAACAGACAATCGACGAATTCTATGACTACACAACAAGTTACGAACCAAAACTCTACGAATCGTTTCGGTTTGGAATTTTGAACCGAACATTTTAAGGGAGCTACACTCCAACTTGAACTAGAACTCAACCAATTAAATGAATGTTAATGCCACTAATTGAATAGGAACTTGATTTATTTTAATATATTTCCTGCAAGGGGATTTGAAACGCTATTGGCATAAACTGTACGATATACGACAAATATTAAATAACATATTAAGAAAATAAGTGACAAAAAGTGACTTATATGAATAACAATCTTTATCGATAACAGTAGTTTTAACCTAAAGGAACCTTAACAAACATGTAATTAAAACGATAGTTACAACATTGGCAAACATTTCAGCAGTAAAACAACACCGATTAGTGATTAAAATGTATCGACATTCAGCCACTTATCGAAACTTATCGAAAATAAAGTGTCAAGTGCATATAACTCTTATTAGTATAGATAAACACTAAATCATATAATTCAGTTTGATTCCAAGCCTTCATATTTCAAAAGTAGCTAACTCAGCTCGATACCTTGATGGGAATTAATTTTTAAATACTAAGTTCTTATATGTTATCAAAGCACAATAAACAAAATATATTTAATATAAGATCGTTCCTTATTTAGGTTTATCGATAAGTTATCGAACTAACTAAATTTGCTGAATTATTGATAACTGCCGCCTGTCTCATTATCATCTTGGCTGAGCTCAAAGTTATCAAATAATGTGCATAAATTACTGTCGTGAAACCCTTCGATAACTAATCGATTTCCTAATAACTATAGCAAAAGTAAAGCTAATCTCTTCAGCTGTTTATCGAATAGTCGAACATAGTCGAACGGTTTCCAAACCGTTAAAAGCTGACTTTGATTTCAGTTCATTACATAGAAATGAAATTTAAATTTCTTTCGCTGTCACGCCCACTCGCTTAGCGCCTTTAAATGATTGATATGGACGTTGTCCGACCATCACAGTCGACGTTGACAGTGACAGCGACAGCGACAGCGACGTTGACTGCGACTGCGACGAAAGCAGCGCCAGTGATAGCAGCAGTAGCAGTAGCAGAGCGCAAACAAATGTACTCAGGAGCAACCCTAATCCAACTAGTACACAAATACATTAGCTCACACACAAAGCACACATACACACACACACACACACACACACACACACACACAAACACACACACACATGTCATTCACACACAAGGCACCAAATTGAAAAGATAAACTTTGTCGACCCAAACCCGAATTCCAGTCCAAAGCCCAAACTCAAACCCAAGTCTCACCTGCTGCCGACACACACACACACGCACACACTCATGTGTGTGTATGTACTGTACATGTGCATGTACTTGTGTGTATGTATTGACGTTGGCAATCGGCTTCCAGTGGCAAAGCATGGATTCCACTTGGGTTTGCAAATGGCACTGATAACATTTGCCCCCACTTCTCACACTCCATCCCTCCTCGGCACCCTCCTCTCTCTCTATCTGTATTCCCGTCTCGCTCTGCGTATGGCTGTCTCTGTTGGTGTGGCACTCTCATCTTCTGTCTCTGTCCAGGACGTGTGTGTGCACATGATAAATGAGACAATGCGCGAGGAGAGCCACCAAAGGAGCCGTTGGCTACAGCAACCCAACCACCCACTGCCCACACACACAGAGAGACACACACACTCATGCACACACCCCCACCAACTCCACATTGGCAGCTAAATCAACAAAAAGCAACCCTACCGAGGCGAAGAGTACGGCTCACCCACATTAATAAAACTTTGGCTGCCTTCAGTAGCACTCGTCTCGCAGCTCTCGTTCTTCTCGCACAGACACAAAACTGATACTCAATTATACACAAACACACACACACACACTCAGACACGTGTACATATGTGTGTATATAGAGCCCTGCTCATATGTATTGCCATCGGGTGTGCATTCTCGCAACTCTCGTATGTATTCTGGGCAGCAGCCATTGCCATTGCCAGACCAAAAGCCGAGCACAAAAAGGACACACACCCACACCCCCACACTCCCACACACACTAGCACAGCCATATATGCACACACATGTAGCTGAAGAGTACATGTCTCCACGCCCAGCTCAATGAACGCGCCTTAAACTGGTTCCAAAGAACAGTCCAAAGTCCTGCAGGACTAAGCACGCGTGTGGGCTGAAAAGAACTAGTTACTTTTACGAAATATATTTAAATTGTTGTCTGTTCGCATAAAATGAACTAGTTCTTTTGTTTTTGATGGAACTAAGAACTCCAGTATAGTAAAATATTTAAATTTCCTCGACTATATTTATACAGAATGTATTTGAGTCCTTCGAAAGTATGCCAATAACATGAAATATTAAATACTATATATTATATAAAATGAACTAGTTCTTTTTGTTCTTGAGGGAACTAAGAACTCTAAAAGAGTAAAATATTTAAATTTCCTCTACTATTTTTATACCGACTCTATTTGAGTCCTTTGAAAATATATTTTTAAGCCACTTACTAACTTTCAACAGATTACTCCGATGATAGCTATCATATATATTTGATTTGATACTTAAATTCTTAACTACATAGCTGTTATTTGTAAGTATGGTTCAGTTAGTTAAAAAAAGTGTGAGGGTCTCTTAATCCTCTTTAAGAATGTTTAGTACGGTAAGGGCCTCTTCTCAATTGCCATTTCTATTTAAAAATTAGTTAGATTCAGTAAATCTTTTCTTGATTTTGTATAAGAATAAAAATAAACTACATTTTTATCATATTATCAAACATAAATTGAATAATTGTACTACCACAAAAGATAAGCAAACTTTTGGGTAAATCAGTAAATCAGCATACTTAAATTCAGTTAATCAGAAGTACAACTTATGTTCCTCTTACTAACAATTCTTAAAGCTCAAAACTAACGTACACCAACTAAAAAGCTCTACTTAAACTTTTGAGCATTGATAGATAATAAAACCTGCAAATAATTCTTAAGAGTAAATCAGTTTATTTGAGATCATTTGGCAGCAGCTGTATCAGCTTGATAACTTGCACACATTTGGTGCAGTTAATAACTAATCAAGTGACATGCATGTCAAAATTTGATGTATGAAATCAACTTGCACTTGCAACTGACAGTTTGGGGGCGTTTCTACCACAGAGGGTGGCACAGTAAGAGTCCTTGTCAACTGATTTGGCAACAATAAACCTCTTGTCTCTCAAGTCCTTGGTTGACGTCGTCGTCCTTCACCTGGCCATGGCAACGGGATTCAGGTTCAGTTTAAGATTGAATTTTGGATTCGGATTTGGATAGGGTACGGACTTGGCTTCGGGTTGGGACTCTGCTGCTGCTGCTGCTTCTGGTTTGGGTTCGGGTTCGAGTTCAGTTTTCGGCGTGAGCGAAAACATCTGCCTTGAGCCTCCGGGTTATGAGTTGATTCGGGGCGCGTATTCTATGCAAATTAGATGGGCGCACGCTTATTTATAAGTAACATTATGCGTACGTATGTGTGTGTGTGTGTTTTTGTTGTGTGCGTAACTGATGGCCAGGCGAGGTACCTACACACACACACATACTTTATATATAGGAATCTGTATATATATCCATAATTGCGGCCAAAAATTGTATAGCAGACGCTTGGCACATGAGCCGCAACGGATAACTTAAAAAACCTTATTTCCAACAAACTGCAAACAATAACAATCACGCATAAAATATACAAATGTTGCGCAAACGTCGACTGCGACGCTAACGGCGGTGGCAACGGCAACGGCGACGGTGAGCGCGATGTTGCGACTGCACAACAGATTGCCATCATCGCGCATACGCCGTGTTGTTCCCAAAAAATTGAATTGATTTGATGAGTAACAACTGACGACTTGGCAAATACTCTTGCTGCCATTGGACACTGCCCCTAACTGCTAAGTAGCTAAAATTGTATTACAGTTGTACATGAACTTCATTTAGGATTTCAGAATTTATCCACAAATTTATTAAGATTTTCCATAAGACTTTCGTTTGAATAAAGTCTATTAATGCTTTCAAATATGTTTTCAAGTAAAGACTGACTAAAGTTGGTTCAAATTCGGTATAAAAAGGGTTTAGGAGCGGCCGTGGAAACCGTTCAAAATCGTATAAGCTCCTTTAGTCTTTTAAACTCTGTTTATCAGCATTAGAACCGCCTCAAAGTGGATATGCATAGCTTTATGTATAGTTTTTGAAATTAATATTATGTACAGATCTGGAAATTTAATAAAAACAAATCACTAAAAACTCAAAGCATTCAATTTAAGTCAATAATTGTAGCAAAAAACTTAGGAATGTTCTGCTATAAATAATTTTAATAGAGCTAAAAATTGTATACATATATTTTTTTTTTAAATGAACATGCTTTAAATAATTCGGATTAATTTTGTCATTCAGAGCTTACTTTTTGTTATAAAAGCTTTAAGTACAAAATATTTCCCAAATTTGTATCTCAGAAATTCAAATTTACAGTAACAATTTTAATTTAAAATATACTTTGTAAAATATTTTTTAACTTTAAGTATTTATTTCTATTTTAAAAAGGATTTTATGTCCAAAGTTATAAGTCCTCTTACTTCCCTTGACAATAATCTATATATTTAAATATTTTTCATAAAGAAATATAGAAAACTTTTCTGAAATGTGTCGACTTGTGTGCCAAAGTTAAGTAACGCACTGAATAGCCGAGCTTAGAAAGAGTGTGGCACATGCAGAGATAACAGCACATGGTTTATGTATGTGTGTGTGTGTGTGTGTGTGTATGTATTTGCGGAAAATTGTGAATGTATTTTGCATACCTTTGCATACTGAAAACAAACACTATTATCCCGTCGCCATTATGCGCAGATTGATGTGCGTTCGTCAGTGGGCGTGCCAGCAACGCGATTGAACGAAACACTTGCCCCGAATGGGTGAATGGGTATAGATGGATAGCTGGATAGATGGATAGATGGATAGCTGGATATATAGATAGAAAGATAGATAGATGGAATGGATTCGAATGGTTTCTCGGATAGGAGCAGGGGGGACTGGGCCTGCCAGGCATTCATTGCACGCTTCGATGACCCGATAAAATTATGCTGATGTTTTGGCACTGAAGTTGGAGCAATTTTCCTACTTACTTATTGCTATGGGAAACTCGAAAGGCACTTTGATATTTCCTACAACGCATTCTAAATTGATGCCAAGCAGGTGAATCAACAGCAACAGCAACAACAATAACAAATCATTGGAATAAATGCAAAATATAATCAAAATCCACTGAACCTTTTTGGTTACATGCTTTCCCATTCCATTCCATTCCGTTCTGCTTCTCATTTCATTCATTTCAGTTACGTTTCGATTTCATTTCGTAGAAATTGCGATCGAAGCGCCATGAATTCGTATAAATTTTGATTATAATTGTAATCAAACCATCAAATATTAATTTTTTTTATTTAATTCCTGTGAATAAAGTTAAAAAATATTTTAGTTTTTAAGATAGAGCGAAGATAGCTTTGAAATGCTAAGAACATTTTATACAAAATTATAAATAAATTATAAAATATATAAGATCTGATTTTAATAATGTATTAAAATTATTTATAATATTATATTATGTTTTTAAGATATAGTTTTTAAGATTTTATACAAAATTATAAATAAATTTTAAAAATATGAGATCTGAGAACATTATTTTTAATATTATATTATATTTTATTTTATTATATTATAATATATTGTATTATATTATATTACATTATATTATATTATATTATATTATATTATATTATATTAAAATTATTTTAGAATTCAGTAACTAAAAAGAAAGAAATTTGTAAATTTATAAACCTATCAAAATGAATATTTCCTCTTCTCTTCTCGCTTATTTCTTGCATCACAACTTTGAATTTAAAAAATTTACTACAAAAATGCCATAAATTTTGAAAAGTAGAAAAATTTGTTTTTAATTTGCTCACTTAATTGACCAAAAATTAACCTCGACACTCGGGATAAACATAGGTAGAAATGTACATATTTTGGGTACTTTTTAATGATGATACTTCCAAAAGCCAGAGAGCAAACAGTGACGTCACTCTGCGCTGCACTGTGTTGCCAAGTTGATATCCTGATTTAAGTACAGGGCGTGACACAAACGGCCCTCAGAAGCCTCTGCACAAACGGCAAAGGGATTTCTTTTTTTTCGTGCAAGGTTTGCATTCATATAAATCAAGTTATGAATGAGTTGAGTTGAGTTGAGCGACCCTCTTCAAAATATTTAATACCGCAAGTGACCCCTGTCCACCACTGGGACAGCAGCGTGTACGACCAACTGGTCAAAATATGTGCAGGGTACGGTTTTTGGGGAGGCACTACGAACGGGATCGGTTGTATAAGCTGCAAATCGGGTTGTGAAATGTGTGTGACAACTGCGATTGCAACAACAACAAAAATTCTATGAAAGAGAAGGTGAAGGAGAAAGAGACCGAAGGTTTTTGGATGGCAAAGGTTACGCGTACGTTCGGTTCGTGCCGATCGGGGAACTAACGAGCTGTAGACCACAGGACTTCCGGGACTTTTGGGTCAGTAGCTGTCGACGCATGTGGAATGATCTGGCCAAACATCATTTCCCACATGATTTATGGCCCGAGCAATTGCAGTTGATTAATCACACCGCACAATTTTGCGGCATTCAGCCAATCACACAGTCATAAAATACTTTAAAATTACAAAATTATTGTTTCATGCTCCCCCTTTATTTGCAATACTTGAGCTACTTAAATAAATAAATTTAAATTTCTTTTTTGGTTTTAATAAAATTATGTACTTAAATACTTCCGTAGTTAATAAAATGTAAAGTTTATTATTATTATAATTAGTATTATTATTATTATCATTATTATCATCATCATTATTATTATTATTATTATTATTATTATTATTATTATTATTATTATTATTATTGTTATTATTATTTTTGCAATTTAAAAACTATTTAAAATTTGTTAACTTTTTTTGCAATATTAATTATTATTAATCAGTTAAATAAATATTCAAAAATAGTTTAAATATTTAAAACTTATTTTAGACAAATAATTTAAGTATTTTCAACACTATGTAACAATAATTCATTATTTCTCTACAAACTATAATCCTAAAAAATACATGAAATTAAATTAATTGTGTTAAATAGAGCATTTTAAGCAAAGTATTTCTTAAAATGAATTTAAAACTCTAAACAAATTCCTAAACAAAATTCTCAAACATAAAATTTTTTAAAATTGTTAAGAAAAATGCAAGTCTTTCAATGAAAGATTTAAAGATTCCCAGAAGAAATATCAATGTTTTTAAAAGTCAGCAAGAAACCAAATTATTTAAAAATTTTTTTGAATAAAGTATTCAAAAATTAGTTTAAAAATTTGTTTAAAAATAAAACTATTGTTCTTCTATTATTTATTAATTTACTAGAGCAAATCAGCTAAAAGTATGCACACTGTTGTGTGTTTATGTATGTCTCTGTATGTGTATGTTTATATACAACTATCATTTATTGCCGTCGGCGTGTGTACACTGCACTTACATACACAGTACATATGTTAATCAGGTAACTCAGCACAGGTGTTTCTAGGTTACACAAAAAAAATGCGACTTTGTAACCTTCAGTAGAGCACAGACATATCACACACCCACACACATACACACACACACACACAAGTGCAGAGACAGAGGCACAACACGCCCCCTTTGAGACCCAGACGAGGCAAAGATTTCCCTTTTTTCACTTGTATTTCCTGCTTTTTTTCACTTGCATTTTAAATATAAAAAAAAACGCACAGAAATTGTGGCAAGTGCAAAGTAAAAGTGCAAGCACGTGCAAAGAAACACACACACCCACACACACATACATATATGTATGCTGTCACACACTCATAACTAAACACTGGTGTGTGGGTGTTTTTATAAATATATATAAATTTCATTTGTATATGCATAATATAATAACAGTCTATAAAATGCCTGTTTATGTAAGTACTAGTGTACGAGTGGGTGTGTGTGTGTGTATGTGTGTCTGATTGGTGTCAACGACACAGTGACAGCCATCTTAAATCGCATTACGTGAATTTCGAAGCTGATGCGCAGCCAACTTAATAATGCTGATGTTGTGGTGTGTTATCGATAGTTGCACAAATGCTTGCTTAATCACTGTGTTACTTACTGTTATATTTATATTAAAAGTATTGAAGGCAATGCTAAGCTTATAAAGCTACTGAATTTATGCGCTTCTGTAGTCCTTCAGATACACAAGCTATGGGGTATGCTAAAAAATACTAAGATTTAAATCCAAATTGTATAAAATTTTGTATCCTTGAAACTTTCAGTAGCAACTATTTGACATAAACTGGAGCTAAACAGAATTTCATTCCAAAACTGGTGGCTATAGCTCTTTCGTTCTCCGACGGACAGACGAACACTGCTATATCGCCTCAACTCTTGATGCTGATCAAGAATATATATACTTGATGGGTTCAGGCACGTCTCCTTTTGTCTGTTACACATATTTCGCAGATGACAAACCTTATAGACCCCTACAGAACACTGCCATATCGTCTCAACTCTTAATGCTGATCAAGAATATATATACTTAATGGGTTCGGGTACTTCAGTTCGCTGCTGACAAACCTTATAGACCCCTACAGAGCCCTGTGCTGATACAAACAATCACATTTGATTGTCTCTGATCTTCTGACTCGTTAAAACAATTTCCTCTCACAAGTTTTTCAATGCCGTAAATAAAATGATATCCGTGTGTAGAGTTTTTTACAACATGCTAATCTATGGAACCGGTTTCGGGTTATCATGATCTCACACACATTGGGAATGACGAACTGTTTCATTAACAATTTGATTGGAATTTTGATTAATTATAATGCAAAAATAAAGCCAGTTTCACGACGGCTAGAAACCAGTTTCACAGCAAGCAAAGAATTTCAACTGCAAGCGACTGAAAATCTGAAATTTGCCCAAAAAAGAGTGCAACAGTTTTACGCGGTTTTCATTCACAATTTTCTTTGTTTTCCACTTTTTTTTTGCCTGCTGTTTTCATTGTGTCAAAAGTGTTCTTCGTGTTTAGCTAAAACTGTAGACTAAAAATAATAGAAATAAAAAATTCTACTCGCTCTGTGAGAAACAAAAGGCAAGGAAGTCAGCGGCTTTAGCTGGCAGTTGGTGGGAGGGGAACAGGTGGCAAGTGCTGAGTGGTGAGTGGTAAGTGGCAAGTGGCAGGTGCCAGATGCAAAATGCAGCAAGTGCAAATGAGGCAAATTTCAAAGTCAAGTTTACACCACGCAGCAAATGTTTTGTGCTGAAACGCGTCCGCTCTCCCTTTGCCCCTTTCACCCAACACCTTTTCTCACCTGCTTCCCTAACTGCTCCACAGATTTTTTGCACGCCCCTTACAAAAGGGGCTGTGCATGCGACACACAGTTGTGTTTGCTGTAGAAAAGTCTTCCACCTACAGCGCTCTTCACACAATTAACAACACTTGTCTGCAAACACAAAATTATTTTAATTTGATTAACTAATTTTTAAATTATTTGTCAGGTTTTTAGCACTTTATTTATTTAAAGTGCATAAAACTTTAACTGAGTTTAAAAATTTAAAAACCAATCAATTAAACTGATTTTTAGACCCTGTAGTTTTATTATTTATTATTTAATTAGATCTAAACCTCTGCAGTCTCCTTAAGCACTGCTTCAAATCCTACAAAGTGTTTCTATTCGTGTGGCCCGCGTTGTGCTTGACGCCCCAAAAAAATATGATGCGCTTCACGTTTTTATTCTCATTTCTGTTTTATTCGACACTGACTTTCCCACGCTTTTTTTATTATATGTATTCCCCTCTCTCCTCTCTCTCTCCGCTTCGCACTAAATACACATGCAGACAAGTGGGAAAAGTAGCGAAAAGAAGAGGGAAAATAAAAATGCAGGAATTGTTCTAAATCTGCTGAGAGGAAAGTGAAAGTGCAAAGAAGCAAAAAGCGACAAAAAAATAGAGGCAAATAAAAGTAAATGCAAAAGACAAAGGAAAGAAGGCAAAGCAAAGGGAAAAACCAAAACAAAAACGATAATTGAAACAAACATCAAAAATACATTGAAATATTTCAAGTTAAAGGCCAAAAAGATTTAAATAATGAGCAGCAAATCAAATCGTATTAATTAAAAAAAATAAATAAAACAACTAGAAAAAATGAAATAAATTAAATTTGTGGGCACATGTGTCTGTATTGCTATCTCTGTCGCACTTGCTGACTAGCCAACTATCTCCCTCCCACCACCTACGCTGTGAGCACTGAAAACTTTCATTTGCCTTTTGTAATTAGTTAACAGTTGGTAGTTGTTGTATTAACGGCAAAACCCGAAAAAGGATGTGTGTATGCACACACACACACGCAGGCACACACTCAAGCACACACAGATAGACAAGTACATAGCACATGTACATGCATGCGCGAGAACTCCTGTGAGTCCTGCAAATACATAAAGCAGCACACATCCCTACACACACACACACTCACATACTCTCTCGCGACAACAACAAAACTTTGTGTCTGTGTGATTCCAAAACTCACGTATCACACACGCGTGTATGTGTGTGTGTGCGTGTGTATAGGGGTGAAACGAGTTTTCGCAAGGATAAACATACCACACACAAACGTGGGCGTGGCCAAAAATTCCCTGTATGCTTCTATGCATGTGGCTACACAATGCGTGCGAGCGAGACGCATGCACTCGCTTTAAATAACTCTCCCGAAATGCGTGTGACGATTGTTCTGTGTGAGCGAGCGCGTATGTGTGCGTGAGTGTACATATGTGAGTGGAGAGTGTGAGCGATTGTTGGTCCTTTAACTGCTTCACGGGCTACTCGAAAACAACAACAAGCAACCAAACGTCGTCTATCAATTTGAATGCTTGTCGTGATTTCTTATGTTGTGAGCTCGACACAACTCCAGATTTTACTTGTCAATGTGCAAATGAGAATAAAACAAACTATTTGCCAAACATACGCTCATTTGATTCTGCTAAAATTATTAGATTTGAAAACATCTAAAGAAAGTTGTGTAGATAAAACTACATACAAGTCTTGTAAAAACTTGTTATACTCCCGAAAAAAAACTAAAAGAAATCAAAATAAAGCTGTTGTTGTCGCTTCGCGTTGAAACTAAAACATTTTCAAATCATAATTCAAATACCGCGCCACAATAGCGCACAGAAGCTTAAAAAGCTGCGAAAAAGCAAATAGCTAGTTGGCCTCGATTCCGTCAGAGGGCGCTATAAAATGGCTTAACATTGCGTTTACAGCGAGTTATTGGGACGCTTGGCAGTTTGCGCTTAACATACTCGAATTTGCGTAAATGTTATCTCAGCTGTTTAAGAAATATCGTTTTTGGGTGGGAATATGGCATGTGGCTGCGTTTTAAAACTACTAAGTTACGTGCTTAAACATTTAAAGCTAAAAACAAAGATGTTAGATACACTTGTTTTACATTTAAAGTTAAATGCCATGCATATGCAAAATGAAGCCTACAAAAACAGATGTTCCAATAAAGAAATCTATCGCTTTGCCGCCACAATACAGGTAAGATAATAAATCGATTGCCCGTTATCGACTAGCCGCCACAATTGCGCATTTACAGGCTCGCACACAAACACATCCGCGCGTATTGATATTGACGAACAACTCGTCACCGCTGAAATTCCTCGACTACTTATTTATTTTTTTTGTTGCATTGACGCATATTGCACTAACAACAACGAAATCAACAAAAGCGTTCTAAACAAGCTGCAAAAAGGAGGCCTAAAGGAACAAATTAAGTAGCAAACATGTAAGTAATGCGCAGCACATAAACCAAACACTATTCGCAAACCGAAACATCGCTCCACAGCCCCGCTGTATGTGTGTGTGTTTTCCACATGCACTTTGTTGTTTTTTTCTTGCGTTTGCATTAGTCATACACAAAATTCGACTTGAATTTTTTCCATAAAAGTGCGTGACAAGGATTCACAATTGCGAATCTCTAATCGTTTGTTGATTAAACTGTCGCTTTAATGTTAATTTGTTGATCGATAAAATCGATGAACGAACAGAAGCTCAGCATCAGCCCTCGTGACGTCACTCGCCATTGATATTCTTTAATTGTTTTGGAATTTACGTGTGTATGAGTAAGTGTTTGTAATTTTCAGCTTGTATTGTTTGCTTTGCAGCAACAGAAACCACATCAATGGCAGCCGGCACAACACTGCAGAAGGCCATCGATCTGGTGACAAAAGCCACCGAGGAGGATCGCAACAAGAACTATGCAGAGGCACTGCGTCTCTACGAGCACGGAGTCGAATATTTTCTCCACACCATCAAATGTGAGTAACGCCCCCTGTGCAACACACAACACTTAAACTAACAAACATACTTGTCTGCAGATGAGGCGCAGGGTGAGAAGGCAAAGGATTCAATTCGAGCCAAGTGTCTACAGTATTTGGATCGCGCTGAGAAACTAAAGGAATACCTCAAGAAGGGCAAGAAGAAACCAATCAAGGAGGGCGGCGAGAACAGCTCCAAGGATGACAAGGATAAAAAGAGCGATAGCGATGATGATGACGGCGATGATCCAGAGAAAAAGAAACTTCAATCCAAATTGGAGGGTGCCATTGTCATTGAGAAGCCCCATGTCCAGTGGTCCGATGTTGCTGGCCTCGATGCCGCCAAGGAGGCCCTCAAAGAGGCTGTCATCTTGCCCATTAAGTTTCCACAATTGTTTACCGGCAAACGTATACCCTGGAAGGGCATCTTGCTGTTTGGTCCACCCGGTACCGGCAAATCGTATCTGGCCAAAGCGGTCGCCACTGAGGCGAATCGATCCACATTCTTTTCCGTGTCCAGTTCCGATCTAATGTCCAAATGGCTGGGCGAATCCGAGAAACTGGTCAAGAATCTCTTCGAGCTGGCACGCCAGCACAAGCCATCGATTATATTCATTGATGAAATCGATTCCATGTGCTCCGCCCGTTCTGACAATGAGAACGACAGTGTGCGTCGCATTAAGACCGAATTTCTTGTCCAGATGCAGGGTGTTGGCAATGATACCGATGGCATTCTCGTCCTGGGTGCCACCAACATCCCATGGGTACTGGACTCTGCCATTCGCAGGCGTTTCGAGAAGCGTATCTACATTCCGCTGCCAGAAGCGCATGCCCGCCTTGTCATGTTCAAAATCCATTTGGGTAATACCACGCACGTGCTGACCGAGCAGGATCTCAAGGAGTTGGCCGGCAAGACCGAAGGGTAACTAACTTGATCCCCTTCTAATCGAAGCAGCCATAACATATATCTCTCTCTCTTTCTTGGTCATGTGCGCATGCAGTTACTCTGGCGCCGATATATCGATTGTGGTGCGCGATGCTTTGATGGAGCCTGTACGCAAGGTGCAAACTGCCACACACTTCAAGCGCGTATCTGGACCCAATCCATCCAACAAGGAAGAAATTGTCGACGATCTGCTGGTGCCCTGCTCGCCGGGCGATTCGGGCGCCGTGGAAATGAACTGGATGGATGTGCCTAGCGATAAACTATTCGAACCGCCTGTAACTATGGTGAGTACTCTTGAACTCTAGATTGACGAAGTTTATTGCCTTCCACCGATGTCGATACATTGAGTGTTATAGCGCTGTGCTTTTGTCCACTCTAAGCTGTTTGCTGAACTGCTTTGATTCATGTACTGCTTTCTTTTCTTGCAGCGCGACATGTTGAAGTCCTTGTCACGCACGAAACCGACTGTCAACGATGACGATTTGACAAAGCTGCGCAAATTCACAGAGGACTTTGGCCAGGAGGGTTAAGAGTCTGAGATGCCGGTAGTCTGGAGCCTGAAGTCAGAGGTTAGCAGTCAGCAGTCGGGTCAATGCCAATCGTCACCGCCAACTTCCCACTCCCAATCTCCCAATCAACATTTCAATCAAAACAAACAGCTAATTCTAATTGTTGCCTATTGCATAAATCGAAAGAAGACCACGCTCTGGCTATATAGATCTACAAATATAGGTCTCCATATATATATTCTTGCATATATATATTTTTATCTATATAGTTTCAATATTTTTTTTTTTTCATTTTTTTGAGAATTTATGATTACAACGTTTATACTTATGTATGGTTAACATTGTAATTCATGTTTTGTCTTATGCTGCTCCAGTTGCACCACAGACACGCCCACTTCTCCCCCTCCAAAAAAAAAACACACAGAATTGTTGGCAAAAGCAAAAATGAAAATGAAAGATTGTAAAAGAAGTTGATGTATTTTTTATACTCTTAATGTTAAGTCGTAAACTCGATATGGAGCCGAATGTTAAAAGCAGTTCAATTTTCTCGGTGTGTGTGCGTGTGTGTGTACATGTGTGTGTGTGCGAGTGTGTGTTTCGATTGCCTTCGCTCCTCAAAACACCTGCCTCCGCAAACGCCGGACAGTTAGCCAGTCAGACAGCTGAGACAGGTAAATAGCCAGTTGGCCACGTTAGCACGTTAGACAACCAGCAAACCAATTTTATTTTTAATTGTAAACTATCGAAAAAAAAACAAAATAAACGATATTAAATTTAATAAACTTGTATGTGCAAGCTGCTTGTAACTGTTTAAGCACAACTCTCATATGCCCTGTAAACGCGTCTCGAATTGGCCCAAAGTTTCTCTCAATTTGGCAGCACAAAACAAAAATTGTTAAATAAAATTATTGGAATTTCAATTTATTCACTACGAACACAATTCAGCTCGTTTTAAACTGCGAACCAAGTAAATATTTCAACAGCAGGAGGTTTCAAAAATGATTTTGCATTTTGGGTATTGAAAAATAATTAATTTCGAGACTTTAAATAATATTTTATATTTTATTACTTTTTATCTATTGGGAACTGACTAATACATGCAAATAATTACTAATTTGGCATTATCGTATCTTCACGCTTTTGTGCTTTGTTGTGATAAGAAGTTCTTGGTAAGCAAAAATGATGATTAATTCGATGAAAAATAAATTTGGGTTAAAAACCTTAAGTTACTACAGGTATGAGCAATGATAAGAAAAAAAACGTGCTAGTATTGCTGCCTTTAGGGTCACTTAACCTAGGCGGATATTTATAAATGTATTTCATTATTATTCTTGTTAAACATAGGAACATATAATTTGTGGGGATTTTAGAGTTAAAGGGTGTGACTATAACAATTAAAATGCAGGGTGAGCTTTGGTAGATCTTGAGAGTGGTGACTTTTTAGTTTTCTTCTGGCTCTCGATCTGGGACTCGCTGTTCCCAGTGCAGCCAAAAATAGCTATATTGTCTACCTAAAAATAGCTGATTAGTTTGCTACATTTTCTGGGTAAGTATTTAAAATGAATAACGATTTAAATTTACTTTAAGCTAAAACTAAGATCAATTAATATGTCTTGGGAATAACTATTTGGGTTGAACCAGGTTTTATAATTTCAGGCTAAAGAATGGATCTAGTTTTAATATATGCACATTCAGTCTTGGATTTGAAGCAGTATTGTTAGAACTTCTTAGGGCTAAAATAGCTAAACCTATAAAACACCAGCTATGTTAATAACTGCAGCAAAATTTGTAAAATCAGTACAAATTTTAACTTTGGATGATCATAATTCAGGAAATTGATGTGATGTCTTGAAAATCTAGATCTTTAGTCTCGGACAGTTCAAAAAGGTATAACAATCGAAAATCTGACAAGAGAGTTCCTTAATATTCCTAAAACTGCATTAATGTCATTATTTACCATATCATATATAGCGTTTCTAAAAGTGCTTATAAAAAATTAAATATTATTCATCGTGAACAGGAGCTTTAAAAAAGAAAATAAGATGACAGAACCCTAAAAATCTCCTATCGTCTAAAAATATAACTAGTTATTACTACATTCCAATTGTTACATCAGGCGAACAGAATTTTAGGTATGTAGTTCCCAACTCTGTGTCAAAAACTTTCAAATAATAAAAATATCATATTAATACGAATAAATTACGGGAGTAGCTACAAAAAACAAACCTGAAGTGGAAACACTGAAAAAAGTTTGAAATCTTTCGCAAGGAAACTTTGTGTTTGAAATCTTTGGCATACCGATTGCGGTTAAAGTTTCAGCGGTGCGGAGTTATTTTTTGGAGCGTGTTCAGATTTGCAAGCCATTCAAGTGGGTCAAGCAATGAGAACTTTTTGCGTGCAGTGGAGCAGCGCGTGATTTCTGGCATTCTGCGGATCGGCAAATGCATGCACTATATAAGTTTTCATACATGTATCTTTTGACAAACAATCCGCAATCGGGCCCTAGTCGAGCCTAGTTTCCCCAATCCATCCGCACCTGATCTCCAAATGCTCTCCACCTGCTGGCAGACGACTGCTTTGGCAACTTGCTGGTTTTTCTATGCTGTTTGTTGTTGTTGTAGTTGTTGGGGTTTTTGGTAATCGTACGTGTCGCGACTGCCGACAGCCGACCACTTGATGACTATCTGCCAGCGCTGCGACGTGCGCTACGATCCGAAAGCAGCCGAAGATATCAAGCCGAGCTTTTGCAGCTCTTGCAGCAGCTTCTGCTTTGACTTCGATTTCGGCTGCTGCTTCGGCTGCAGCTGCGACTTCGGCTGCTGCTTCAACTTCGGCTGGCGCATTGGAAGTTTCCGTTTCGGTTTCGTTTATTCAGTTAATCTTCAGCCGCGACGGTTTGCGGTTCGTGCTATTGTCGCCCCTCGTGCGATCGTCGTTTTTCGTGCTTTGCTTTGTTTATCATTATTTTGCGTTTTTCGTTGCGTCGCCGTCTTCGTTGTCGGCTTTACGCGTTGCATTGGCAGCTACTATTTTTTTGTCCGGTCGGCGCAAGTTTGTTGTTTTTTTTTTGTATTTTGTTTTGCGGCACGCAGTAAAATTTAACGATCAGTAACAAAGAAAAACAAAAAAAATAAATAAAATAATAAAAGTATTGAACAAAAAAAAACAAAACGTGCGTATATTAATTGCAGTCAGTGTTTGCCCTTAATTTTTGTTGTTGTCTTTCAATTGTGTGCCACTGTGTGTATATGATCGAGCGTAGGTTGTTGTTGCTGTCATTGTTGTTGTTGTATTTTTTGATTTTTGTTTTTGTTATGAAGCGCAACTTTCACGCGCCTCAAGTGAAACTGTGAGTTGGGCCCGGGACCCAAAACTAAAACTAAAAGCAAAGCCAAAACAAAAACCGAAACCAAAACTTAAACTAATATAAAACCAGCGGCAACAGCAGCCGCTCTTTGTTGATATATCTCTTGCTTATCAGAGCTTTTAGCTATTGTTTGTTTATGCAAAAGTCACCTACTTTTCAGTATATTTTTCTCACATTTTTTAAATTCTAGTGTATGTTGTTTTTATGCGGTATTAATATGTATTTTTAATGGTGCATTTTTTTACACTTGTGCATTTCAAGTTTGTCGCTTAAGTCTTTCGGCAACTGCTTGCTTGCACTGCTTGCTGCAGTTTCAGCTGCTCGTTACTGTTGTTGTTTTTGTTGTTATTATGCATGTTTTTCGCTTAAACCCGTTCACAGCGCGCATTGCCTTCCCCCTCTACCCCAACCTGCCCCTTTACAGACCATTAGCCATCATGCGTTGTGCATACAAAAAAAAAAAGAGCTGAAAAATAAATTATTAAGAAAAAAAATCATGCTGACATTGACACGAATTGCAGAGACCAAACAAAAGGCAGCCAATTTTGATAGCAGCAAACAAATTCATGGTGTAAAGTCTAAATCAACAAAAGTGCAAACTACCAGCTAAAAGACTAGTAGTTGTCGCCCGGGAAGCGACCACAAGATACCCTGCAGAGAGACCATCGTTGAGACAGTAATTGTTCGATATAAAGTTTTTGTGGGAAATCTGCTTTTGTTAACTGTTTGGGCAAGTTTAGAACAAACACATATACTAAATTTGAATTAACATACTATATACTATATTTAATACAGGGTATTCTCTAAGCACATACAAACAACACACGCCTAAGCAGTCTCCTATGACGAAAATTGTTTTCAATTAAACTGCATAAATTCCTTCAATGCCATGCACACCAACAACCACAGCAATAACAACAACACCAGCAACAAAAACAAATTTAAATTTAGTTAAACACTTTATTGTTGCGATTGTCGCTTTTGAGTTAACATAACATAATTCAGCTGCAGTTAACAGCCAATGATCAAGTCTAGCTCAAATTGCTGTTGTTCCTGCTGTTGTTGTGGTTGTTGACATGGCCACAAGGTCAAATGCCAATTGAGCGCAGCCAGTGGAAAACTCAAGTCACATATTCACTGATTAAGTGTTAAAGTGTTAAGTTAATCACGATTGAAGACTAAAAATTTGATTAACTTGGAAACATTTTAAAGAAGTTCTACGAAGTTTTTGAGGAACAGAAAAGTTTTATTAAATTTAATAGTCCAATTAAGTTTAATTGAAAAACTAAATAAATATTTCATTTAATTTTTATCTTAGGAAAATTGTGTAATGATTATTAATTATGAGTAATGGTTCTTCAAGCTAATAATAAATTTAAATTGTATCTGTTTAACTAAAATTAAAATGTTTACTAAAAATTTGATGATTTAAATATTTGATAAAAGCAAAAACTCTTACTAAAATAAAGTGTTACTTGCACTGTTTATGTAAGTCGAGGAGATATGGATGTTTGAAGCAAAAGAAAATCTCAGCATGCACTATTAATCACAACTTAAATATATTTTGTATTATAAAATTTGTTACTTGAAATTCTCCGATTATATAATATCAGTTTAATGTTAAAATTGGAAAGAAGAACATATGATTTATAATTTATTATTCATTGTTTTGCCAATAGAAATCTAGACTCGAAATTATTCCTGCTTAACTGAAATATTCATGAACTAAGTTAAATCTAGACATTAATTTTTCAAATTTATAGTGAATTTGTAACGATAGTTATTTAGTTATATTTTGTTTATTTAGTTAGTTAGTTATATTTAATAATAAATATAAAAAGTCTTCTACAATTTATGTTCTAAAGAAGAAAACAATTTTCAACGCTGTGTGCAATTAATGAATGAATATGAGTAACCATTGAACAGTAATCAGAGACAGTTCTTATTGTGTCGTATTGGGGTCTGTGGGCCAAGTGCTGCTCTAGTGGCACAATGTTATCTCGGCATTATCTGTTTGTTAGGCAATTCGAGTAATAACGTAGCGGTCAACAAACGCAACAAAGATTCGTGTTTCGTGTAGACAAAAAGACATTTAATTGTGACCGATAAAACGAGAGAAACGAGTATAATAATATAACTACTATAATATGTATTATCACTTACTAGATTAGAGGCATCTCTTCTAAGTGACATAACTGTGTGTTGTCTCGAGTTAGGTCGAGTCGAGTTGACTTGAAATTACTTTAATTTAGTTGTCTTGTCTCTGTTGCTTCTGTCTTTGAAATTGGGTCAAGTGGTTTAAGTGCTCTTCCTACGCTTTCCACATTGACCTCATCTCAGTTGACTCTACTTACAGTTCTCACCTCTCTCTACCTCCCCTTCTCTCCATCTCTCCCTCTTCCCCTTTCGTGCTCTACTCTCTCAGTTTCTTTCTCTTCCGGTTGTTGGAGGTGTCTTTTCTTTCATCGCGTTCTTTATTGTCTTTAATTATATTATTTTTTCTTTGAGATTCTTTCAACACTTTCTTTGCCTTCTTTTTTCTGTTTCTTTACACTCTTTACCCACTGTTCTCTTTTCGTTCCGGTTAGAAATTTTTAATTCTTTTTAATTTATCTTATGCATCGCTTAATTTTATGATTTACTGCTGGAAGTTCTAAATTTGCAATGTTTTATTCAAGATGTGTTACATTTGATTGATTTTGAGTTGTTCTTTAAAACGCTAAAAAAAATAATTAGTTTTAAGAAATAATTAATAGACTTTGACTTTCATTTCAACGCTTAAAAAACTTTTTAGTTTTTGCAGTCTTTCTCCAATTTGTCTTAAAATGAGTTATTAAGTACCGTTTTAGAACATTTCTAAATGAAGTGAAAATTAGTTCTCCTTCTCTTTAAACGCTTCTTTGTTCCATTTCTCTTCCGTTTACTAACCTCTAGTTAGAACCATTTCACATATTACAGAATTGTATGTTTAACATTTAAATATTCATTGACTTATTAGCTTTCTATTATTTAAAATTTATCTGTGATTTTGTCAACCTATTTTAATTTTAAAGTTTTTTATTTTTGGTTTGTTTTATCCTAACATTGGTTTTTATCCCTTCATTGCATCATAATATCTAAACTTCCAGTTCTACAGTTTTTTATTAATATTAAAATTTTTATTTAATTTTATTTTATTCACTAAAAGGGCAAAATTGTACACATGCGTGTTGTTTTAGTTTCGTTAATTTCATTATCTTGCTGACTTGTTTATGTTTTATTTATATATGACACCTTGTTAAAAATTAAAGACATATTATTAGAAAAATAAGTTTATTTGATTTCCTCTATTCGTTTGCATTTTATTGACTCACAAAGTTGCAAGTGTCAACTCTGATAACACTTTTGCTCCCTACCGTATAACATATCCACTTAATTCTATGGAATGTTTTGGTTATTTTACTTACTTTACTTACTTTTTCTGCATTCGTTGCATTTTTCATGCTTTCCCAATAATTTTCCTGCTCACTGTCTTTAATATTTTCGTTCCGTTTCTTTCTTTTCTGCAAATCTTGTGCTCTTTCAGTCGAAACCAAACCAAATCGAATTGTATACAATTTTTTTAACAATTGGGTCACCTGATACTTGAGGTTCTGTCCGCGCTTTCATCTTGCTCACTTGAACTGCTCTAAGCTGTCTCTCCCTCCCTCTCCATTGTACTCTGCTCTTCACATTTTCTTCTTAGCTTCTTTCCCTTTTTGGCAACAGAACTGGTTGGGTTTTTGGAGCCTGGATTTAGGTACGGCCCAAAATGTATGTCACATACTTACACACGTTATTGCATGTATGTAATTGTTATCGCTACTGTTGTTGTTGTTGTTGTGGGTTGTGTGCTTTTTACCGTTGGCTGACTTCAGCAGAGGCGTCGTCTGTTGATTTATGGCGCATTGTGTTTTGGGCTTCTCGAGTGCATGCAATGCATGGGCAATGAGCTTGTGGAAATTCTTGTGAAAAACCAATGCAACAACAACATTGAAAACAATAATAGGCAACAAAGTAAGAAGCTATTAATTTGTACAGCTAAACGTAAAGGCAGCTACAAGAGCAGCAACTACAACAACAACAAAAAAAAATAGCAAAAATTTGAAAAGCTTTAAAATAACGGCGGAAATTTCATGCACTGTTGATTTTTCAAATACTATTTTCTCCTTATTTTCATTGCTGTTTTTCGCTGTTGTTGTTTTTGTTGCTGTCCAGCTTTTGTTGGCTGCCTCCCTTTAGTTTCGGTTGTGTTACTTTATTTTTGTTTTTTTTTTTTTTTTGTTCCTCATGTCCGTCGTAACAAACAGGAAACTGTTTATGCGACTTGCCTGTCATGAGAAAATTGGCTAAGGAAATTTCAATTTATTTTTCCCATTTATTTTGAATTTTTTTTTTTGGCTATGCGCCACCGCTTGCTGCAAGTTCGTTGCCTAAGTCTTTTGTGTGGCAAAAGGCGGCTATAAAAAAATTCACGAAAAACAACAACAAACAACGGACTTTAAATGGCACACACACAAACACACACACACACACACACTGCTACACACTTTGATAGCTATTGAGTCAAGTTGTTCGTTTGCAAATCAATCAAAATCGATTGCCTAAAAGTTGCCACAATGCTGGATCATTGTTTAGTGCTGTTGATGGAGCCAAATGTGTGGCAAATGTTTATAGCTCCTTTTGGCCAAGATGACGAATGATTGGCCAATTGAGTGGGCCGTGCAATTTATGGCCAGCATTAATGCTTTTCTTTGGCATGGTTCGATTTCTTAACTGACTTTCCCAATGACTTGGATGAGACGTCAAAGTCAGAGCCAGTTCTTGCAACAAGTGGCACCAGGCACACACACACACACACCAACACAGTGTACATTTATCTAATGAACCAAATTAGCTACAAATGCGAAAATGAAGTTCAACTTCAACGCAGCAACTGAAAGCGGACCCAGCACCCCAATTTGGGTTAATCTATTTGAAAGTGTCTGACAAGTGATGCCAACTCTGATGTCGACAGAAGCACAGAAGCTTTGCGAAAGTCATTTTACCAGAATTATTAAGAGTTACTTTCCATTTTCTATAAACTCGTAGTAGTAGTAGTAGTAGTAGCATCCAAGTTGTTTGTTGCTTTCCCAGCTTTGCGACAGTTTCATCTGTCATCATCAGTTGAGAAATTGGCCAACAAGTGTCCCCGATTGTTGCCAATAACTGTAACCCTTTTGTTAGCTCTGATTCGCTTCGTTTGTTCCGCCTTTCAACGGTTCATTTTGCGGGTGGCCAGCGAAGCCATCAATTGATTCATGATCTCGATTCGATGCGAATCAATTCGATTTGATTGCGTGTTTTTTGATGTGAATAACCTCGCAAAAGCTTAAAACCCATAATAATTAAAAGGGTTTTATATGACTTCAATGTTATAGGGGCTTAAAAGATTGTTTCTTGTGAAGAATAATGAGATTTTCTTTCTTAACAGCCTCAATTCTGTTTACTTTTGAGTTAACAGCTGTTAGTTAACATGACACTTCTTTGCACTGCTTGCTGTCAGAACTTCAAGGGTTAAATTACCCAATTTTCATATAACAAATTATTATTGTTATAGTTATAAATGATTTTAAACAAATTTAAACAATAAACTAAAAATTTACCATGACTCTGGTTTAAATTTAGTTTCTTTGCTTTGGTTAACCCCACAAATTGAGAACAATGACAAAGCTGTTGAGAAATATGGAAATACCTTAATGTCATTTGTGTAACCAATGAGCTGAACTCAATTAAAGTTAAAGTTAACTTTATACCAGTTGATAATAAACTTCAATTAACAAAACAAGAGCTTCTTGTTGACACAATGGGTTAATCTGTTAGTTTGTGCAAACATGTGGTAACGTTTTATGAGCCCAAAGTCTTAAAGAAAAATGATAAATAAAACTTGCCTAATACTCGCTCAGATGTGCTAATTAAAAACACTCACAGGTCGATAACCAAACACTAAAATAGAAGCTCAATGAACAATCGATATTAAGTCAATACTAATAAATCAATCATGTTACAGTTTCAGTTTCAGTGTGAGTTCGAGTTCGAGTTTTTAGCGTCTGTCTTGATTTCAGTTTTGGTTTCTGTTTTCATTTCTTTCTTAGACGCATTTACTTTTTTTTACTCTCTTCATCTCTGTTGACTCTTGAAAGTTTTCACTTTCATTGCACGCTTCACAACCTATTAGATGACACCTCTTGTGCTTCTCTTCTGCTGTCGCTGGTCTTGGGCGACTCTCCCGCACAATTAACACACGGCATTTCTATGTAAAATTGGCCAAAAAGCCAAACTTGATGACAAACTCGGCTATTTGGTCTTTTGTCTGTCGACTCTCGAATCTCCATTGAAAACTGTTGACTGACAACTGCTGTTGTTGTGGTTGTTGTTGCTGTTGCTGTTGGTGACCCAAATGTCCACATTCGACTAACAATGTTCAACGTTCAACTCAAAGACATGACACTCTGCTACAAGAAATCATAATTTTTCCGTCAAACAAAGTTTATTTTTAAAGCTTTGGAAAATTTGGTATATGTTTTTTTAAATATATTTTTCTTTGTGAAAAATGAATGCTTTGAATGTTGAGTAATTTCCAGAAATAAATTTACTCTATGATTTTTATAGCAGTTTAGTTTTAATCACTTGTAAGCAGCGCTACAATCAATTATGTTTAATCGATAAGCAATTTATAGCATTCAATTGTTGATCATTCACCCCAATAATACATATACTGTTTAGTAGTCTTTGCAAATAGTTGTTTAAACATATTTAAAAATACTGTTGGGAAACCAAACGTTAAATAATTATGTGGAAAACTGCTCGGATTTTGCAATTGTTTAAACAGTTAGAAAATCAACTAAAAAATTATAATTCATAAAAATAATTATTTTTGAAGTTCTATGATTTTTGTGTAGCACTTATTTCATTTATTATTTAATTCTTTTATACTTCACTACAGACTTTTCTTGCATTTTGTAGCATAGTGTAATGCGTGTTTGTCCGTGCTCGTTGGCAATGTGTATATTTGACTATAGCGGTTGTTATTGCTGCTGCTGCTGCTGCTGTTGTTGTTGTTGCTGTCATTTAGCTAGAGAATCAGAGAAGTAAAATAAAAACGCTAAAAGGGGCCAATGACCTCGTGGTGTGCAAAATCGCTTAGCGCACATCCTGTCTGCCAACTGGCTTATTATACAATATGCAGACAGTCCGATAATAGCAACAAAGATTGCAACAACAGCAGCAGCAGCAGCAGCAGCAGCGACAATTGCAGCAATTGTAAATTGATTTAGCTTCTTTGTAATTGCAGACCACACAAATATAGCTCATAAGCAATCAATCAACGGCAATCACCATCAATCAGAGCCCAAGCATCTGTCGCAAATTGGAGCTGCTGTGACTTTTGTTACTGCTGCTGCTGCTGCTGTTCGCCAAGTGAAAGCTTCACTTGTTTTAGTTGTTGTAGTTGTTGGTGGTGGTGGTGGTGGTGGTAGTGGTGGCGGTGAAGCGTCTTCGACTGGCACATAATTCAATCAAGCAAACACCAACGCCCAGGTTTTGGTTCATAGAGCAATCAGTCTGTCCAACAGTCTAACTGTCCATTAGTCCATCTGCATCTGCTTAGTCAGTCAGTCAGTGAGTCAGACGACGCGTCAACAGCCAACGCAGCCATTGGCCGTGGCCAGGAACCAGTCACGACTTGGCCGGCAGGTTCACAAATAAGTGAAAGTGAATTTGTTTATGGTTTATTGCTATTACCAAAGCGAAAGAGACACAAGCGCATAATACCGAAAGCATTACAAATATATACACTATACAGTATATATACTATATATATAACACATACTGCAACAATAACAGATGAAATTTTAATAGCAAATATTTAATAAAAAAATTATTAACAAAACCTGTGATGCTAAAAACTCCAACAAAAATCAACTTAAACTGCGCTAAAGTGACTAAACGAGTGAAGCTGAGTGAGGTAGACCCGCTCTGGGGTCAGTACAGTATTACAACTCTATGATTGACATTTGCTTACACTCTGGGAACAACTACAACAACAACAACAACGACGAGAGAAACAACCGGAACAACAACAATGCTGCAAATTTGCCTCGCGCTCGCATTGTTGCTGCTCAGCACACACTCTAGCGGTAAGTAGACGTATTAAGCAAGTTCCATTAACTAATTGACTTACACTCGATCCAGTCTAACCTTACACTATTCCCTACCCCTACCACTACCCCCTACACGAGCCCTTTGCCCACTTTGCCCTCTCTGCAGTTTCCGTTTCTCTAATTGATTTATTGTGTGCTAAATTGTTTAACTTACTGAGGATGCTTGCGGTTGTTTTTTACTATTTGTGTGTTTTTTAGCAACCCCCTTTAACCCGAAGGCCATGGGCGTGTAGCCTGTGGGTGGCGGGACAGTGCAGAGGGGGCTTATAGTGGGTGTCTTTCAATTAATTTGCTCGTTGTCAAGTTTCACTTGACAATTTTTTTGCCCATGGACGCGACGAGTGAACACTTCAAGAGTTGCACAATCGCCATAAATACCAACACACTCGCACACACATGTACACACACTTGATGACAGTCAGACAGTTGAACACATTTAATCGGAAACAGTCAACAAAGCACAAGAAGCGACTGCAATGCCGAAAAAGTTAACAAAGTGTTAAACATAAATGAAAACACGAAAGCGACAACACCAATAAACCACAACAACAACACCTCTAACATCTCCATTAAAAGCACACCCATTTGTAATACCAAAAGCTTGTAACTTCCAAGATCTGTTATCGAATTGTTATTGAGTTTTCTACAAACTTATTTCTATCGAAATTTAATTTGTTGATTCATAGATAACACCATGAAAGTTTTGCGATTTCCAAGTCGTTTGCAAAATTTCATTCACTTTTTCTTTTTTTTAAATTTTATCATTGATTTGCATAATTAACTAAGTAATATTTGTCTTAACAAGAGACTAAGAAAAACCTCTTTTGTAGCTGACAAGTAGAACATAGAAATACTTACTTTCTACTAAAAAGTTTTATCTAAGTAAAACTTTGTTTTACTTTATTTGGTGTCTTAGACAGTTCTCTGAGTTAACTTAAAAATTGGTGTTTTCGGCAAATATCTCAGTAACTATGGCACCTAGGATTTTTAGTTGCATTGCCATCTATAAATTTGGACTGCCACGCCCACTTTTCCCACCGTTTTTTCCGTATCGTACAGTATTGTAATAACTGGTGTGGACTAACTATATTAAACTATCCTGAAAGGCATTAAAATCGGACTATAAACAAGAAAAAACTAGAAGCTTACAATATTGTTAATTGAACGCAATATCTTGGTGCAAAGACAGAAACACACAAGCACATTCGAACGTTTTTGCTGCCTGTGTGGCGGCATGCTAATACACACATACATACATGCATGCATCTTTGATTATGCTTAGATTGTTTTTTTTTTCAACGTGTTTTAATGCAAGTACTATTCATTGTAATATCTGGATACCGATTTTAATAATTTAATCGGGAAAATGCAGAGAGTATTATACGGTCGGGCGCGCTTTTTTTTTTCTTGTTTTAATAATGATTTTTATAATAATGACCACTATAAACTGCAACACAGACAACTACAATTATTAATTATTTGCTGCATTCTATAAATTAAAAATTTGAGCAAACATATTTCATTTCGTTTGGATAAATAAAAAATAAATGTTGCCAACAAAATGAAAGCTATAAAATTAACAGTTGTCAATTTAAAAATATTTAATTACAAAATGGTTGCCAATTATAAATTTATAATTTCTACAAAAATATTGCCAATAAATTGAAAACGCTTCCAAAATGAAAAACCTTTGTCAATAAATGAAAACTTTTCAGAGGAAAAAATCAATTGTTGGCAATTTCCCAGTCGTGTATACACTTCTGATGGGTTTTCGCCCATAAGTTGGAAGAGTGTAGTGTAATTATTTATAAGTGGCCATTACTTTTATGGGTCTAAAGCGTAAAATGCTTCCCATTGTCTGGCTACTAAATAGAAAACAAGAAAAAAGCAACAAAAAAAAAAAAAGAAAAGACAAAAGCAACAAGAGAAGAGGGAAAAGAAATAAAAGTTGGATGCATTTGGTTGCATAAGGGCCCATAAGTCACGTCGTGTTGATTAATGAAGAGCGCTTTCCGAGACAGTTTTGGAAGTTGCTAATGACACAAGTGGATGCGTCAGGTGTATGGTATTATTAGCTGAAATGGGGTATATTAGGAGCTTTAAGAGCTGCACTAACGCTATACGTAATTTCCTTTGATTTGCGCCCAGATGATCATCATAATGCGTAAAATTATTTTGCTACTTGGCGACGTGTGTGGCGAAGCGTGGACAGTTTTGGTTTTTAGTCGCAGTTTTTTTTTAGTGGTCTCTTGACGCTTTGGAAACGCAATCACGCCTCGGTAATTTATCATCGCTTTTAGCTAACGAAACCATATTTGCTTATGTGATTCCACAGAGACATCCAAGTGGATGGGGTTATGTCATCGGCACGTTCCAAAAACAAAACAAAAATATTTAATAATTATGGAGAAGTGTCTGAAAACGCAAAATGAAAACATTTTACACTCGGCAATTAAAGAAATTCCTTCAAGTTTTTTTTTTTTTTTCCTATATTTTATTATTATTTTTAATTTCTTGTTGATTGTCATTCAGCATATTATATCTATTTTGTCTGACAAATTTTCCACAAAGCCTTTTTAACAACTCCTCTCTGCTAAGTTCATGTTAAGCTTAATGGAATTTCAAATTGTAAACTTCCGGGGTTTTATTTTAAAATAATTAGTATCAAGTACAACACATTTTAAATAAAACCTACTGCTGATTTTTAGTGTCATTTTTACTAGGAGTTGTTGTCAAAAAGTCAGTTAGATCTTGACAGTTGAACCAATTATACCATTTTATTTTATAATCAACGATCTGGCATTTTTGTGTGCGTTCTTCCTTATTATGTTTGTTCCATGAAAGCTTTAGGCTGTAGTTGTATGTATGATAGGATTTAAGCTTGCTGAGAATAGTTATAATGCTACAATGATCGAAAGCTCCAGCAGAGTGCAAGTTATGACTATGTAGTCTCGACTGAAAAGACTGTTCAAGAATATATATACTTTATTTATGTAAACTTCTGACAAAGCTGATCTACGTCTGTTATCTTTTTTTAAACACGGGATCTAAACCCGGAAATAGTTGATTCAAAAAAAAGTATTTGATTTTAAAGAATTTCAAAATAATGGAACTTGTTATAAAATACGTATACCGATGATTTGGAAGAGTTTAAACAAAGTTAGGCAAATTCTAAAAAGGCACTGCAGAGCCAATCAAATCTAGGAAGTGACTGTACTTCATGAACTGTCTGTGGTTTGCTCAGTCTGAGAGTTTGTGTATTTTTAATTATGTATGTCTCATTTCATCAAAAATAAATGTTTTTATCATATTTCTATTCTATTCTAATTCTTGCGTGTGGCATGACAAATGGCCGCTGGTTGTGGCACGTGAGTTGCTTGCAAAGTATCTGAAAAATTCCGCCATTAAAATAAATCACATTTGAATTCTGTTTGAAATTGAAATTGTATTTAATTAATTTTTTTTTATTGCTCATTGTTTGCAGCACATGGCGAGGAAGTCAGTGGTCAAGAGAATGCCACGCCCACATTGCGTGTGCAACGCTATGCAAACTACACGGAACTATCGGAAGCGGTGCGTGCCACACTTGTGGCGCACGAACGCTTGCAACAACAACGGCAGTTGCAACACGGCCGAGCCAAGCGAGCAGTGAAACGAGTTTGCTACAATGAACTCGGCTGTTTTGAGGACTCGGGACCGTTTGCCTATCTGGAGATGCTGCCATCCTCACCGGAGGAGATCAATACAAAGTTTTATTTTTATTCAACACGTCAACGCTCCGATCGACCACTCATGGAGCTATCCTTTCTCAATATGACAGCTGCATTTGCCAGGGCAAAGGCTAAGCGGGAGTCGGAATCTCCAATGGGCACCACAAGCTCTCCAAGCTCTCTTCCAGACGCCGCTTCCACAATGTCCGCCAGCTTCAATTCAACGACTGAGAAGTCGTCCAAGAAGATTCCTTCCATTGATGACCTCGAGGGATTCGACGAACTCTCCGTGCGCGTCATTGTCCATGGCTTTGGCTCTGCCTGTCCCCATGTCTGGATTTATGAAATGAAGACGGCTCTGATGGCGGTGGTAAGTAGTAGCGGTGATTAAAGTGAAGTGAATAAAACAGTTTTGATTTGCTGAATTTATTTTAAATGCCATCAAAGTCTGTACATTCCAACTATATCAGTTCAGGCATAAAAAAGTTAAGCAGGACATACAAACAGTCAGTAGAATCATAAAAGACTTGGTAACATTTTTTTGTTATCTAAAAACCAAATACTTATTTACTATTAACAATTCATCGATTTAATTTACAAGTCAACCAAAGTCAACTACAAATTGTTTATCCTACGTTTTGCAGGAGGATTGCATTGTCATCTGTGTGGACTGGGAGAATGGGGCGACTTTTCCGAACTACGTACGAGCTGCAGCGAATACACGGCTTGTGGGCAAGCAGCTGGCCATGCTGCTGCGCCACCTGGAGCAGCACAAGGGCCTTAATCTGATGCGCACTCATGTAATTGGCTTCAGTTTGGGTGCACATGTCTCGGGCTTTGCTGGAGCTGAGTTGCCGGGACTTTCACGCATTACAGGTTTGGATCCAGCGGGTCCACTTTTCGAGGCACAACATCCAAAGGTTCGTTTGGACAGCAGTGATGCTGAATTTGTCGATGTCATACACTCGAATGGGGAGAACTTAATACTTGGGGGATTGGGCTCCTGGCAGCCCATGGGACATGTGGATTACTATCCCAATGGAGGACGTGTGCAAACTGGTTGCTCCAATCTGTTTGTCGGCGCTGTCACTGATTTCATTTGGTGTAAGTTGTGACAAAGTTGCTCTTAAAATATTCAACATATTTTACTTTGAATTTTACTTTTCTCAGCTGCCCAAGCGGCGGAGGATGAGGAAGGACGTTCTCTGTGCAATCATAGACGTGCCTACAAGTTCTTTATTGATTCGGTTGCACCTCGTTGCATGTTTCCGGCTTTTCCTTGTGCCAATTACGATGATTTCCTGAAAGGAAAATGCTTTCCCTGCGCCCAAGACGATGAGGATTTGGCCGAGGGTGTGCCCCGTTGTGGAAACATGGGCTACTATGCTGACAAATCAACGGGACGTGGTCAACTCTATCTGTTAACCAGGGAGGAGGAGCCTTTCTGTGCCCATCAGTTCCAATTGCAGATTTTCAACTCGTTCAATGATCTACCGCTACGCACAATCGGACGACTGGAGGCTATACTGGAGGGCGATGGAGGTCTTAACGAGACTTTCGAGATATCAGAGTAAGTTCTTATAGAAATTCGGTCGTTTTCTATTATTAATTTTGCTTTACCCTCCAGGAAAGACGATGCTGAGTTCTTTGCCGGCGACATAGTCTCAAAGATTATTGTGCCACATCCGGCACTGGGATTTCCAACCACGCTGAGTCTGCACTACAAATCCTACAGTGGCTGGTTGTCGAAGGGCCTGCCCCACTGGGACATTGATAAGGTGGTGCTAACCGATAGTTTTGGGCGTTCGCATTCGCTCTGTCGACCCAGCACGAAGCTCAGTAGCGGTAGTCCTGTGAGAATGCGTCTACAGCCGGGCAACTGTGAGCTAGATAATCAGGATGATTATGGAGCCTACACGACACAACCACCAGCCTCGTTGCCAGCAGGCACAGATGCACCAGCCCTCGATTCGAGTGTACAGGAAACGGGAATCAGTGCCACCGTCGATGGCGTTGAGAGTGTTAAACAGCGAAAAGATATTTTTAATTTGGGCACTAGTTTCAAGCTGGCCGAGAATCAAACCTATCCCTTAGAACAATCCGATGGTTTACCTTGGCAGCCCATTCTAGTTGGTAACTCACTCGACAAGGACGAGGCAGCCGAATCAAGTCGCAGCTTATCGGACAGTTTGTCAGCTGCTCCACAGCCGACAAATGAAATCTTCGAACCGGTACTAAAGGATCGACGTCTATCGTTGAATCGTGGCAGAAATCTGCATGATTACACGACAACGGAGGAGATTGTAGAGCCAGTGCTGAAGGCAACCACACCACGTACCAAGCAAGGCAAAGATCTTCAATTGCCGGAAATCGAAGCACCCGCTAGTACGGCGGAAAGCAGCACGGCAATACCTCCGAAATTGATGGCCCAACTGGCCAACGGTCAGGAGGAGCCACAGACAGTGCAACTGTTGCCCTTCCGACTTGGAGAACTGCTGCAGCGTGCCGAGCGGTACGCACGGGAAACACTCTTGCCGCTGATTTCCGTGCAGGCGCCGCGTTTCTTTGGCTTCAATGTAACGCCACACGATCGCGAGAATGCACGTGTTGGAGAATCACGCAAGCCGCGTTACATTCCACGCTACGAGGAGGCCGCTTTTCTCAACACAAGCAAAAGTAATGCACGCAAGTCGGACACGCTGACATCAGCAGAACAAAAGGATCAAGCATCCCGACGAAATCTCTTCAAACTGTTACGTTCGGAGGGCGCCCGAGCGCGTAGTCATTCAGCAGAGCGTCGCAGAGAGGAGACACCCGTGAGCCGTGGCAGTGAGCCACAAAATGAAATCAATTACTATACGAATATGCAGCTAACGGAATCACGTTCAATGCAACCAGAATCGCCTAATTATCGACCGGTGTTCATCGATCTGCCAACCTATCGACCGCCATTAGAGTCCAAGGCGAAAGCCAGAGCGTTGCGGCGTGGACGCGTTCAGCAATTGACCTGAAATCGGCTGAAGAATCGGATTAATATATATGCATATATATATATGTAAACACTATGTGATATGACAATCTACATTTCTGTTTTTTTTCTTCTTCTATTCTTTGGGTTTTGGTAGCGCTTGGCATAGGCATGAAATGTTTTTTGCTGAACGATAGCCCTTTAATCGATTGGGCTACCAAAACCTCTTCACCCTCTCTCTGCACTGTAAATAACCTATTATGGAATTTCAAATTCATGCACAACATCAAGCTGTTGACAGATGTTTATATCTAAGTTAGCTAGTAAGTTTATAATGTGACAATTAAATAAATTATTAGCGTGTTAAGTACATAAACACAAACTTAAAAAATGTGTCTTATTGTTTTATTGCATTAAAATTGAAGTGTTTAGAAATGTAGCTGCTTTCAAAAATAATTAAAGTGAAGAAGAATTAAGAATTTTGAAGCACAAACACTTTTTGCCCTTGGGGTGCAATTTTAAGAGTGTTATGAAACTACTTTTAAGTGAATTTGCGAGACATTTCATAGAGAAATGCGAAATGTTTTCAGAAGATACTTCTTAGAGTATGAGAAAGATTCTTTTTAGGTTTAAGCCCGATTCTAGTCTTAGTACTTAAATAAAAGTCTTGATTGCGATTTGAGTTGTATTTTATAAGTTGTTCTCTTTAGCATAATTTATTTTTATATACTTTTGTCATTTAATTTGCCTTTGTGTTCATAAAGTAACGTGTGTCTGCCTCTGTATGTATGTGAGTGTATCACTGTATGTGTGTGTGTTTCTGTATGTGTGTATTGTAGAAAACATCTGTTATAATATTTTTAACTGTCACCCCTGTTCATCATTATGTGTGTAATGTAATGTATTACATTTATCTAGGATCTCTCAAACATTTTTATTAAAGCTGCTTAATTTTCGTAACCAATATTATTTTTTCTATAAATTTTTGTCGGCTGGTAAAAATTTTAATTAAAATTTTTCGTTTTGAAAGTCAAATAGTAAATTTTGTGTTTGCTCATTTGTTGTTGTATGTTTTCTGCTGTGTTTTTTGTTGTGTCTATTTGTTTTATAGCTGTTGTGTGTGTGTGTGTTTTTGTTTTTTTCATATTTAATATATAATAATTTTTTGTTTTTCGTTCATTGTTTTTTTTTTTTTTTTTTTTTTTTTGTTTTCGTTTAACTATTTATAAAACATTTCACTTTTAGAATCTTAACAACTTTTTTTTTTAATTGCTGCGGCGTATGTACTTTTTTATACATATATATGTATATTTAATATATACATACATACATATTTTTATTTAATATATATTTATTTAATTATTTATATATATATGTATATATATATATGTATATATTTAGCATTATTTAATAAGTAGTTTTCTTCTGTTATTGTTGTACGCATAATTTACATGAGTTTTCTTATTTTTGCGCTAGTTTTGCAGCTTTTCTATTTGCTCTTTTCATTGAATAATATTTTTCTATTTGTTTGTTGCTTTTATTTTATATAAACTATCCAAATGATTAGTTGAAACAAAATTGAAATTGCACGTGTTCTAATACTTTTGTTTGTTGTGTGTGTGTGTGTTGGGTTTGTGTGTGTGTATTAAGTTTATAATATTATTATGCATTTTTATAATAATTGTCATTATATTGATTAACACCCCTGCAAAATATTTAACAGACTTTGTCAAGTATATTTCAGAACCCAAATAAGTAGGCAACGCTTTTATGTCCGGAGCATCAAGGACTATTTTTAGGAAATTTACTTTGTTGTGAAAACTGAATGTCAGTTAATTAATTTTTTATTTACAGACAGACGGACTTAATTTCCATTTTTATTGAGACATTTAAGCAAGGGTATTAATGCTAACGGCATGCCGTGCTTCATTAATTGTAGCGTATTTATTTTTTTATCTTTGCCATGCGTTTTGAGCTAAATATTATGTCATTTATTTTGTTAGCTGTTTGTCTAAATGATATCAAAATCAAGTTTTAACTGGCTTTGAGTAATGCATGTGTGTGTCTATATTTATTATAGTAAGTGACATTTTCTATTCGTTTTTCTTTTTTTTTCATTTATTTTTGCTTATAATTCGAAGGCATTTCGAACGCTACGCATATGTATTTGTATTGACCTTGTTCTCATTTTTTATATGTATGTATTTATGTCTATACTATAAGTATATTTATGTTCTTTTGTTGTTTTTGCTTTTATTCCAGTCTTCTTTATTAATGAATTTTCTAAACCAAATTTGAAAATAGGCAACGCAAATTGACAACTTTATTGGTAAGGTTTCATTTATTCGATAATATTGTTTTTAAGTATTTTTTGTTGTTATTTTGTTGTTGTTTTTGTTGTTTGTTCTTTGTTGTTCTTGGTAGTTCAGTTTGAAAATTGTTACTTGATAGCAAAGCTCAGCTTAAAGGTTGCAGTATTAGATTCCATAATGATTATTATTAGTGTTTGGTATTAATATTAGCATTAGTATCAGTATTAGATTTAGTATTTAGTATTAGTATTAGTAGTTAGTATTATTATTATAATAAGATTGCCTATAATAATATGCCTATTAAACTAGATTTTGCTGCTGCTGGCTGAACTTTTTTTTATTTGTATTTTTTACTGTAGCATATATTTTTGTTTTTCTTTATCTTTCGACTTTTTTTCTGGTGTTCTTCTTGGTATTATGTATTATGTTTAAACTTAATTATTTTGGCAAGTTATTTTGTTTTATATGTATGTTTTATATCACTTTGTAGTCTGGCCTGGCCAAATTCTGGTCCAGGCAAACGCTTCGTCCTCTCTCGGTAGCTCCCTCTCTGTCCTGCTTTCGTGCCCTGCCATCGTGCTGTCTCACTCTAGCGCTGCTATCCTACTCTCATTCGCTTACAGTTTTATCTACCTGTCACTGTCTTTTATTACTACTACTTAGTAAGCCTTGTCTAGCATTAGAGTAATTTATTTGTAAAAAAAAAAAAAAAAATCTCTTTCTTGCATGACTTGAAGACGATATGTTTTTATTTTTGTTGTTATTATAATTATAAATTACGATATTTATAATTATTTATTTGTATATATATGTAAATTTATATATATATTTTATTTGTTTTTTTTATAATAATTTATATGCATACCATTTATATATTTATCTTTGAATTTCATAATTTATTGCTCTCGTTTTGTTTGTCTAATTAATTGGCTGTACTGTACTCGTATCTCTTCTCGGGAACCGAACCAAAAAACTTAATCATAAAAACACAAATAAATTTGTCAAAGTATAATATTTATATATATATATATATAAATATATATATATGCACCAATCCAGTACACAAAAACTATATATAATTATAATATCCGATATACAAAAAATACACGTATGGGCGCCCAAACGGTTACTTCAACTTTTGTTTATAAATAAATTTTGCACACCATCTTAATCATCCTTGTTAATGCTTAAGGCCAAATTAAGTATACGTAAATATGTCTCCTTCTTCTCACTATTTAATTTTATTTTTTGTTTCTTTTATTGTTGCTGTCTCAATTTAATTTTCTTTTATTTACTCTTCAGAGATCATCTATGTATTTGCTTTTTATCGTTTACTGTGTGCGTGTGGACGGTATTCAAAGCTGTAAATTGATTTGATTTTTTTTTAATCTCTTATTTTTGCTTTATTTAAAATTTTTTTTTTTTTTTTTTTTACATATTTACAGTATTTTGGTTTTTGTTTTGTTGGTATAAATTTTATTGTTTGTTTTTGATTTGTATTGTTTAAATACTTCTTAATTACAACAAGCAGCAAATCAATTAAAAACTTTTTATTCAGTCGCATATTTCAACGAAAACAAACTAGATATATATTTAACTATATATATACCTTGATTTTTGTTAAAATTTTTCGTTTGTTTGTTAGATTTTTACCATGGTCCAAAGTAATTGAGGTTATTGAATATTGAAAATGAAACACGAAATTTTCTTCATAAAAAAGAAAAAGAAATAAACGGAACATTTTACAGTCCCTCTCAGTTCAGAGTCCTCGCTAGATATGGAAGCATACGAGTCTGTTTTTGAATGCTTTAACCTCAAGAAATTTACATTTTACTGACTGAGTATGAGCGTGTGTATATTTTAATTAATTAGAACCATAAAAAAAAGTGTCCTACAAGTTGTTAAATTTATTTAGTATTTACCAATTTTATTTATTTATTTTTTTTTTTTTTTTTTTAATTATCGAGCATTTGACAAAAGTTGAAGTCGCTAGGTTGAACGTTTAAAAAAAGAAAAAGAAAAGAATTGTGCAAAAATGCATTTGATACGATAAAAAGGAAGACAAAGTACATAGGTAGGAAATCATAAAATAGTTAACTGGTTCTTAAGTATGTGAGACATAAAATATATATAGATATACATAGACATGTATACGTGTTTGTACATACATACATACAACTACAAAACTTAAGCAACTTCTAAGAACTCTTTCATTTGACCTAAACGTGGATAGTTTATGCAATAAGCATCAATGTGTTTTTATTTTCTTTTTATTTTTCATTTGTCTTTTGTTTTTGTTTTGTTTATATTTTTTTTGTTTTTCTTGTTTTTTTGTAATTTGATGTGAAGGGTCTTTTGGAAGGTCAACGGCCATTAAAGAGTAGTTGTTTCTTGTGGTTCATTTCATTTCATTGCAGTTTCATATTCTTGTATAGCAGTTTGCTAAGTTTAATTATTGTTTTTGTATCGTTAGCAGCTTTTGTTGTTGTTGTTTATTTGGTTGTTGTTGTAAATATTTCACTTGAATTTTGTTTCTGTTTTTGTTTTTTTTATTTTGGGTTTGTTTTATGTCTATGTCTATATGTTCAGCTTCAGCTCCGACTTACTTATTTACAATATAGCAGTTTAGTTCTGTTATGTATATTTATTATATATATATTTATATGTATATATATTTATTTCAACAAATATATATACATATTCACACACTTTTTTATATACTTACATACACATATTTAATGTTGTGTATATACATATATATATTTATATATTCCTTTCATTTACTCATTATTTTAAACTTAACGGCAGTTTGATGTTTTAGCATTTATCATGTCTGTGTGTATTTCTTCATCTATATGTGTCTGTGTTTGTTTGTGTGTGTGTGTATGTGTGTGTTTGTATAGATGTTGAGTGTATGATTTCGATAGTGTCTTGACAACGTCCATATGCCATATTCCAAATCCCATAAGATTATTTTCATCTAGTTAAATTTGCCAATTGGGGCGATACTTAAACTCTAAATATTTAATTATTATTTATACTCTATGAGTACAGTATTCTCTCTCTCATTGAGAACATTTCGGACGTTTATGTTTTTTTATTTAATTATGCTAAGAAATGTGTACATCTCATGTAAGTGTTAATTTTTTAATTTTTCTTTTAAATTTCTTTAAATGAAAACACTACAATACAAAACTTGCCAATTTTCAACCAGTTATAAATTTTAAAGATCAATATATATATATAAATATATATATATGGACTTCTTAAGCGAATCAGACCGGATTAGGGACGTTGTCAATCGCAATCGCTTTTCCATTTTCTTCTTTTTTTTTTCTTAGTATTTTTTTTTTTTTTACATTGCCTTTGTTCTTCTTGACTTCTCTGTCTTCTCATTTCATTCGTTTTTGCTTTGACATTTTATTTTTATGTGATTTTTTTGTTAGTTTTAATTATATTGGATTTTTTTCTAATATTTGACTAATATTTAATAATAGAGCATAATTTAAAGTTGAAAATAAAATTAGCAGATATTGTATGCCTTTCTGTGTATTGTTGCTGCATTTGTTGTCTGTTTTCTGTACTCTGTGTGTATGTGTTGGTTTCTTTTGTTTTTGGTTTTTGTAGCTAGCTTCTAAAGAAAGGAAGAAACTCCAATTAGATTAGACTACTAAGTAAGATAATTCTCATTCATTTTTTTTTTCTTTTTTTCTGTTGGATTTTGGTTTAATTTTTTTTTTTTTTTTGCTTTTTAGTTTTTTGACTATAACGATTGTTAGTTGTTAATTGCTAAATTTGAACATAGGTATCAAGTTGAGTTTTCTTATCATCTTCTTTGTAGTTTTGTATGTGTGTATGTGTGTGTGTTTGTGTGTGTTTATATGTATGTGTGTGGTCTTTATTGAGCAGCTGTGTAAACTGTGGCTGCCGAAATTGAATATTAAAAAAAATACTATTGCTAGTCTGACTTTTAGCTATTTGATCAAGCCTTCTAAACTGGCTGCGTGTTTCTGTATATTTATATGTGTGGGTGTGTGTGTGTGTGTTTGTGTACGTGTATATGTGTGTGTGTGTGTGTTTTACAATTGCTGTTTAATTTACAACTACGCTGCTTACTATTTATTATTACTTTAATATTTATTTATTAATAAAATTCTAGATTAGACTGCTTTTGATGACGTTTCTGGCATCCAACGTAACATTTCACTTCGCAAGTTTCGTCCGTTTTCCATTTGTTTGACTGCACCAGAACAGAGTTAGACAAATAATTCAATGTACCTATTAAGCTATTTAATACATGACACTAGCTAAACAAACCGCAACGATTGTCAGGCAGTTTAGCTAGTGTCATAAGTATAAGAATACTCACCTAGTAGTCAGACGTCGGTTTCAATACTGACGGCCATTGCGTTGTTATGCCTTAACTGTAAGCTGTTTGTGCTTCTCAAGCCATTTTGGCCCTGTTGATGTCCCTGCTGGAGTCCCTGCTGCTGTTGCTCTTGCTGTTGTTGCTGCTGCTGCTGCAGTTGGAGCTGCAGTTGTTGCTTCTCAAACGATTGCTGTGTTCTCAGAAATGGAACCATGTGGCGGCCCGTATGATCAGTCAGACCTGGCGTGGTTGCATCAATGCCATCATCCAAATCCATTATGTCCGATGACGACTCGGAGAGTGAGGATTTTTTCAAATGTTGACCTAAATTTTGGGTTTGTTTTGTACGTGTGTGTGTGTTTTGTTTTGTATTTTTTTTTTTTTTTTTTTTGTGGAAAAATTACCATTGGGTGTTTTATTTTTTTATTTTTTTTTTTGGGAAACAGGGATGATATAGAAAAGGAATCGATTAGCATTGAGTTGGCAAGGTGTGATTGTATGGGCGTGGCATTTCGCAAACGTTATTTTTTTTTTTGTTTTTTTTTTTATTATAATGTAGTTATATATATGTACCTAGTGCACCAGGTAAATATGAACAACTTGTAACGTGGTTGAAATTTTGGCTCTGCATCTCCTCCTGATCCGTTTCGCGGTGATAGAAGTAATTGAAATTACTGACGATAACCGGTACCGGCAGTGCGATTGTCAGCACACCAGCGATCACGCACAAAGAGCCGACAATTTTGCCCCAGAAGCCGACGGGCCTATTTATCATTTTTATTTAATTTCAGTAATTTTTTTTTCAGTTTTTTTTCATATTTGCATTTATCATAAGGCAATATTAAAGTATTCGATTTTTGTGTCATTTATTCGGAATTTATCATTTAAATTTTAGTAATTTTTTGTTTTGTTTTGTATATTTAAAGTTATTTTTAAATATGCAAATTTGTTTTCGATTCAATTTGGTATATAAATATATATTTTGTTTTGTATAAAAATATATATTTATATATTAAAAAAAAAATTTTATTTTAGTTTTTATATTTATTTTTTTTTTGTTGTTGTTGTCGATTTGGTATGAAGAACGTAGAAGAAGAACGAACGCAGTGTGTAAATAAGGTAGTTTTTACATATATATATTATGTATATATATGGGTATACATATACATAAATATATATAGATATGTATATAGATATATAAGTATAAAAGAAAAAAAGAAGGTAAAGAAACAGAAATGAGTTACAAGTTATAATAATATTTATCGATATATTTATCAATAGGCTACTAATCGTAGCTGGACGTTAAGTTCCAAAAAAAACACAAAATAATTGAGGTTAGAAATGATACAAGTTTTAAACAAATTAGTACACGGAACACAGAAGAAAGCAAACCCAAAAGAATGTATCTGTTTTTTCAACTCCAAGTATTTAATAGTAATACGTGTAGGTGTGTGTGTGTGTCGTGTACATGTGTGTGTGTGTGTCTAGGTGAGTGTGATATATATTGATATTGGTATATATATTTGATATTTGGTATATATTGGTATGTATACATCGAAAGCAAATTGCTGTTGTTGTTGTTAAAATTGCGCTTGCGTCTAACCCGCTTTGAATATAGAACAGAAAAGTTGGCAATATATATTGTTGTATATAGTAGATATATATATGTAAAGTTGGCTAACAAAAAACCGAAAGCGTATTGCCAAAATGGAATAAACAAAATGTGCCGGCGTTTGGCGTCGTCGCTGTTAAACTTGACATAAAAATGAACAAATATATGTATGTATATATTTTATATAGAAAAACCAAATCAAATCGAATCGAACCGAATCGAAACATTGGAATTCAAAATGGTATCAAAACCAGATACTATTCCAAAACGGTTTTGAATCGAATCGAATCGGATCAGATCTGATTTAATCAGTTATAAGCAGCCCAATCAATCAGTACTACTCAATCAAGTACTGATCAATCAGGCACGCACTCCAGTGTGTCTTCGGCAGAGAGCGACATACGTTGAAGAAAAGATAGTTAGTAACTGGCATGATACAGATAGGGATAGACAGAGATAAATTTATATACTGTGTGAGTGTGTGTGTGTTAGTCTGTGTCTGTTTAAACTGTATGCTTGACTGACTGATTAATTAAATGGAATTTGGTGTGTTTTGTTGTGTGCTTTCGATAAAAATTTCAAGTGCTCGTGATGTGCCAAATAAACGGGCAAGATCAACAGTAGAGCGTTTAACATTGTGATATGTACGCTTTTCCCGTTAACAGTGCTGCGCTGTTGCCATTAACAGTGCTGCGCTGTTGCCTTTAACAGTGCACTGTCGGCACTGTATGCGGTGTCAAATATTTAAGAAGAAAATTGTAAAAATTGTGAAACATATTTTATGTTGTGGGTGGCAAATTAGGTGGTTTTTTTTTTATGTGATTGTAATTGTAATTGTAATTGTAATTGATAATTGTAAATGTTAGTTGTTGTAATTGTAGCTCATGGGTTTTGTTAAAAAGTATATATAACTATATATATATAAGTATTTGTTAAGCGATTTGAAGTAGAAGGCAAATAGTATTTGAAAAATGCTCATTCGAGTATTTGGTAAAAGTAAGCGCAAAACGATATCATAAAACAAAGCCAAGAAATTCGGTGTGATTACAATTAATTAATCTGTGTGTGGGAGTGTGTGTCTGTGTGTGTTTGTTGTGTGTGTGTGGGTTTGTGGGTGTGTGTGTGTGTATTTGGGCTTGTAGTGGATGCAAATGTGCTAAGCGTGCGCAAAGTGTTGTTGTTGTTTGTTTGTTTGTTGTTGTTGTTGTCTTTGCTTTAGCAAGCGATAGAGCGATTTATAGTTTAATTTTTTTTTTGGGTTTCTTATCTTATCAGTTATCATTTCGACTTCTTTGCATTTTGTTTGGTTGTTGTTCTTTTTTTGTGTTGATTGCCTTGCTGCATTTTGCATTGATTTGCTCGTTTATTTATTGTAATTGTGATTGAATCGATTTGATCGATTCAAAATGTTTTTTTATCGATTATAGCAACTTAACGCACATGCACCGGAATCGGGAAGCACAGGGAAACGGGACTTAGGAGCAGAAGCAGGAGCCGTCAAAAGCCTCAGCCGTAGCCGTAGCCAGAGCAGGCGCTTTTCTTATTAATTATATTGTTATAAGATCATTTTCGCATTTTAATATTTTTTTATCATTCTCTGTAATTTTTTTGTTCATTCGTTTGCATTTTTTTTGTTTGTTACTGCTGCGACTGCAGTTTTGCTGTGTAGCTCTAGCATTTTGCTTGCTGTTACTGTTATTGTTGCATCTACTGTTATTTGTTACTGTCACTGTTACTTGTACTGTTACTGTTACTGTTACGGTTGCTGTAGCTGTAGCTGTAGCAGGATTTTGATGTCGGCGAGTGCAGCAGGCAGCGCTGAAGCGTTTCTTACAATTAAAGAAACCACAAAACCGAAAAAGAATTTCAAATAAAATTGATTGAAAAAAAAGGAGAAAAGAAAAGCATTAAGTACAGAAATAAAATTAATGAAAAAGCATAAAAGAAAATATTTGTATATTTGTACAATTGTATATTATTAATTAAATACATACATATTAAAATGTATAATTATAAGAACGATTATTACAAATGGCTATATTAAGTAAAAGAAAAAGAACATAATTTTATGACCGAGTTATACACACTCATTAATATTGTTTTATATATATGTAAATATATATATATATAAAATACACTTTAAAGTTTTGGTGCGCGCTTCCAAAGTGTGATAAGAACCAAAGCCAATTACGATTACGATAACGATAGCGACGATAACAGGCACATTATATATGACTGATCACATTTATCTTTTCTTTTTTTAATTTCATTGTTTTTTTTCCATTTGGAACCAAAAGAACTTGACACACTCACCATTTATGAAGGGGAAAGGAGGGCGCATCCTATCTCAATGTTCAGTGATTGCAGCACACGTCGCATCGATGTGATTTTTTTTTGTTTTTATTTGGATTGGGTCTTTGGGAGATTGGTTTCAATATACATAAGGTATTGACTTTCAATCGAGCACTATTTGATGCGACTGATCTGTTCTAGATTATGTTATCATTAAGACAGATACTAGTGATTCAAAAACAATCCGACTGGCAGTTGTGTGATTGATTAGACTGGCTAATTGATTGGTTGATTGATCAATGAATTTTTGATGTTGGGTCTACAGTATGTCTATGTTCTTATATACAACTTAGGGAATTACATTAACCTTAGTGTCTTAAAAATATTTGCTAAAAGCAGTACCCATACAATTGAAATTTCGAATCTGAATCCACATCCGATTTCGAACTAGTTCATGCGTTCAAGTGGGGAAAAAGTTGACAAAAATAAAACAAAAGCTACTGCTATAAATAGTCTAAGGCACATGGATAATACGCTACTTGGAATTACTTAATTAATTTGATATGCAACAAGTTTTCTATATACATATACTTAGCGTATAACTAAATAACAAATTGCAATGATGTCTGCTTTGCATTGGAAATTCGATTTAGAATTTACTAGATTATTATTTGATCTTTGATTTGCTTGTTTTTTTTTTGTTTGTTTTTTTAAATTTATTTTTATTTTATTGAATAACGATTATAAAACATTTCATTTTAATCTTAACAACATTTCTCTTTTGTTTCATTAGGGTTTTCTTTGTTTGTGTCAATGTGTTTATGCATTTGCTCTTGGTTTCATTTCTTTTTTAATTGTAGTTACAATATTTTATTATGAGTAATACTTATTGTTTGCCATTTTATTATTTATTTTATTTTTTGCCATTTGTTTTTGTATTATTTATTGAATTATTATTATTTCTTTTTTGCATTATTTATTATTGTTGGTTGGTTTGTTTGATGGGTGTAAAAAATCATTTCTCTCTTGTTACTTTTGATTAAAGTACTACTGGCTGTAATGAAGTGTTGCTGTTGTTCTTTATTATTTTGTTTCGTCTTGTTGAGCGGCTAACTAAACTAAACTTACTTCAATTTATGAATATTTTAATACAAAATGAATGAATATGCAATATTCAAAAAAAATTATATTAATAAAAATTGTAGTTTAAACTGAAATATTTCGCAAAATCTTCAAATGAACAAACGAATGAAATTTTCTGGAATTGAATTATTTATTTAGCTTGTTAATATCATTTATTTAATGGTAGTATTATTTAAATATTATGGTTTTTTGTTTTTGTTAATATTTTTAAATCTCTATTTGCAGTCTTTGTCCTTAATAGAAATTTGTTAGTTTCGATTTTTTTTGTTTCTTTTTTTTGGTTTTTTTTTTTTTTTTTTTGGTTTTTGTTTGTTAGCATTTTTCTTTCTTGAAGCAGTGAGGAAAGTGTGAGTTATTTTTGTTTTGTTTATGTTGTTGGTGTTGTTTATCATTTGGTATAATAGTTAGTATGTTCTCGTAGTTAATATGCATGTAGTTAGTATTTAGGTAGATACGTATGTGAGCATTCGTATTCGAATTTGTATTCGTATTTTGTATTCATAATTCTGGTATAACAAATATTTACGATAAACAGTTGTATTTGTTTTCTTTTTTTTTTTGTTTTTGTTATATATTAAACATGTAATTAAATTTAATGGAAAACTTGAAAAGATTGTTTGGATTGAAATCGAGGATTAAACTAGAGTGTCATCAATTATTTTGTCCAGTTGCTTCGTTACTTTATAGTTAGACTTTATTTATCATTTTTTATTTAACGATTATTTTTGCTGTTTTAGGGAGTATTTTTGTGTGTCTTGTTTTAATTTATTATTACTTGCTTGTTTTGTGTTTTTGTTGTTGTTTTATGTAGTATATGTAAAAGTTGATTTTTACTTTCATTTTTCTTAGTTGCAGTTGATTAACATCTCGATATGTTTGCTTCACATCTCCTTGACTTTACGTTTACTCAATTTGCATTCGGTTATCTTTCATTTAGCATAGATTTAATATGTCGTTTCGTCTTTTAAATAGCTCATTAAATGCAGGCAGCTGAGTAATTCGAGTACTCGTAGTTCAAGCATATAGAGTTTCTGGTTATTACATAGCTCTAAACAAAATACTAATACGAAAAACCAATTAAATGATTTTAGCTCTAATTGCATCTAGTTCGCTGTGTAAATGTGTGTTTGTGTGTGTGTCAGTGTGTGTTTGTGTGTGTGCCTAAAATTGTTCTCTGATTTCTACAGTGCTGTTCTTTTACCTACATACACATATACCCGAGTTCATTTTATTCCAAACAAACATTTGATTAATCGAAAATTATCAAATGAATTTGTATGTTGGTAATCAAAAATGGACTCTAGTATAAGCATAGGTAAGCAGTACTAACTAGTATAGAGACTAAGTGATTTGTAGTATCTTAAGTAGTTATTTAGCTGCTAAATGATATACTATATCATTTAAACACACAAGTATTACATAATATATAGAAGTACGTATAGAGAAGCCGAAGCTTGAGCTCAGGTAAATGTTGGAAAGAATTGCGACTATATACAATCGTTTAATGTGTGTGTGTGTGTGTGTGTGGGTGTTTCTCAGTGTGTTTGTGTGTACGTGTTAGTATTAGATTTTGAGCGCAGTTGATTTGTTAATAATAATAACTAAGGATTCAGTTAGACTACAACAAATTGTACATGAATTTAAACTGACAAATGGCTAAGTACGAAGAAAGTTTTCTGCACACATACAAAAACCAATTACAATTACATATTTACAGATCGGATTGCAAACTGTTACACAGTTCTTTCTATACGGCAAAAGTAGGTACTTTATGTTTTACTTTATATCAATAAAATACAAAAAAAATTCATGTTTATTCATTTTTTTCGCATATTTTCATAGCGTAATTTTTTTTATTTCAATGATCAGCTTTTTGGGTTTTCTTTTTTTGGTTTTTGTTATGAGTTTCATTTTCAGTTTTTCTTATTTTTTTCGTTTTGTTTTCTATTTTTTTTTTTTAGTTTTTTTTTGTTTTTTGTTTTATGAGCTATGTTTTTTTTTTTTTTAATTTACAATGTTATGTTACTGATATATTTGTTTGGGGGAGGGTAAGCCTGGATTTTTCAGTTTACCATTCATTTAATGTACTTATATACAATTTTGAATTGTTTAGAATTTTATTAATGTACTTAATTAAATTTAATTAAATTAAATTTTTGTGTTGTTTCTTTTGCTTCATTTAATCTCTGTCTCAAACCTTCTAACATTTCTTCTTTTAATTTTAAATTTGGGTTTTTCTTTTTTTTAATTGTAATTATTTAAACATATAATAACATTTTGTCGCTGAACACATTTATTCCAATTTTTTTTTTTATTTATGATTTAATTTTTTTTTCAGTATTTTAGCTAGATTAAATTTAAATATTCAATTGTAATGGCTCGACTTGTTTATCTTTTTTTTTTTTTTTTTTCTTCTTCTCCTTTTGAACAACTAAACTTCTTAAATGGGTCCAAATAACTTAATGTCTGCTGCAAATTACGCAACATTATTCGTACTAAGTATACATACTAATTAAGTTAGTATTAGTGCCTATATAAAAAAAAACAACCTTATTTTAATCTCGAATCTCAATGAGTCGATTTTGTTTTTGTTTTTTGTTGTCTAATGCTAAAATCGTTCACGCTAAATCATAAAACTTAATTTTAAATAAGCGAATTCTTTTCTTTGTAAATAATAGAAATATTTTTTCATGTTATGTTTTTTTTTTTCTTAAGCTTTTTTTTATACGTTTTTCGTTTGTGTTGGTGTTTTGCCTTGAAGTGTCTGGAGGTTTGTTTTTAGTTCTATTTTATAGATACAGGACTCAGGTTTGACTAAATACAGTACAATTTAATTTAATATAGTACATAAGATGTTATTACTATTTGCATTCATTTTGTTTGATCAATCGTTTATGTTGTAATTGTTTATTGATTAAATTGTTTAATTGTTTATGTGTTGCTTTGGATTTTGTTGTTATTGATTTATCTGTTTTTGTACAAAATGTTTATTAACTATTTACCTAATTTGCTGTTGCATTGAAAGTTGAAAGTGCTTTGAGTGTATTTACAGCAGAGTATTAGGTACGCTACAGTGAAGCTTGGCCCAGTTGATATGCACCTGCAGCTAAATGTTATAGAATCTTGGAATCTTCTTGATATGAATCTATGAATCTTTGAGACTCGTTTCTATCTCTATTTCGCTCTTCCACTCATTCCATTTCTCTTCCTTTCTGCCTCTATTTATTTGTTGCTGTCACTTGGGCGCTTTAGTGAGCATTTACTGTAGCGTAGTAGAGTTGTAGTCAAGTGTTTTATTCGTAGCTTTATTCAGTTAGTTAGTTATTTTATTTATATTTTTGTAATGGCTATTGCCAATATTGTTTGCTTGCCGTTTTGTTAGGTCCCGTTTTGATAAGTTTTTATAATTTTTGAAATATGGGACTCGGTTGGCATTTCGGTTTTACAGTGAGATGCGCAGAGAAGGGCACGACCCGGCGCATTACGAGTATGTGTTGGGTTCCTTAAGGCACTTGCACTTGCACTCTCTCTCTCTCTCTCTCTTTCTTTCTATCTCTTTCACACACTTTCTCATTCAATCTCATGCTCTCTCATTTTGTTTTCTCTCTAACTGTCTCTTTTAATTGTTTCTCTGCTCTTTTTTTAGCCTGGCTGACTTGTCCATTAACACATTTCTTTTAGGGCTTCAAAACATTCAGCATTCCCAAGAAAGTTCATACAAATATGCCAAAATGCACACGTGTGTGTATGGCTGTGTGTGTGTGGTGCGTGTGTGTTGACATTGTCTTGTTTGAGGGTGCGGTCGCTGCTCATTCGCCTGTGTTCAGTATTTTCTCGTTATTCTTATCCATGTAAGTTTGTGAGTGTCTGTCTGTCAATGTGTCTGTCTGTGTGTGTGTGTGTGTGTGTGTGACTCTGGGTGTGTTTGTGTGTGTGGACGGTTTTCAAAGCTTTAATATTTACGCATGAATGATTCTTCATCTTACCCTTGTCGCTTCATTCTACACATAATCATTTTCAATGTGCTATTTTATGCTCTATACCCCTGCAGCGGGTATACCCAATAAAAAAAAATATTTAATAAATTTTTATATTGATTCAAGTTTCAAATATACAAGAATTTATATATTAAAGGCAATTACTTTATTTAGTTCCTAGTATATATAACGATCGGATCAAAGTGACTGAATATTATTGCAGTTCTTCAGATAAAGGAAAAATGTATAATTTTTAATAGACTTCAAGTTTTTGGCTATACCCTTTAAGCATCACTGACTGCAAGGGTATTAGCCGTTCGGCAGACCGAAGATAGCACTTCAATTGTTACTGTTATTATTATATTATCGTTATATTATCATAGTTAATCAGTTTATACATGTGTTTCACACAATTTGCGTCACTTTATGTGTCTTTCTATGCACAAATCTTCTCTAAGTATATATATATTTATGTGTATATATATATATTTGTATGTATGGATATACATATAAATATTATGTTGATACTTGTTTATAACATAAGTACGTCAGAGCAAATACCGTATTTGCATTGTTTCAGTCGACTTGTTTTTTGATTTTTTTTTGTTTTCTTTTTTTTTTAGCTATTCTTTGGTTTTTATTAGACGGCATCCGAAATTTTCTTGTAACTAGGGGGTGTGAGGACTTGTCACAATGTCAACACATACACACGCACACAGATACACACACACACACGCACATACTTGGCAAAAAGTATTTGAACTATGCAGAATATTATATCCCTGGGGCTATTCCTGCGGCAAGCAACATTAGTTTATTGTTTTGGTTCAAATACGCCTCCATTTTGTTATTTATGGTGCGCACATTGATATCAGCTCTACACACTCATACATGCACACATGAATGCATACATACACACACACACACACATGCACGCACACACATACACATGTTTCATCTCACACGTAGTATTTTTTATGCTTTATTATAAAATCATAAGAGCGTTTTTTTTCTTCCTTTTATTTTTGGCTTCTTTTATCGTTTTCCTCATGTTCATCATCACTATCTTAATTTTTTCTTTCATTTTTTATTACTTCTTTGCTTTATAAATATTTTATTTGCTTTTATTTGTTTTAAGTTTATGTGTGACTGTGTTAAATAAATGAATTTAAGTTTCTTTTATATATTTAATTGCAGTCGTTTTATTATTTACTTTTTTGCTGTTTTTGTTGATGATACTATAGTCTTTAGTTAATATTAATTTGATACGTTTTTGTTATGCTTGCTTTGGTTTCGTGTTATTTTATTTTTTTTTAGTGTTTTCCTTTTTGTTTTATGAATATTTGTACTTTTTATTTCGTTTTTATTCGGGGGGAGTTGTAAGCAGAAAATTAGCAGGTTTTCTTTGGTTTCATTTATACAGTTAATTATTGTGTGTGTGTGTGTGATTTTATTGTGGGTGGGTAAGTGGGTAGTTGGGTGGGCTGGATTTTATTTTAAGCGGGTTCTTGTCAGTTATTTCTTTTTATGCTTCATGAGCTATGGTTTATCAGCTGATGGCTATTAATAGATAAGAGTGTTATCTCCCTACAATGACTTGAATTCTTGTGATTATGCAATGAGTTCTCAATCCTTCACAATTCAAAAGCATATTAATTAATACATATATAGTTTTTCAATTCTTTTCCTTGTTAATTACTTTACAAATTGTGGTTATTAATATTACGGCAGTTTTGTTTTTTTGACTATGCTTTTTAATTACTTTTCCGTTAGTTTATGCAGGTGAGCGTGAGTATATGTATTTGTGGGAGTGTGAAATGCCTTTTATAGAGTTGGGCTCAAAACAAAATGCATTTAAGAAGTAATTCGAGGAAGCCTATATATCTTCTTGATCTTGTTGGAGAACTGAGTAAACACCGTCACTTTAAGATTTTACGAGCATGAAATTATTGTATTCCTGAAGTGAAACTATGTTGATGACATTGATTACAATAAATTCGTACTTTATCGGACGATAATAGTGTGATTAAATGGTTAACACATCGGTAAGGGTATTTAATATTCGAAACTGAGCAAACTGCGAATATAATTAACTCAACATTCATGACATATGCGGCGTATGCGTGATTAAGTGTGTGTGTGTGTGTGTGTGTGGCCCAACTGTATAAATGTAAAATTGGTTTAAATGTTAACTGCATTTCACTTGTTCAGATTACGATTTTGTGTGATTAAACTTAAATGTGTCAATATCATTTTTTATATATTTTTGTATTGTTTATTTTTATTTATCGTTATGTTCTTACTGTATTATGATTTCTTGGTTATTACCTTTTGGTTTGTTCGATGTTGTTATGTATAATTTAGTTAATTCTTTACTTTACGCATTAAATTATTTATTTTAAACATATATTATTTACTCTTTGCATTTTTTGTTTTTATTTTTTTATATATATATATTTTTTTTTTTTTGTTTTTTTTTTTGGTATTTTGTGTTGTTAAATTTAAATTGTTTAAGTAGTAATTAAATGTAATTAAATTTAAATTTAGCAATAGATTAAATTTGTTTGTTATTTGTTCTACTTAAATTAAACTTAAACAGCTTTTGTAGTCGTTTCTGGCATCCAACGTAACACTTGACAAGGCCAATCTTATACCACTTAGCATCTTTTTAACTGCAATCAAGTGATTAGGTTATCAAGTGATGCGGTGTATGGCACAGACACATACGTAAGTTTTTAATTTAAATTAATACAGCGAAATACATAGTTTAAATGTAAATATATAGATATAGATATATAATATATATAAGTATAGATATATATGGGCAAATCGCGTGGATAGAAGTAAGAGAGCGCGTCACGTGGATAGAAAAAAAAGAGAAAATAGTTAAATGCTTTTGATAAATTGCCTTCAATAGGTTACTAAATTTTAAAGTTATTGGCATGACCAAATTAATGTTACATATCAAGCTCCAATGACACCAGCTGAAAATGGCAGTCGATGTATTGTTTAACGATGCTCTAAAGCTAAGAAAGATCATTAGAGCTTTTTTATACTTAAAGCTCATTAGGCTTTTGTATATTTGAAGCTCATTTTTAGCTGGTGTCGTTGACGATATGTAACTACACATAAAGTTATAATGACACGGGCTAGTGATAACGTTTACATATATACATGGAATTTTCTATAACTTACTTTTAGCTCGTGTCTGTTAAACTTTATGTGTACAATTTACAGACTTTGGTTGACAATGAAAACTTTAGATTATTATGTCAATAAGCCACTTTGTTTTTGAAACAAATTTTAAGTGAAATACCAATAAAAAGTTAAGTTAACTTAAAAACTTTGAACTTTATTTATTTAAAGATTTAATCAACTTTTTTTACTTTTAAAGCCACTCAGCCTAAATGAACTGAAGTCGTTTTTATACTCTCTGCAAGAGTATATTGGGTTTGTGCAAAAGTATGTAACAGGCAGAAGGAGGCGTGGCAGACCCCATAAAGTATATATATTATTGATCAGCATCACAAGCCGAGTCGATATAGCCATGTCCGTCTGTCCGTCTGTCCGTCTGTCTGTCTGTCTGTCTGTCTGTCTGTCTGTCTGTCTGTCTGTCTGTCTGTCCGTCTGTCCGTATGAACAAACAGATTTCAGAGATGGTAAGAGCTACAAGTTCGAGCTTGGTGTCAAACGATCAGATATTTAGTCAGTCAATACAAGAATCTTTTTTTTTTTTTTTTCGATGCCACGCCCCATTCGCCCACAAAAAGCAAAAAACTGGACACACCTCGTGAAAAATTGGTGTTTTCGGCAAATATCTCAGTAACTATGGCACCTAGGATCACCAATTCTTGTACGGGAGTTCCTAGCGACAGCATAGTTGCATTGCCATCTATAAATTTGGACTGCCACGCCCACTTTTCCCACAATTTATAAAATAGTTTTCAAGCTTCAATGCCGTTTTTTCCGTATCGTACAGTATTGTAGTTTATAACTGGTGTGGAGACTAACTATATTAAACTATCCTGAAAGGCGCATTAAAATCGGACTATAAACAAGAAAACTAGAAGCGTTACAATATTGTTAATTGAACGCAATATCAACCCATTGGTGCAAGCGAGACAGAAACACACAAGCACATGCTCGAACGTTTTTGCTGCCTGTGTGGCGGCAGCGCTGCCCGCGGTCGCTGGCTGCGCCGAATACACACATACATACATGCATGCATCATATATTGTCAAACGTATGTGTATTCGCAACAAACAAACAGATGTGTGTTTGATTATGCTTAGATTGTTTTTGTTTCAACGTGTTTTAATGCAAGTACTATTCATTGTAATATCTGGATACCGATTTTAATAATTTAATCGGGAAAATGCAGAGAGTATTATACGGTCGGGCGCGCTCGACTGTACTTTTCTTTCTTGTTTAATAAGCTTTATTGTAAAAAGCTTTCACAGTCACTTTAAGCTACTTAAAGCTCACTGTCAACCGCTGTCACTTTGACATTCTATGGAATATTAACTAAAGTTTTGTGGTGCTGGTGCAAGAGAAGTGGGGAATCATTACAGGTGCTCATGAAAAAACAGTTGGGTATGGAGAAGAAAAGAAGTAGAGAAAGAGATTGAGAAGCTTGTCTCTAGAAATGCCTGACAGAAATGAGAGGAAGCTGCTTTTAATTGAGTTTGTTGTTTAGGAATGTGTTGTACACAATAAGTTTGACCCAGAGACAGAGGAGTGGAAAGAGAGTAAGAGATAGAGAGGTACAGAGAGGGGTAGATTTGCTGGTGGGTTGTGTTTGGGGGGTTGCACGGTGGGCAGTGGGCATAGTTGGTGTTTTAGGTGTTGGAAGAGCGAACACTTACCCAGTAGTCAAACGTCGGTCTCGATGCTAACAGCCAGCGCATTGTTGTGCCTCATTGTGAGGCTGCTGCCAGCGCTGCCGGTTGCCGCACTGACGCTTATTGTTGACTGTTGCTGCTTGAAGCCGTTTTGTTGCTGCAGTTGCAGCTGCTGCTGCGGCTGTTGCTGCTGCTGCTGCGGCTGCTGCTGCTGCTGTAGTAGCTGCTGCTGTGGCTGCTGCTGCTGTAGCTGCGCCTGCGATGCTCCCAAAATGGAGCTGCTGCACTACGTCCAGGATGTGTTTCAGTTAATCCCGGCGTCGATTCAACACCATCATCCAAATCCATCATATCCGATGAGGACTCAGACAACGATGATTTCTTCAAGTGTTGACCTACTTGTAGTTTTATGCATTTGTTTAGTGTTGTTTTGTTTTGTTTTATTTTTTAATCGTTATCGATCATTGTTTTGTTTGTTGTAGTTGTTGTTGTCGTAGTTAGTGTTAACCATAGTTTGGTATACGTGTGTGTGTGTGTGGGTGTGGGTGTTACAGCATTTGACAATGATTGGGAATGACAGGATTTGGGATTTATCATTGGATTTAGATTTGGATCATTTTATTGAGTTCGGATTTTGTGGATTTTATTAGTTTACAAAATAATTGTTTTATTTGATACATAAAAATATTTTTGTTTTTATTTTTTTTTTTTTTTAGACGTTTCGATAGATCGTTTATCGAATTGGCAATACCATGGATTGACGGAATAAAGAGAGAAACAAAAAGAAGAGAGAGAGAAGAGAGAAAGAGGAGATCACACATACAGTTGTAATGTATTAATTACAAAAATGCTATTTGTTGTAGTTCTTGTTTACACACAAAACACACAGTACGTGTAAGTACAGTTTGTAGGTCCATTTAAAAGCAAACAGTAAGTTGCACACAGCGTTGCCAGTTGCGTTCACCCAACAAGTGTGCACATATGGCAACCTCTGATGCAATTCTGCTAATGCGTGCGCTTTGCAGTACGTGGGCTCAGGAGTTGCCAGATCGTTCGGCCCACTCCCTGGCTATAAAGTACGGCAACGCAGCCGCATCAGGCCTTATATTTCAAAATGCCTACGTTTTTATACTCTCTGCAAGAGTATATTGGGTTTGTGCAAAAGTATGTAACAGGCAGAAGGAGGCGTGGCAGACCCCATAAAGTATATATATTATTGATCAGCATCACAAGCCGAGTCGATATAGCCATGTCCGTCTGTCCGTCTGTCCGTCTGTCTGTCTGTCTGTCTGTCTGTCTGTCTGTCTGTCTGTCTGTCTGTCTGTCCGTCTGTCCGTATGAACAAACAGATTTCAGAGATGGTAAGAGCTACAAGTTCGAGCTTGGTGTCAAACGATCAGATATTTAGTCAGTCAATACAAGAATCTTTTTTTTTTTTTTCGATGCCACGCCCCATTCGCCCACAAAAAGCAAAAAACTGGACACACCTCGTGAAAAATTGGTGTTTTCGGCAAATATCTCAGTAACTATGGCACCTAGGATCACCAATTCTTGTACAGGGAGTTCCTAGCGACAGCATAGTTGCATTGCCATCTATAAATTTGGACTGCCACGCCCACTTTTCCCACAATTTATAAAATAGTTTTCAAGCTTCAATGCCGTTTTTCCGTATCGTACAGTATTGTAGTTTATAACTGGTGTGGAGACTAACTATATTAAACTATCCTGAAAGGCGCATTAAAATCGGACTATAAACAAGAAAACTAGAAGCGTTACAATATTGTTAATTGAACGCAATATCAACCCATTGGTGCAAGCGAGACAGAAACACACAAGCACATGCTCGAACGTTTTTGCTGCCTGTGTGGCGGCAGCGCTGCCCGCGGTCGCTGGCTGCGCCGAATACACACATACATACATGCATGCATCATATATTGTCAAACGTATGTGTATTCGCAACAAACAAACAGATGTGTGTTTGATTATGCTTAGATTGTTTTTGTTTCAACGTGTTTTAATGCAAGTACTATTCATTGTAATATCTGGATACCGATTTTAATAATTTAATCGGGAAAATGCAGAGAGTATTATACGGTCGGGCGCGCTCGACTGTACTTTTCTTTCTTGTTTATTCGTTTCTTTCTTCGTAAATGTTTCTATTTTTATTCGACTCGGGTAAATGTATTTTTTTTTCTTTTAAATATTTTTCAAGACTGTAGGTGTGTGTGTGTGTGTGTGTGTTATTTGTATGTTGACAGTAGCGTGTGTGTATGTGTGTGTGTGTGTGTTGTGCGCATGTGTGTAATTTTACTTTGAGGCCAGTCCAGTCGTTTTTGTGATTGTGATGCGAGTAGAGAAGTAGGTAACGAGGCACAGTGCACATTTCAACTTACCTAATGTACCTGGCAAATATGGACAACTAGTAACATGATTAAAGTTTTGGCTCTGCATCTCCTCCTGATCCGTTTCGCGGTGATAGAAGTAATTGAAATTACTGACGATAACCGGTACGGGTAGTGCAATTGTCAGTACACCAGCAATCGCACACAATGATCCCACAATTTTGCCCCAAACGCCGACGGGTCTGTTTTGTTTTTGGTTTTTTGATTGTATTTTTTTTTTATCGTTTATCGTTCATGTTCCATTTTCATTGTTTATTTGCATATCGTGTGTCAAACGAATTTCAGTGCAATTCAAATTCCAATTACAAATCAGTTTGCATTTATTTATTTGTTTTCATATTTTATATATGTACATGTATACATATTTTTGACGTTTTTGATTTTGTTGAGTTTTTGGTAATATATATTTTTTAATGTGGATTTTTTTTCGGTGCGTTTTGTTATTTTTGGTTGGTTTTATTTTTTATATTTTGAGCGAGTTTCATTTTGGATTTGGTTGTTGTGATTAATTTGATTTGAGGTATAGATATATATATAAGAATATAGATATATATATATATACGAATTTATATATATATTTTTAATATATATTTGTTCGATTATATTTGGATTGTTTTTTCGGTTTGTTTGTTTTTGGATGAAGCGAGCGATGTTAACGAACGAACGATAAATAAAATGAAAATACAAATATATAAGAAATGTAAAGTAAGAATAAATCTCGTTTTGGTATTCTTTCTATAATTATAGTTTCTTTTTTTTTTTTTTTTTTTTTTTTTTTTTGCAATTATAGTTTTAAGGTTATGTTTGTATAATATATATATATAGAAAATTCTTTTTAGCAGTGATTGCAAACTTATACGATATGTACGTGTACAGATACAGTATATATTCATATATATGTATATATATAGAGAGAGAGTTGATTATATAGAGGCAATTGCAGAAGGAACAGTAAAACAAAATTATAGTTTAGCAAAGAGTACTCGAAATTAGGCAGACAACACTTAGAACGAGTAGCGTTACGTGTAACGAGTTACAAGTAACGAGTAACGAGTTTACAAGTGGTTTGTGGTTTAAATTTTTTTTGCTCAGGTTTTTGGTTTCAGGTTAAATTTTTTCTTGATTTTTTCATAGGTGTGTAAGTATGTAGTAAGCGTATGTGTGTTTCAGGAGTGTGTGTGTGTGTTTGTTATTTATTTAAAAAATATGCAGACAGAATAACGAATGTTGCATAAGTGCGAGCGAGTGACACAGGTGCACACGAAAGGAGCGAGTGGGAGAGAGTAGAACACAAGGTGACAGAGAAAGAGAAAAAGAGAGAGAGAGAGTAGAAAGTTGCGTCTAACAAAACTTTTAGTGACAGAACTACTCAAAGTTATGCGCGACTTTTTGGCAAATGCTGCAGGCATGGGCGTGGCAGCAGGAAAGGACGAGGAGCAGGAAGCGGTAAGCAACCAAGATGGTGGCAGGAGCAGGGCAATTTAGGCGCGGGGCGGAGCGGGGCAGGGCAGGGCAGGGCAGTGCTAGAGTTGTGATTGTTTCTTAGAGTATAGCTCTAGGCATTGATTGAACAACTTTGTGTGTAGGTGTGTGTGTGTGTGTGTGTTGGTGTTTTTGTTTGTGTATGTGCGTGTTTGTCAAACAGAGTCGAGTTTACTTTTTAACATGCAGCATGCGTTCGATAAGAGTAGTTAACAAAATTGCGTTAAATTCGTGTTAACGTGTATGGTTATCGATATTGTTATCGATAATAGCTAACGCCACGACCACGCAGTTCTGCTGTAATGGGCGTGGCATGCTGCACTACAATACTGACTAGCTGTAGAGTAAACATGTTTGTTTCTGTGTGTGTCTTCAGTGTATTTTTTTTAATGAGTTTGGAGTGAACACTGTACAGTATGACAGTGCAGCGCATGAGATATGTATGTGTGTGTGTGTGTATTGTGTTTTTTTTGGGTTTTTGTTATCACTTGTATCTTTGTTGGTTTATGTGAACTAAACAACGACACAACGTTACATTGATAATGACAGAAAAACTGATTAAGTTTATAGAGCTTTTTTTAAGCATTTTCTCATTTAACGCAAAGGCAAAATTTGAATTTTGAACAACTAAAATTAATGGTTTTTAACCAACTGCAAATGTTGCTTTTGCTTAATCTTTTTCAGTTTTTTTTCTTGTTTTGTTTTTTTTTTTTTTGGTTTTTTTTTCTTCTGGGAAACAGAACCAGAACGGAAAGTAATAGAACAAAATGGAACGGAACGGTAATAGAACACAGTGGAACATTTAATAGACAGTTAGTTTAATAGGCAGTTAAATGAGAGAAATAATCAAGAGACATAGCAAAAATACGCTTAGTTTGTAGCCAATGGAACGCAACGAACGGAATGGAATGAAACAAAAAACAAAATCAAATGAAATGAAACGAAAGTAGATAATCAGCTTCAACCAGTTTAAAGTAAGTGAAGAACAACACTTAAGTTTGCATATTTGGGAAATTTTCAACTCAAATCGAAGCAATAAATTTGGTTAAGTATTTGTAATTTTCTTTGCTTTGTTTTAAGACTTAGTATACGATTAGTATGTGGTTTAAAAGAACGAAATAATAAACGCTTTGCAAATGTTCCGTATAAATAAAATACAACACTTTGCGGCGACACAATTGGCGCCGAAAATGATTAAAATGAACAGAAAATGTTGAAACAGAAACGATAACGAAATCGATAACGATAACGATAACAATAACGAAATATTTGAAATAATGGTAATAACAATAATCAGAAAAGTTAGAATTGTAATTGTATAGATTTGCATACGTCATATCACCATATCCAACGGTGGTCATGGTGACCACAGCCCACCAAAATGCATCGGGTATGGACTTGAAGAAGGAATTTTCGCTTCCAGCTTCCGCAAAATAAACCGCTGATGAGAAGAGTACGACGCCTAAAAAAATTGATGGAAGAAATTGCTATGCATTGGTTCCGGCTCGATAATTATCATAATTATAATTGCATTTTTTCATTAATATTTTTTTTGTAAAACTTTTTTTTGTTTTTTTTTTTTTATAATAATATATGAATTTTTAAAAATTTTCTTTTTTACGTTTTGTAAATAAAAAAAAAAATTGAAATGAAATCAGTTTTTTTTTAAATTTGTTTTTTTTTTTTGTTTCTTATTTTTTTTTTTTTTGCATAGTGTCTATTTGGCTGGATGTCCGCATGTCCTTGTCAGTTTGAAATTGTTTCAGGCTGGATTCGTTGTAACGGTCCGCAGGTTTAACTATCTACGTGTGTGAGTGTGTTTGTGTGTTGCTGTGTTGGTGTATGTGAGCGTGTAGTCGACGGTTTTTGTGTGTATGTGTGTGTGTGTGCTCTGTTCCGTGTGCTACACAATGCTTGGCTTTTTTTTCAATAGTTTTTCTTTTACGGAAACGGATATCTATTTTTGAGTAGTGTCTGGTTTTTTTTTTCTTTTTTTTTCATTTGTTCCCTGAGCGCATTGGGTAGCACGCTTCACAGTTTTATTCCGTTTGTAGTCCTAAAAAAGATATGAATTGAAGTTTTTGATTTCATTCAATTTAATGGCAATGATGAAACTAATCCGCGGCATTCCCAAGCAGAAAATGCTGACCAGCGAGTGGGAAGTTGAGCGAAGAGAACTGAGAGGGAACGTAGCATTTGAATCGGTTTCTGGTGTGCTCTGCTTGGACTAGAAATATGGTGATATCCAGTGCCTAAAGCTATAACAACGTAGATGAAGGCAAAGAAGATAGGCAAGAAGACGTTGACAAAGACGTAGACGAAGACGAAGACGAGAACGAAGACGATAACGAAGATGAAGACGGAAACGGAGACGGAGACTTTCACGAAAACGACGACAATGATTTGACTATTTTTATTATGATTTTGAAATGTTTTCGTATTGAGTTGTGAATTTTACGCTGCTTTGAAAATTTTTAACTAAACAAAAAATAACTAGACGAATTAAAATGAGGAACGTGAAGGCCCAAATGCAGAACATGCCGAAAAAATTTCAAATCAAAGAATCTCAGAAAAAAAAGATAACCAAAAACAAGAAAAATAAAATAGCAAATAAAAGTTTTCAGAATTCAACATAAATTTGGTGTAGACTTGGAAAAATTATAAAGCGCATTTTGTTAGATGTGGAACGACAGCAACAACGATATCGAGATACAAAGAAAGAGAGCGAGTTGGGAAAGGAAGGATACAGGAGAGTTTTTGGCAGGATTTATAGCGAGCGATTACAACAATCAACGACGAAGACACGACGACGACGATATAACAACGATGTGCAACGATCAATATGATAAACATGATGATGATAATGATAATAATGTTAAATGAGGGCTATACAATGCACAGATACTTGTTAAAGTTATAGATTAAAATACACAGAGAGTTTAGTTACAGATAGTTACAGAAAAATATTATATAGAGCTATTCATATGTATATATACTTTTGGCATAACTGTACACAAGATCAATTAATTTTCTCATTTGACTTTGGATCTGATTGAAACGAAGGCAATTTCAGTTTATACAAATTTTTACTTAAGTTATGTACAAACTTAGGACAGCTTAGGAAAAACATAAAAACTTGACTCAAATTGAAGAGAGACAGGGTATGAGTTTGAATAGGAAGTTTTACTCTCTTTTAGAATTTTGTATTTTATAATTGTTTGCGTTCTTTTTTTTAGCATTTTGGGGAGAACTGCAGACGTCAAACGCAATAAGGTAGAGGAAAACGTTAAGAGCGGGATAGAAATTGCACACAAAGACATAATGAAAGAATGAGAAAGATGTATAAATAGACAGATAGAGTTAGAAAGAGTGTGTGAGAGAGATAGAAAGAAAGAAAGAGAGCGCTATATTACAGTTAGCAGGTAAATATAGGAAAAGTTATGATGAGCGCAGTTGTAGTTGTTATATTGATTTGATTTGATTCGATTGCTGTTAACGTATTGGATTTGGATTGATAGATGGATAGATGTATTATGTAAGTTGTACCTCATATCACCATATCCCACCGTAGTCATGGTCACCACAGCCCACCAGAATCCGTCGGGTATGGACTTGAAAAACGAACTCTCGCTGCCAGCTTCCGCGAAATAAACCGCCGATGAGAATAGTACAACGCCTGGGCGCAATTTTAAACAGAAATCGATCAATGATTAGTTGATATATATATTAATCGACAATAATCAACAATTTATATGTAATTTGTTAGTAATTTATATGAGTTTTGTTTACAGTTTAGAGTACGGTATACGGTATACGGCTTTAACTATACACATTCTTTTGTTTATTGATTTTTTTCTGCTTGGGTCTGAGCGTTAAGCTTATTCCTTGGATATCGGAGCCAAACATTCAAATTTGAAGTTCATGTTCATGAATTGAATGGCATTATTGGTATTAGTGTGTTGAGTATGTTGTATGTATTGTGATTGTCGAAATATCTACGTACATAATATATATTTCGACAGTGTTATCTATTTGTTTAATTAATATTGTTATTTTTTTTTTTTTTTTTGTTTGTTTTTAACAACTACAAGAGATATACATACAATAATCAATAAATTGAAATTGAAATTGACATTGATATTGAAAGAGTTTTGATTGCTTTCAATTGATTATTAATCTTTTTCTGATTGCTAAATTTGTAATTCATATTAATCTGTGCAGAAACTATAAAAATAGGTGTGACAAAAAGAAGTCATAAGTGGCAAAAACGTGTTTGAAATCACATTATTTATAATTGGTGTTGTCTTTCTGTAGATTTGTAAGTAAGTAAGTTGGTGTGTGTGTGTGGTAGTGTGTGTGGCAGTGTGTTTGTGTCAGATAATTAGATCGCAAAATATTACAAATTGAAATTAGGGGAAATGCTCACAACGAAAGTCTTCGGCTAAAACCGAAGTTCTACTGCACGAATGTTAAGTATATAAATATTTTAACATTTATGAAGCATACTTTTCAGCGATAGAAAATCATTCTATCGATCTATCGATACTATAGTTGGGTTAGTAATGCTTCTAGATTTATTGCAAACTATCTAAATGACATTATGTTTATATTTTTTTTTATTCATTAACGTTTAAATCAGTGTGTAGACGTTTTTTTTTTAGTTTTAAACAGAAACTAACTAGTTTAGTATTTTGTACAATATGATACACATACGTTATTTGTAGATATATTAGTAAATATGATATATACATATAAGTATATATATATACGAGTGTGTATATATGTGTATACTAAACTACAGCAAGGCAAATAATATCATTTAAAAACCAAAAGCGAAATAAAATGCAAATAAAAGAACATTGGAAACATATTTATATGAGAATCCATCTATAGTGATAGAGAGTTTCATTACGATCACCTTTTGACTTCAGTAAGGTTAGGCTAAACTAGTTAAATATTGGAAGTACATAGAGACCAAATTTATTAAAGTATATATTTAATATCAGACTCTAGTTTACTTAACTAATTAACATCCCGTATCTTCAGTGACTCCAAAATAAACACATCAAACGAAACAAAACTCAATTGAACGCAAAGCAACAAAACGGAACTAAAGTCTTTTAGTAATTATTTAATTGAAATATATATGTATATATACATACAAACTAGTTTATATCGTATATCATATATACATAATATTGTTGGTTAGAGTTTATTAGTTTAACAGATACAACAACAAACTATAAACTAAAAGCCAAAAAACGACATCAAAAACAACGTAGATGAAGTTACGTTTACGATAATTACGATAACGATTACGATAACGATAACGATAACGATTACGATTACGATTACGGTTACGTAATGCGAACAATTTGATTATGGTTAAACGTGAACAACAATACAAAATATGTTAATATATATATTAGAAAGTATTTTTAAATACATGTTAGAAATGGTTTAGCTTTCAAAAACTTTTCACTAATTTTATCTGTTTATTGCGCTAAGTATTTTATATATTTTTTAGTATTTTTTTTCCTTTTTTTGTGGTTTGTTTTGGACAATTCAACGCAAAGAAGTTTGCCAATTTTAAGGCATTTTGTGCGTAGTTTGAGTGCAAGAACGCTAAATAAAAATTCAAAATTAAAAATAATAAAAAATCCATTTTTTTTTTCAATACGTTGGCTAAAAACTATAAAAGTTATAGAATGTCTAGCGTACTGCAACAAAATACGTTTGGACCTTAAAATTGCCAACGACTTGTGCGAGGGGCGTTTATAAAAACCATAGTTATTGTGTTTTTACACTGTCAGTGTATATCAGGAGTAATAGACTAAAATTCGAGTACATTGACATTGATTGTTCTCTAGCCAAAGACGATCAAAAAATTTATTATAGATATATATGCAGTATTACACATCATTTATAACGATGAATATACTTTTACGGATACGTTTACCGACTAGCTCTGTTTTAATTTATTTTCTGTAAAAAAGGGACCCCTCTAAATTAAAAAAAAAAATAATATATATATATATATATTATTATATATACCAACAAAAATACTTGGTTGTTTTGTACTGTTAATATGGGAAGGTATTTGTTTTCTTGCGGAAGTTAAGTAAGTATTACTTAAGCTAAGTAGTATAGACAATAAAAACATCATATATAGATATGTATATGTATGTATAGTATATACGTAGTTTGGATAAGTATTAGGCTATACATATAAGGTAGTCTATGAGGTATTTTGTACGCTCTAGGGGCGCCTCTAGGTGTATGCTGCATCTGGTATAACTAGTTAAGCTACTTGTATTATGTAACTAAGTAGTTTTTTTTGTATAGTAAGTAGTATAAAGTAAGTATATAGTTTAGTTTAGTTTAGTTAAGTTTAGTTTTAGTTTATTATTGTATAGAGTTATGTTAACTATTCCTCAGCTTTATTATCATCTCATTTATGTAGACGTAAAGTTTATACTGTATAACTGTTAATCTATATTCAAAATTTGTACTGATTCTTGAGGAGTTTATTACCTAATCAGACAGTAGTTTAATTATTGGATCATTGACTGTAATCGTAAGTTCTCAAGTTCAACATATTTTTTTTTTATATATTTTGTTGTAATAAAATGACAAATTATAATTGTTAAAAAGCATTTAATTGTCGTCGTTTTTTTTTTTTAACTCTGGAAATACTTGTTGGGGTTACTTTTGGGATTCATATATATATAGAATTTGTTCTGGGAAAAGTGTTGTTGTTTTTGTTGTTGTTATTATTGTAAAACAAATGGTGATCGGTTAAAAAAGTGCTTTTTGTTATGTACTTAAATTATATAATGTATATCTAACGTTTTGCTGTAGTTATTGTAGTTGTTGTTAATTCTTTGGAGTGGATTGGTTTAAGCAGAGGAAAAGTCGTTTTTCAATATATTGTATATTGTATTTTTTTTTTTTTTTTTTTTTTTATATTTTGCGAGTAAGTACGTGTCTGTCTGATTTTGTGAGTAGGACGAGTTACATATATAGTACTATATATAATTTCTATATGTTATTCGGTCAGCTGGTCGTTGAGGTCAATAGTAAGTTGGGTAGTTATTGATAGATAGATAGATTGATAGACAGATAGAAGGTGTAAATATATGTTTGGTATTTTTATTATTATTTTTTTTTTTTGTGGTGTTGTGCTTATTTTTTTTTGTATCTTTTGTTTGTTGTTGTATTGGGTTGTTGGCTGTTTTGTTGTAACTTACCTATAAATAAGAAAAATATAAGTAAACCTAATTCCCGCATTGAGGCTTTCAGAGTTCGTCCTAATATTTGTAAACCCTTCGAATGCCTAGATAACTTAAATATTCGAAATACTCGAACTAATCGTATCACTCGTAATATTGCCAAGGACATAGCCTGATTCGATGACTTGTCCTAAAAATTTATAATTATTTATATATATATATATATATTTTTTAGGTATATTGATGTATGTAACATATGTTAGTTTGTTTTGTATGTATTTTTCATATTTATATATATAAGGAAGTAGTTGAAGTAAAAGTAGTTGTACAAATATATATAAATATATATGTTTATATTTATATATATGTGAGTGTGTGTGTATGTGTGAGTGTGTTTGTGTGTTGGTTAGTTATAATATACAACAATGATTTGTAGCAAGTTTTTTTTAGTTAGTTGTTACGATAGTAGTACAAAAGGCACTAAGGATAGCATTTAAATCAAGTTGATCAAGTGTCAAGTATATATATATGTATATATATATATATTTGTATATATACTAATGTATAAATATTTATGTAATTTACTTAGGAAAAAGCATTGCTCTATCAAAAATCATAAAACATAAGCTCTGGTTCACAATATTTTAAATATTTAGACTCAAATTGAGGAACCACATACACATATGTTAATATTTATAAATTATATTTAAAACATAAGGCAGGCAATGATTTAATTTTTTTTTTACTTGAAAAATAAAAACAAACAACGCGACGACGTTTTTAATTTTCAAATAAATTTTTAACATTTTTTATGTATGAAAAATAAAATATGAAAAACAATTGTTTATTTTCTTACAGTTTCGTGTGTGTATTGTCAAGGTAATGGTGTGTGTATGTGTGTGTGTGTGCGTGATTAGCATAACAGTTTTGGCCAAACAAAAATCTCATACCTGTGGACTGACTGGCGCTTTTGGAAGATTTAAAGTATCCTCCTCTTCGGCAACGACAGTCGCTAGTGTTATAAAGTACGGAATGATGGCGATTATGTCGATAACATTCATGACATCCCTGCAGAAATTTAATTTGTTCGGACATGCGAGGAACCTGCGCGAGTGCAACACAAAAAATCGCGACGTGATAGGAGAAATCGAAATTTTTACCAGACCAGATTAAAAAAAAAATTTACAGAGAAAGAGAAAGAGAGAGAGAGAGAAAGAGAAAGAGAGATAGAAATACAGGTATACAGTGAAGGAAAGAAAGAAAAAGCAAAAAGAAAAACGTACAAATATTGCAGATATATATCAGAATGTTCTAACAATATAACACTTAATACTAGAAACTAAAGTAAAAATATTTATATAGTCGCAGCTGCACGACTAAATGATACTCTGTACACAGTACTCTAAGCCTAGAATACTTCAATAAACTGACATTGTGTACAGTGCTTAAATACAGGGTGATCTTTACAGTAGCAGCGCCTCCTGGCGGTTAATTCTGACATTAACTATATTAACTTAGGCTTAGTGATAAAATTTATAGTTAAGACTAGTGCGCTCATACCTGACAGTTAGTTCAAATGTAAACCAAATAATACATAACGTTTCTATAAGGAAGAATGGATCTGTGATGTCAGGCACCTCGTCTTCCTCGATTTTTGTGCCATTTGTTGTTGTATTGAACACCTGTAAATCAAAGGGAAGTCATAAGAAATTAACAGCGAATATAGTTGAAGATTTGTGTGCTATTTGGAGTATTTTAGGGGAATGTAAATACGCACCTTGTAATGCTTAAATTCGGGTAATGTTTCTAGACAAAATATAACAATTGATAGCAATATAACAAATACACTAATTATGGCTACAACTCTGGCGGCTTGCGAGCTCTCTGGGTACTCAAAGAGCAGCCAGACTTTTCTTTGTTTCTCATTATCCGGTAATGGTCTTTCTTCCTCTTTAATAAAGCCTTCATCCTCTCTGTGGAAATAGAAGAAACAAGTGTGAAACAAATTTCAGTGATACAGTTATAAAGTACACTAAAGTGTTACGATATATGTGTGCGTGTGTGTGTGGGTCTGTGTATGTATGTTTTGTATAGTTGTATTTAAGCATTAAATTTAAATTTCGTTTATGTTCTTTTATAGTTTTCTTTAGCCCTAAGCAGCAATTTCGAAAGGCAGCCAAGCGAGCATGCTATTTACAAAAAAAAACTGTTAGAATCGGTATCGATAATCGAAAAGCAACATAAAATCGATAACGTTAAGAGAGAGCGAGATAGAGAAAATTCGTTTAGATTTCAAATTAACGCAAATTGAAATTTGGTAATTGAAATTGAAATTGAAGTAAAATCAAATGGAATGCAAATGTTGGCTCTGGGCTCCAAAATCGCCGTCTCTGTGTTTGTTGACCAACTCCTGTTAGCCCTGCTCTCGAGTACTTCATCATCGTGGGCTTTTAACGGTTGCGGCCACAGTGCCCCTTTTTTTTGCCGTATCAACAAAATTTTATTCTGGTGGTCAAGTGATTAACAACTGATTCGACAACGGCCTTTCACATCATCTTCAGTCGATGTATTGTTATAGTCAATGACAGTGTGTGTGTAGTGTATGTGGAAGTGTATGTGTAGTGTACGTGTACGTGTGTGTGCATTTCCATTGTCTTGCAACTGCAGTGCCTGTAGAAAATTGATGTTTCTGGTGCCACAAAATCTGTTCAACGCTCAATAAATGCCTAAAAACGTCAATTCACGAGTTCAACGACAATACAATTGAACAAAAATATCAACACAGTACACACAAAACATTCGCATACACATGTGTGTAGATTTGTGTTGTATTGATAAACCGCTCTATAGACAACATAAAGCAGATACAAATATTCTGCATTGTTAACTTAATTAAGACTGACATATGGGCACTTAGCTAAGAATATTTAGACTGATAGAGAAGAAAGAGTAAGAAATATGGCAATAAAGAGTATATGAGAGAGGGGGGAAGGGGAAATTTGATGGATTAAGGGCTACTTTAAATTTCAAACAAATGTTAAACTGATAAAATTCAGTCTGTTGACATTTTTTATACAGTGTTAGTTAAACAAATCTACTGAAATCTACTTGGACTTGTCTTTTTTTGTAGGCATAGGAAGTGTTCAATTAGTTGCAATTAGGTGCACTTAGTTCTAATTTTAAAAGTGGTATTACAAGCATCTGCAAATGCTTCTCTGTACGTGTCTGTGTATACATGTGTGTGTGTGTGTGTCTGGGTCTGTGTGTATATGTTCGAGTCTTGGACTTTTTGCATGCCTCGTCAAAAATTTGCTGCCAGCCTTTTGCTGTATTTTTCGTATAATTATAAATATTTATTTGAGTTATTTTTCTTGGAAGTTTCTTTTTGTTTTGTTGTATTTTTGTGCGTTTATTTTAAAGGAATTATTTAATTTTATTTTTGGTTTTTTTTGGTTTTGGTTTTGCGCAACAGGCTTACCTGAATTTATTAATTGCTTGATCACCTAATTCATAAAATTTTATTTCTTCACTAAATACGTCTAAAGGGACATTGACCGGTCTCCGTAGTCGGCCACCTGTAAAAAGAAATGTCGAAAATTGTGGTTGTGCCAGTTTAGCAGGTGTGTGTGTGTATGTGTGTGCGTGTATGAAAATGTAGGCGTGGCAGTAGTTAAAAGTATAGAGTTATAGATTATGTTGTATTTGTAAGTATATGGAATTTGTTTGGATGGAAAGAAAGAAAAGATTTAAATAGATTAGCAAAAATATTTTAATTTCCATTTCATAAAGTACTCAACTGAAAGGAGACTTCTTAAAATGATACTTACCACTCTGGTAATAGTATAAAATCGCATCAAAGCTCGGACGACTACGGTCAAAAAAATATTCATTTCTAAGCGGGTCAAAGTACCGTAATCTCCGAGCTGGATCCCCAAGCAGTGTGTCCGGGAATTGATTTAGCGTACGTAGTTGTGTCTCAAACCTTAACCCGCTTACCTATAATATATTAAATAATAAATATGTTAATTCAAGAGATAGTGTACTTTGATTAATGTACTCACATTTATAACGACTCTTTCGCAGAAATCATGATCGTGAGGAATGGGTTCAAAGTGTTGTGGTCCGCCTCCAAAGCCATGACCAGCCCCCCCTTCTTCGTCTTGACTGCTCAATTTGGGCAAAGACCTGCAAATGAAAATAACAAAGGGTTTATTAATACTTATGTTGATTTAAATAAACTTGGATATATGCGAAAAGCGTTTTACATTCGCTAAATTGTTAAATTTCAGTAACAATTGAATACATTTTGATTTACTTTTAGTTTAGAAATGAATTGCTTGAAAAACTTTAAACTTACAAATTAAGCTAGTTCATTTTATGCTAAGCTATAGTTAAAATAAACATAAAAGTTTGTTGGATATGTAAAATTTGTCTTAAATATAGTTTATCTAAAATATTAAATAATTTGTTACTATAATTTGGTTATAGCCAGCCTGTTCTATTTAATGTTTCACCCTTCTGCAAAGTAAACAAATCTAATGAGCTAAAAATACTTTATTGCCACTTAAAAACTACCCACATTCAGATCTCGGCTTGAGCTCGGCATTACAACATTTAATACGACCAATTTTATTATATTTACTTAAGAACTTGGCAGTAAAATGATTTTAAATAGCTTTATTAAGCCGCTCACTTTGTTTACTTTGGAAATTTAATTTAATTGAAGCGAAATTCAAGTTTAAACTTTAAAGCGAAATTGAATAAAAGTAGCAAGTGGTATGAAGATAGTAGAAAGTGGGTGAGAGGAGAAGAAATTGTACATTTAGCCAGCATCTTTCACATTGATTTGGATTGCAATAAATTTGATTTTATTCAAATCAATTTGGTATTCAATGCAAAATGCATGCGATGCATAATGCAACAATCAAATCAAATGCTGAGCTGTAATTGATATTTGGAATTTAGTATAAACTTTTTATATTTAAGAAATTCGTTAGTGAGTGTGTGTTGTGTATGTGTTGGGGTGTGTGTGGCTTGTGAGTTTTCTTGGCAACACACACATTTGGAACGACATTCAGTCGTTCACAAACCGAAACCCAGAATTAAATTCACATTGAAAGTTAAAATGATTTTGGCCCAGAGCCTTTTAGCCGTATACAGTTTGCCATTTTACCGTAATACCGTTACAACGTTTCAGTTATTTCAGCGTTTCAGTATTTTCAGTATTTCACCGTGTTGCAGCTACAGGCTTCCACCCACAGGAAGGCAATATATGTTTACACATGTAATTGAAATTGTATTACAATCACATAGACATATATTAAATGGCGGTATTGCATTTGAGAAAGGCGTCGCTGGCAATGTGCCAACGGGCGAATAAAAAAAAACACACCCACACACACAAGCAACATAAAAATGAACAGAAAAAAAGAGTAGAAGAAGAGGTGGAAAAGGAAAGCGTTTTGTGTGCAACGGCTCTTGGTCCCTATCGCTGATGTTGCCAACAATGTGCAGCTGTTATTGCCCCGTTGCCGTTGCCGTTGTCGTTTTCGTTGTACTTTTTTTTATCGCCCCCACATTCTCCACACTTCGACTGTTTGCCTGGTTTTTCCACAATTTTTGTACTTTTTTTGTTATTTGGCATGGCATGTTGCCTACTTTTTGGCGCCATGGCATTTAATTAAGCGTGTAAGTGCACGGCAGGCGGCAAGCCAAATACCAATCTCTATCTCTCTTTCGATCCTTCTCTCACACACACTCTCTCGCTCTCTTTTTCACTCTCATGCTGTGACTGGCTTAATATTTTGGCCACATAATTGCATATTTGATGACTCGCACAGATATGCTCGCTTACATCGAGCAGACAAATAAAGCAATGCTACGTATATATAGTGAGTATTGGCTTAATGCTGGTCATGGTCCAGCCCCTTACTCTTTAGCACCTTAGCTTAGCTCAGCTCAGCTTCTGATGGAGATTGCCAAATAATTGAAGGACCAGACGGAGCAACGAAATGCATTTGTGCATAATTGAAATGCCAAGCGAGACAAATTGTTTGTCAAATGGCCTAAGCACTTGCAGGTTAGGTTGAACATACTCCATTTTATGCATTCCCATACGCATTATTCCCCGTTCTGTTTCTTTTTTCCATTGGCGTTCCCATTTTCATGGCATACTTTAGGGCGCATGACGTCAGCATTGAAATGCATTTTATGTGCAGCATCTGTGCATATGGATAATTATCCATATCCGGCAAATGGACAGGCACATTTTCCCACACACACCCGGTCACACCCACACGCACACGCACTCTCTCTCTCTTTCGCTCTTTCTGGAAATGTCAACAAACAATTGAAGTTTTATGCAAAACGCCAACACAACAAGCACTTGGCGGCTGTACAAGTGTGGGTGCGTGTAAGCGTATGGGTGTGTATGTCAATGAAAAACAGTCACACACATACACATGCAAGCCAGCTTTGATAGGCGGCCTGCTTTTTAAATATAGGGAAGTGTGCGTGTGTGTTTATCTATGTAAATGTCACACACTCAAACCGAATGCTTTATGCAGCTGTTGCGCTCCCTCTCTCTTTCTTTCGCACACCGACACACACACACAGTCATGGCTGTCTGTGTTAGTGTGTGTATATAGGTCAGCGGCACTAGAGCGGTTACTACACAAACTTACTGCTTGTGACGTCATTGTACCAGATACAACGCCATTTGCCAGTTTGCAACGCGACCTATTTACAAGCCCGGCATTGCACACACACTTACACACACACACTTTCGCATGCAGTTGAAGTTGTTTTTACTGTACATCCGGTGGACTATTGCATAAGTATCTTTTGCCTGAAGTTCAATGCAATGCCAAAGCCAAATCAAAGCAGGTCGCTGTCTCAAATAAAAATCTACTCATAAATCTTATGGGCTCGTATCTTGGCCTCATCTCAGTGGCACGTAGTCGCTCTCTATTTCTCCATCTCTCTCTCTCCTTCTTTCTCTGCCCTTCTCGTTTCTCTTTTTGCGCACTCGTACAGATGCCGGTCAAGGCAATGCAATGAGCAAACTGCATCTCTCTCAGTCGCACTAGAGACACGGCACTCGGCTCGGCACTCATCTGTCTTCCTTGTTCGACATTTCACTATTTTTAGGTAAGCATCGTTTCTTTTTTTATAAGCATACTGCAATGTTGCAATGTGCATTCCTCAATGCCTCAGCTGCGACAAATTTGCAGCTCTGGGGCCAATTAAAGGCTTTAAGTTAAATGCAAATTTAAAATGTGTGATAGCGGCAAATTCTGTTGCGCGCCATGTGCTACGTGACATCAATTGACCGAGTTGCCGCAAGGAAAAAGAGCCTTGAACCATTTGCTGACACAACAGAGCACCGCACCTTCACTTTCGGTTGCCAACTGTCTCAATGAGTTTGCCGTTAATCATTATTTCCGTTGACCAATAAGTTTCCGTTGACATCATTTTCGCCTGCTAATTTTCATAGCATACTTTTCAGGGCAAGTTACTTTCACTGAAATTTCCTTTGCATATGTAAAAATTTGAATAAAAGAAATACTATTTTCATGAAAAATACATAAATTATGAGTCGAAACTTGTTTGCTGTAGAAATTACTAAATTTTATTTAAGACTTTTTGATGAAAACCTTTTTAAAATTCGATTTTTATATTTCCAACTAATTCATACAAAATACTAAAGTACTAAAGCAAACGTAGTTTAAATACTAAATAGACAGCCCAAGTCATTTCGAGTTGAGTGCATTAAATGTTAAAGGCATTTCCGCTTTTTCTTTTTTTGTTTTTGTATTATCTGTTTGTGGTGAAGTCGCAACGTACCGTGAGCTGACGTCACGTGTGGCATTCAACCAGATGCAGCAAATCGGTTTCGTGCAACGCTCAGTAAAATGAAAAAATAAAACAAACAATGAGCTTAAGAAAATATAAGAAGCACAAAACAAAATATCTAATGAATGAGGTTGTGGAAAACGGCTTTGCAGAGGAAGGAACTGTGCACAGCGTTTGACATATTATTCAACCCAGTATTGTCCCTGGCTATCAATTCAACCATTATCTACATATAATTAAGGCTCTTTAAGTTTAAGACTCTGAATCCTTTTTTAGTATTTATTTTTGTAAAAAAAAGAAAATTTTACATATTTGCCAAGAGTTAAAACTTGGTATAAGAGTAAACTCTTGAAAATAATTTAAACGTTTGCAAACAGTGTAACTTTTAAAACTCAATAATTTTTATGGCACACCAGGAGATACCCCATAATATCACACAAGAGAGTTGGTTTGTTTTAAAAATTGCACTTGCTTGTGGATTTGCCAAGCACATGCGATGCCTTGAACGTGCCGAGTGTAGTCAAGTCAAGAAAGCAGACACTCAGAATAAAGAGAGAGCAAGAAAGGCTAGAAAATTCACTTGGGAGTTGCTGTAGATAGGGTTGCAATCAATCTCTGAGTCAGCAGGAATCACGACCAACAAAAAAAATAAAATAGAAAGGGGTGGGGAAATTATGCAAATGCGGCTTAAAGCTTCAAAGCGGATGCCAACAATTGGCTAACCCTTGGCAATACCTTAACCAACGTCCCCTCTAATCCCATACCCTGGCAAACCCTTCAGCCTTAGCCAAGAAACGTTTGTTGTTAGCTGGCGATGACCTTGGCCAACCCAAGTTTGCGTGCACAATTTGTGTTTGCTGTTATTTTTGGCAGCAATTCTCAAATTGTGTGGTACTCTGGCAACATGCAAGCGACGCTTGTTGCTGTTGCAACTACCTATTGTAATGCACGTGCGGACAGGTTGCCCCAGTCAGTGAGAGGGTGTGGCAGGCAGTGAAGGGCGAAGGGGCATGGGGATGCATAAGCACGCCATGGCATTTTAAATGTGTTCGTTCCAGTGTGCCGCCTTGTTGAAACTTTAGAGCAGCTCGTTTCTTATCCAAACACCAAATTGAAGCTTAAACTCAACTGAGGCAAGTGCGCAATTCACACATACAAAGAATAAGTAGTGGCACTTGATGCAGTCGATGAATGCGACTGTACTAGACCCTGTACTCGTCCTGAAGACAATAGTACAAAACAAACTTGACTTATTTTATGTAGTTTGATGTATAGCTCAAATAGTCTGAGAATTTTGTTGAGTACCTTAGTAAACAAAAATGATTTCTAATGTATAGTTATAGTTTAGATGTCTAATTCAGAGCAGACTTTGTCAGGGTATATAGAATTATGGATAAAATGTGTTAGTTGACATAGCTCGTTGACAACTTGAGAAACACGCATTGTGCTAGGAAAAGAAGCAATTTTATTCTGAAACTAAGTAGCTCAAGGTCTAAGTCTCTGAGAAGCATATTAACGAACATGCATTGCTGATCCACAACTTGTATACTTCCTACTTCTGTCAAACATACCTTTTAGACTCCACTAGCCTTTTCGATTACTGGGTCTAATAAATGAAAATGCTGTTGGAGTAAAAATCCAAAAACAACAACAAAAACAGCTACAACAAAAAAGATAAAAACTTTTCCCCAATTTTTTGCCCAAAACTATCTCTGAGGCTGAAGCGTGACCAAGTGTACAATGTCTGCGTTTGGCATTCTCCTTCTTTCTATTTCTTTTCATTTTCCCTTAGCATTTCCACTTCTCTTTTGCAATCATTTTTACAGTTCTTTTGGCTTAACTTGCTTTTCACCTTTCTTTTCGTGCTTTTTTTTTTTTTGGAACCCTAGCGATTCATTCAAGTGATGTAACTGCTTGTTGTCGTTGCTGTTGCTGTTGCTGTTCTCCTTTGGTAGATAGTTGCACTTAAGTGCAGCACGTGATTGCAGTGCTCCGGCATAAATATGCCCAGCTAATTGGATGCCTAGTTCAATATTCAGTAAGTTGAGTCAAGAATTAAGTTGGTTTTACTTTAAGTAAAGCAGCTCAAGCTGGTTTTAAAGCTCGCTATTAATAATTGAGTAGTATTCAACAGAGAACACTAAATAACAATAAGGGTTTAATAAAAAGTAAATAATAAGTTTTAGGTAATGACAGTTCAATGATAATCAGTACATTTGCTTTGTTCACTTTGCCAGTAAATTTTACTTTCACTTTGTGAAATCTAGAAAAGCAAGAAAACTTTCAATTATATTTAAAGTCGTGTGTACTCCATTGTTTTCTAGAAATCAATAGGTTTTAAGGTTCCCGTCCGTTGATAAATAAAGCAAGTAAGTAACAGATATGTTAACGGTGAGCAATTAATAAAATAGGAAGATTTGCACTCATCCAGAATTATTGACAAAATTCCTAGAGGAAAAGTTTTCAACAAAGCTCAAAGCTTATAGAAAACTGTTTTTCTTGATGGATTAAGCACACGGGTGTGCGGTTTCTATCGATTTATATGCACCAAATATATTATAATAAAATATTTAATTCACAAAAGATGCTGAAGCTTTTCGCGTCTCTATAATGTCAAAAAATGTCATAATTTTGTTCAGTTTTTTTTCGTTGCGTTTATAACTTAAAGCGGAAATCCCGTAGTTTTCCATTTCCCTATCATATTAAACTTGTTAGCGTTTCAAGAGGAATCGAAGAGCTTTCACAATTGCTCTTCCACTTTTATTTCAAAGTTCTTTACAGTTGAATTGCGATTTTCCACTTTCGCAGCATTTACATTAAAAAGAGCTCTATGGAAATCAAAGTACATACACTTCACGAGCAATTCTATGGAGAGATGCAGCTTGGATTAAATGACTTAAATTTGCAGTAAAAAACACTATTTTATTTGATTGAATTAATTGAATTTAACAATGGATTTTAGTCAGAGCTTATAAAATGAAATTGTCAACAGTGGAATATTGTTAAGCAGACAATCTGCATTTTGTAAATTGACCAATCGACCAATCGACCAATGGACAATTGGCCAATTGACTATAAGGTTTAGTCTATTGGCCTGGTCGGAAAACTTGCAAGTCTTAGTCAAGTCAAGTCTCATTATCGCTTCGCATGCGGTGTTAATTTTTATGCTTACACAACAGCAATAATAATAAAATGAACAATAAGAAGAAGAAGCAGCAGATGAGCAGCATTAGAGCTGAAGGAAATTATCTTCGTCTCACTCTCTTAGTGTCTCCTTGCTCCCTCTGGTCATCACTATCCCACATGTGAGCATAATAAAAGTAACAAGAATGTAAACAACAAAGGCGACAAAGTTAAGCGAGTGAAAGCGAACACAAAGCGCAGCAGACAGGCAACGAGACACAACAAATACAGCAACATATAGACATATGTGTGTGTGTGTGTGTGTGTGTGTGTGTGGGTGTGCGTGTATAACTGTTTCCATTGTTTGGTGTTGCTTTTTTTGTTGTTGCTCATGTTGCTGACGTTGATGTCGCTTGTCGCCTGTCGCTGCCAGCAAGGATCAAAAGTCAAGAACAATGACAGCAGCTGCGATACAAAAGCATAACAAAACAAAACAAAACATGTAAGAACACGCAAAGAACTGAAAGCAACAACAAAAAGATACCACGTATTTTCTTCAACTTTTAACGTTTGACTTCAAATTGATGTAAAGTTATACCCCCGAAAAGTCTGCTCAAGATGATTAACTTGATTAGTTTAAAACTACAAAATATTATCCCATTTTGTAATAAATATAAGTAAATAAATAAAGCAACAAATTCCAAGACTTTAAAGAAGATTCTTAAAATATTAAACAGCTTAATCTTACTATGTAAAAATGTTCTTAAAATGTCAAGAAATTTTATATTAATAATTATTAAGAAGACAAAAATCATTTAAATTTTTATGATAGTCGCTATTGAAACAATTTTTATAACCTTATCAAGTTTTATGCCACTACTTTAGTGCTGAAAACATGTCATATTCCAGTAACAAGAAACTCATATAAAAACTGTGCTGACAAAAATGAATATTCTTGTACCAAACTATATGACCATAAAACTTGCTGACTGTTTTCGTAGACCACAAATTATGTTAACTGCTGGAAACAAATGAAAATTTAGTACTTAGCGCATGCTACCCATTTTAAGCAGCCAAGTTTAAGTACAGGGTGTAGAGTAAAAAGGTTGAAAAGTCAAGTTGCAAGTTGAAATATGCGGCAATTGTTCGACTTGCCACTCAGACAGACACACACATAGAGGGACAAAGGAAAAGAGGAGTGTAACAAAAAGAGACGAGAGCAGAGAGGGAGATAAATAGGATGTCTGAGAGAGCAATAGAGAGGAATATAGGATAGGACAAAGTGAAAGTCAAAGCATTTTAGCGGGTTCCTCAATCAGCGTCGGGGCTTATGGGTTCAATAGTTTATTTGCACTCGAGCTAAGTGCTCTTGCCACACACAAAGCCACACACACACACAGACACACACTCAGCCATACACAATCAAGCAGAGCAGACAAAACTCACATGCCACACATCTCATTATCAATGTCAAACGGATGTCAATTTTCATTGAGATGATTATGGGGCATATTGTCAAAGGATATTGTTATGTCTCAATCCAGACCAAAAAATGTTTATGATGATCATCGTCATAATGATGTTGTCCATTGTTGTACTTGTTGTTGTTGTTGGTGGTGTTAACAGCTGCTGTTGCTGTGACTGCTGTCAATGTCATTGATGGCACATTATGCATACGCCACATTGGCAGGCATCAAATTGGCCATGTGCACACATATGTAAGTCTTTGTGTGCCTGTCTCTCTATGTGTGTGTGTGTGTGTGTGAGAGTGTGTGCGTGTTTCCTCAATTTAATGTTAGCCAATTGAGCAACCAGCTCTGCAGATCTGCATATTCCATTGTCAGCATCACATTGTGTGCCCCTGATGCAAACCACTTTCCTCTTGTTCCTTCCCTTTCTCTATTTTTATCTCTTACACTGTGCATGGAGTTGACATATCCCCACATTTACCCTTAACACTATTCTCTGCAGCATTCTATTCATTTATTTCGCGCCCTAGCAAACTGCAGGTCACACACACACACACACACACACACATACACTCGAAAAATAAGCTGCAGCTGGCATAAAATACCAGAGTCTGAGTTAGATTCCCTTCTGCTTAGTCCTTGGTGCCTGCTCTATGGTCCCTGCTTCTATGCCATGCAATTTCCATTGCAGTTAAGTTACCCAGCTGCCAACCCGCTAAAGGCCAAGAGAATTCATAGCAAACCAACCGAAAATATTGTACTGAAATTATCCAGAATTTACTCATTCCCATTCTAGCACTATTCCATATGTTTGCTTTAAATTTGCAAAGTGTTTTAGTCAAGCTATTTGGGTCACATTAAATCTATTTTAATTGTTGTTAAAACACTTTAAGTTAACAGCGTTCCGCAAACTTTTAAGTATATTTTTGTTCCATAATACAAACTTTAGTAGACTCTTTAATGGTATTTTTAGTTAACTTGGGTATCTGGTAAATGTTTAAATGATAGGGGAAATACAGTTGAAAATTTAAGAAAAAAAAATTTGTATTCTTATAGTCTCATGATTAAAAATAAAATTGTATAATTTATTTAATCATGTGCACTTATTCTTGATGCACATGTATAAACTTGACGCAAATTCCTCATAACAAAACGATTGTAAAATAAAATAATTTAAACACTTAAATTTAGCTTTAATTTCTCTCAAATATCACATAACGTTCCATGTTGAGACCTTCATAAATCAGGTCATATTATACATTCTGATATCTCAGTTTCAAATAAATTGATTCAAGTGTAAAGGGGATAAAGAAATAAAGTTAATGATTTCAAGCAATTGATAATGGATTGTTTTTGGTTTTGGTTTTCATTTCATTTAATTTTTTTTACCTATCACGCAGAAGAGGGGGCGAAGCGTTTGATAGATTTTCACCGCTTAAGGGTTGCTCCTGTCGCGGTCGCAGAACCGGCGTTAGGCCCCATCTCTCGATGAAATCGATGCGGGAAATGGTTGAGGACGAGCAAGTTGTTGGAATTTGTAAATGCGCCAACGTTTAGCGCCGCTCCTTGTTACCTATATATCACCTGGCTGCCACGTGCCACCGGCCACCGGCCAGCTGCCACCTGCCACCACCAGGCACCACCTGCCACCACCACTTGCTCTTTGGCCAACGTGTGGCGCACGTTTCACCTGCCTTTTGATTTCCTATTTTCTGTATAACTTTCGGTGGCCAACAAAGCGTTGCATACTTTTGGGCGTTGCCATTAAAGCGCTCGCATTTGTTGTCGTCCTTGCACTTGTTCTGCTCCTCTTTGATGTTCTTCTGCCTGGCTTGAATATTTGTTTTGTTAGTGCTGCTGCTCCTCTTGTTGTTGCTGTAGTTGTTGTTGTTGTTGTTGTTATTCCGTTTAACATTTGGTTGCTCGTTAAGTGACGAAAGTTAAAGTTGAGTTTTTTCTTTTTTTATTAAACTTGTAGTTTTATAAACTTTTTACTCTTATAGCGTTTATTTGTTGTTTGTTTTGCAGTAGTCATACTTGCTGTTGTTTGTTGCACTTCTGTTTATTATTATTTTTGCTGGTGTTTTTGTCTTGTGTCTTTGCGAGGCATTTTGCCTGTAAATCGCATTGCATTTCTCGTTTTTTGTTGCACTGTTGTCACATGTTGGTCTAGTTAATGTTATTTTTGTTGCTGTTACTGCTGTTGCTTTTGTTGTTGTTGCCAATTGCTGATTGTTTGTTGCATTGTATATTTCTCCGCTGCTTTTATCGATTTTGTAATTAGCAGATTTTTGGATTATTTAAGCATAGACTTTTTTCGGTTATTATGAACATATCACAATACAATACACACCCAACACAATACACACAGGCCCACACAGACACACACACGCACACGCACACACATCGAAGCACACGCACAGCAGACGAAATAAAGGAGCCAATTTGACGAGGGTGGTAAATGGCAGCTGCGATTCGATTCGATTCAATTCGTGTCCTGTCCTGTCGTATCGTGTCGCGTCGCGTCGTGTTTTGGCAACCGGAAACAGCAAGTGAAAATGTTAATTTCCGCTTTTAGGTGCAGTTCACACAAACATACACCCAAACACAACCAGTCAAACACACACATATACCCCCAAATAGTTGCAGTTGTTGTTTTTTGTGCTAAAATAGGCGCAATAAAATTGTTGTTGTTTCCAAGTGAGATATTTGGGCAAAAGTGTGCGAGCAAGATGGCCTACATGTCCTTTACCTATTGATTTTCAGGTCCTATACACACACACACACAGACTGGGTCATATTTGTTCGCTTTCTTTTGCACTTGCTCTGCGCTCGATTTGGCTTTTAATTGTTGCAATTGATTTAAAGTTGCTTAACTGCAGCTACTTTCCATTCCCCTTCCCGCCCCTACCCATGAAGTAAAGTAAAAAACTGTGTTGTTGTTGCTGTCTTTTGGCGCGCTTTGCATGTTGTTGTCGTTGTTGTTTTACCGTTGGACAACCTTGAACCTTTTGGTGCTAACACACGCACATCCAGACAGAGCAGACGAGTGAGAGAGCTAGATAGCTGGATAGCGCATGAAAGAGAAAGCGAGTGTGAAATGCTTTCGCACAGGTAAAAAAAAAACTCGCACAAAGCCAGCTATAAATATCCGCAAACAAAAAATATTATTTTCGTCTATTTGTTTATTTTTGGTAAAATGAGTGACGAAAGTGAAACGAAAGTGAAAAGAATTTTGCTATTTTAAACGCAGGAATTTGTAAGGAAAATATTGAATATTCATTTATTTATTTGAGCCCTTTAATTATATATGATTTCCAAACACACACACACACACACACACACACATACACATCTTACTTGAGCCCATAATAACAATAAAATAATTTAATTATGTACGCTAACAAAAAGTAAACTACATAAATGCCAAGCAGAAAATGCGAATGAAACGCTGCAAAATGAAACAAAATGGAATGGAATGTAATGAAACACACGCACCGCACCGTGCAACAACAACAACAGCAGTAGTAGCAGTAGCAGTAGCAGCAATAATGAAGGCAGCAAAAACAAGAGAGTAAAATAATAACAACAACAATGAAAAAATCCCAAGTGCGCCACAGCGAATAACAGTAAAGTAGAGAACTAGAAGAAGCAGCGGCACTGCCAGCAAAAGCAGCAGCTGAAACAGCAGCAGCGGCAGCAGATGCAGAAGCAGAAGCAAAAAGTAAAAAAATAAGCAGCAAAAGCAACGCGTTTTTTCTGTTGTATTTTTTTTTGTTAGCAACACATAGGCAAAAACACACGAGGACAACACGAGGCGTCGACACACGAAGCGACGTCACACGAAGCGACGAAACACAGCAGCGCGAAAAGTTTAGCCTGTGTGATGAAAATGAAAGAAGAAAACGACGACGACGACGAAGACGAAGCAGCAGCAGCAATAACGCTGAAGCGAAAACGCAGGCAATGGCAACAAGCGACAACAAACGAAACGAAATGAAATAAAAGCAGAAAGCACAGAAAAAAAACGTACAACGAAAATGTGACCAAAGTGGCAGCGAGAAATTGAAGCGTGTAAGCACTTAACTGCCGTTGTAAAGACACACACACACACACACACACACAGTCACACTTACACACATATAAATATATTTATATATGTATGCACAGACACGCTTGTATGCGAGCGAGAGAGCGTAAGCTAGCGTCGCAGTCGTGAGAGCGTTAGTAACAGAGTCCAGCCAGGGAGTGTATGCCAAAGCAAGCTCAAAAGAGAGCGCAAAGAGAGAGAGAGAGAGTGAAAGAAAGAGAGTGGGAGCAGGAGAGACCGAGTGAGTGTAATGCTAAACAGCAGCCACAACAAAGCGATTGCTGAGTGGGCGACGTCAACGTTGGCGGTGGCAGAGCGGCAAAGCTACTGCGAAGGCGTCTCAGGCAGCGGCCGAAGCAGAGGCGTTGCCATTGTGGGAGGGTTAGGTGGCGGGACATGCACAATGGGAAACTTGTTGGCGGATTTATGCAGCATACGCACACAGAGAGACACGTACACACACGCACAGTTCTATATGTGTCTGTATGTCGCAGCAGCAGCAACGCACATGGCCCAAAGTCGCGCTCTGTGCTTGTGTGCGTGTCTGTGCGTGTTTTGTGCGTGTTTGTGCGTGTGCGTTTACCGTTTTACACTGGCATTGGCTTTTGCACCGTCGTTTATTGGCGTTCATTGCTGTTCGCACGCTGCTTCGTTGCTGTATGTACAGTTGAATGAGAAAGTGTGGCATCTTAAAGCAGCAGCAGCAGCTACAACAACAAAAACTCACGCTTGTTGTTGTTATTAACGGTGTTCTTTTAAGCTGACAGCGTTTAGCAGCTGCCTGCTTTATGTTACCGTTTTTTTTTTCTACTTCATTCTCTTCTTTTTGCTCACATTTGCTTTTGACGTTTCATTTTGCACGAGATTTTCTTCTCGTTTCTATTTTCCACTTGGCAGAAACACGTTGCTGCTGCAGCTGAAAACCTAGCCGCCGCTTTCCGCCCACGCCCCCTAACACCACTCTTTTGCTTCTAGTGTCACTTCTTTTTGTCTCGGAGTCCGTGTTTATCCGTTGGGGAAGAATGAAGACAGGGGGAGGGGTAGGTGTAGGTTACCCCTCTCCACTAAGTCTCCATTTCTGCATTCGGAATTTCGTTTCCTTTTTGGTTGCGCAGCAGCAGCAAATACTTTGTCTACTTCAACACCTTATGCCCAAACCAGCCCCGCCCTCTCTGCACCCCAAAAACAAAGCTGACTAAATGGAAATGCCGTGGAAAACGCCGACCCAAAACCACTAAAGGAGCCGAGCACCTAAAACCCAACGAAATCCACCCAGTCTAACGCCTCTCAGTTGCTTTTTGTTCTGTCACGCGTTTTTATGGCCTATGCCAGAGAGTTGAGTCTGAGTTTGTCCTTTGGAACAGTGTCAGATTGTACATATATTTATCTGAATACACACACTCACACACACACACACAAACACACGCACTCACTTTCATAGCTAGACCGTTGGAAGATCTAAGAAAATGCCGCCTAAAATGAAATTCGCACAGGAATTTCACATTCTGAAAGGAATAACTCGACTAAAAACGAAAAAAAAGTGACTGAATGAATGAGTGAATGAATGTGTATGAATAAAATGAATATAAATATAAGTCTACTCATAAATTAAGATAAAAGACAAGCGCAGACTGGGTGCTCAGCCCTACACTAATCAAGTTTTATTTGGTTGAAGACTGAATTTGTTGCAGCTGAGCTGCGCTGAGACAGAGCTGGCTTAAAGTGGCAATGGATGCAAAGTTGGCTAACAGCATGTACTCTCCAAAGAAACTTTACTTTTCTTAGATATTTACCTTTGCGATTTAAACAATTTAACAAAATCAACTGTGAGAGTTTTGAAGACAACAAAAAATTTATTAAAAACAAAATTTAAATATTGAAAAGATTATTGAAATAAAATAATAAAACTATAGAAACTAAGAATAATGAGCTTTATTTAAATAATAATAAAAAAGTAAATAAACGTATACGCAATATTTACACATATTACGTATACGCAATTTATAAACCAAAATCAAATTATTGTTATTATTGTTAATATTATTTATATTGAACATACGCTCAATATATAAATAATAATAATTAATTAAAATATGATATTTAAAATCGAAAGAAATGAAAATTGTAAATAAACAATATGGGAAGGGAGTTTTAAATGAACAAGACAGAAATCAAACAAAACAAAAAGTAAAATAAAAACAAAACGAAAAAAATACATACAACTCTTGGAGAATTATTGCTGCATCTGTAGTCATATCTCTAGTGGATTTCGTATCAAATTTAACGTCGTTATTGATAATTGGGGTAAACTTTGAATTGAAGTTGGCAGCAAACCACTGTCGGGTGAAGCTATCAAATGTTCCAACTAATTGATTGATTAACTAACCACATTCTGATGCTCTAAATCAGTTTCAATTTACGGCCAAACTGGCACAAATGTTGCTGTTGCAGGTGTTACTGTGTGTGTAAGTATGTGAGTGTGTGCTAAGTGCAACAGTTTCAAGTTCACATATTACTGGGGCACGTGTGTGCTGAGTGCAGCAAACATCAGAGTATTGCAATCCATCAATCCGATTGTGTGACGATGTTCAAAGGTCAAAAGTTCTACACTTTTCTCAGCTTTTTACAGCGACATTTAATTGAATGGCAAGAGGACGTACGTATCCAATGAATGGCAAAATCCTTGCAACACGTTAACAGTCACTGCGAATGCAATTGCAACGTGACTAGCGACAAGTATTTAAGTTTTATCTCTAGTAGTAGATTGGAATTTCAAACTTGAAATTACGTATACGCATAGCTAAAAAGCGTGTGAGAAATCCGCTTATCTTGGATTTATTTAACGATAGAATGGATTTTGTTATTGGAACAACAATAAAAGTTTGTTGAACAAATTTAATCGCCCTAAAATAAATTTTAGTCAGTGTTTATAATTAATCGATTTTTATACTTAAGAGCTGCATCTTTATGCTTGAAATAATAAATAACTTGAAATTAATTTTAATAATAATTTAATACCATAAATACTCTATATAAAGCTTAAATTCCTATGTAAATTTTGCTAGCTTTCTGTCTCCACTTCTATTTATTGTTTATGCGCTTTATCTGCATTTGTTTTATTTCCCTCTTGTCTGTAGTGTAAACATTTCTTATGACTTTAAAGCCTCAACTTCTTGCTGCTAAGCTTACTGCTTTGCTCAACTTCTTAGCTTAGTGTCTAATACTTTCATAGCTGATTTACTTAACAACTCTTAAACTGACTTAAACCAGGGTGGGTGGGCAGAGCGTTAGTTATAACTCGGAAGTGACACTGCCAAGTGAAAACATAACGCTACACTTGTCTTAGAAAGTCTCGCTCTTTTCCCCAAGTTTAAGCCCGTCACATTCCCCATGACTTTCAGCTAGCTAATGCCTCGTTAAACTCTGCCAGAAACCCATAAAGGACTTCAATAGCACGCGCAAACCCGAGATAAGTGTGTTATATTTTGTTGTTTGACATGAAATCACGATAAGCATTCAAACAAATCAATCACAGCATTCAAATATATATATACACACACACATACACAATAAATGTACTATCTATCTCTGTGGGTTTCTGTGCGAGTGTGTGTGTGTGTGTGTGTGTGTGTTTTTAGAGCGTTTTGCTTTCTGTCTGATTTTAATAAGATTTGATATTATTAGATTGACGCGAACTTTATAAGCGGTTTTCGATTTCAGCGTTTTTCACGTATTTGGAGTTTTTCTTTTCTTTTTTGTTACATTTCTTTCGTTTCTTTTCCTCTTACATTTTCCTTTTTTTGCTATTTTTCTGTTTCTTTTTTTTTGTGTCTTGCATTTCATTTTTGTCAAGTGTGGGCGAGAAAGAGACAGCGAGCGTAGGAGCGAAAGAGAAAGGGAGAGAGAGAGTGAAAAGCTAGCATGAGAACGCAGGCACAAGAGAGTGACACACACGCACATAGGTACAGACTCACACACACAAACACACACACACACATGCACACAGAGGCACAGACACCGCAGCAGCCAGCAAATTGCCTTTGGAACGTCCTTAAGAAGGATATGCTCGAAAACGTTGCTTATGGCCGCCTATGGCCAAGTTGTTGTTGTTCTTGTTGTGCTGCTTCTGCTTCTGATTCTGCTTCTTTTCGCTGTTGTTGTTGTTATTGTACGGACTTAAGCGGTTGTTGTTGTTGTTGGTGTTGTTGTTGCTGCGCAGGTGTGCTTGAAGAAACAGTAGCAACAACAGTCAACTGAGTAGAACCAAATTAAAACGGAGAACACGATGAAGGTGCAGAAAATGAAGACGTTGCCTGTGGCTCAGCTGTTTGGCCAATGGTTACCACTCACTGTATGTGTGTGTGTGTGTGTGTGTGTGTGTGTGTGTGTATAGTTAACAATATGTTATATTATGCTATGCTGCAGCTATTCATAGCATATCCCTGGCCTACAACGCGCCCCCTGCCGCCCTCTTTCGACCACTTGTTTTACTTTTGTTGTTGTTACTGGTTTATAAATAAATTTGATTATTGAAATGTTTGACATGCCACAAATCATTAAGACGCCACTACAATGTCAATTCAGTAAGTTATTTATCTTGTTTTCAGTATGTCATCTATATGGGTGTGCGTACGTGTGTGCGTGCGTGTGTTTTTGTTGCATTGTGTTATGTCAAGGTTAAGCAGATATTTTCATTTCGATCAGATCTTTAGCTGAATGCATACACTTCATTTTATTTCTTTACGAAATTTTCTAGATTTTGTTTAGTTTTTATTTTTCACTGATTTCACACTTGTTTGCAGCTTACACACTTTTGCCTGTCGAATTTACAGCAACCACAAAAAAGTGTACAAAAAAACACAAAAAATATTGAACTTGTCGTTAAACTTGTTTGTTTCTTATTTTTTTTGGCACACGAAAATTATACATTGTTAAGGTGAATAATTTGTATTTGAAAATAAATTACTTTGGCTTTTCGATTACTGTTTTTTAAAATATATATAATTTTTTTTTGCAGTAGCTGGTGCTGCTGCTGCGTTTGTTGCCCGCGGCAGTTTGGCTTTGTGTTTGCTTTGGTTTCGCTCTTTTTGTTATTCGCACGCAACGAAATGGCAAATGTTACGAAACGGAACTGAAACACGACGCACTTTTCACAGATTGCGGTTTCAAAGTGACTCGAACTCGATTTCGGGTAACGGTTTCAGTTTCAGTTTCTCTTTCTGTTTCTGTTTCAATTTTTAGTTTCGCCTTCGAATTCGATATTCGATGTTTGTTCTCTCATTTTTCGTGTCTCGTTTTCGTTTCTTGTTTCTCGTTTCTTGTTCTTTCGTTTATCGCTTCTCGGCTCTCGTCCTTTCATCGGCATCTGCTGTCGGCTGCTGGCGGCGCGCAACTAAACATCAAATGTTTTCTAGCTTTGCTTCCCCTCGTTCCATTTACCATTTCATTCCAATGATGCTGCACAAGAGCCAGTGCGTGCAGAGTGAAGCAGAGCGCACAGCTGAGTCAAAGCAGAGCAAGCAGCGCTGCGTCGCTACGTCGTTACGTCGCTGGAAATCATCGTTTGTCAGCTGGCGTACAGAGTTTCCAGTTGGCAAAGCTTTGAAAGCGCGCGCGATGTTTACACAGAGAGCGAGGGAGTATGCAAGAGAGTGATACAGAGGGAGGGCGTGAGAGCGCGAAGGATAATGAGAATGAGACGCTTTAACGCTTTTCTCAATGAAAAAAGCTTTTTTGATTTCGATTTCTTTGCCAATGCTCAGCGGGAGCGCGTTGTCATTGCCGACGCAGTCGCCGTTGCAGCTGTTGTGTGCCATTGCCATTGCGTTTCGCATTTAACACACCTCTATAGACATCTTATATGCAGCGATAACTATCAATGGCGGAATGCACTGGCAATGAAACGCTCAAAAATGTCATCACTAGAGCTTTTACTGGAAGCTGGAAAGCTGGTAAGCCGGAAGCTGTGCGCAGCTTCCAAAACTCTGTGATCCTGACAACCACTCACAGAGGGCGCCAGCAGTTTAAACCGGATGTGGTAACTTAACGGTGACGGCCGTTTAACAAGTGATGCCGACTGCGCGCGTTTATTCAAAAAGCTTCAAATCGTTTTTGTTTCTGTTTGCGTTGCCGTCGATTTCCTTGTGGGTCGTTGCCTCATCGGCTGCCGGTTGTCAGTTGTCGGTTTTTGAATGCACCGCCTCTGACGTCAAAGCGTCTAACATTTGGCCCATTTCAAGGTAAAGCTCAAAAGCTATTAACACTCCCTTTTGGCCATATTCCGATTTAACAAGCCAATTTAAAAGACATTTCCCATTTGGCACACACGTCTGCACAAGAAATAAGCATTTTCTTGTACGCATTGGGTATGCTGATTTATGGAGTTTTAAAACTAGTTAAATATTTTAAATAAATTTATGTTTAATGGCAAAATTTTACAAATTTTTTTTACAAAATTTAAAAATTTAAATTTCACATTTTCATCTATTTAATTATATTCCTTTAACAAAATCAAAAGAGAAATCCCTTTTTAGTTAAATTCTACTTGCTTAGTTTCATGTCTAACTTTTCCAGTCTTTTAAACACAAACTAGCTGGTTTAAACAAAGTAATAGTTCTAAATATTCTGGCGAGACTCTTGAATTTTAACCTAAACTGAAGCTTCGATTTGGATTATTATTATCAAAAATAATAAATGCATATATGTAGTCAGCAGCTATGCACATATAAGGTCATTATTTTTGTTGGTATCTGCCTTCATCACAAGCATGAACCGTTGTCACCACTGCTGGGGTAGCAATTTTGGTTGCAACCCGACAGTCAGGAAATAAATGTTGGTCTTGGCAATAAATCAGTGCGAGATAAATTCAAAGTAAATGGTTTGACTAGAATTTTGCAAATGTAAATTTAAATGTGATTTATAAATATTAATAGAGATATGTTATTATGAAAATAAATTCATTATACGCAGGTTATTTCAAGCTCAAAGTAAAAACTTTCTTTGCTATCTGTTAGATTGAAAATTATTAGAAATTTCTATACAATGCACATCAGGTTGTAATGCTTATTTTTAGCTAAAATATTTGAAACTTTATATAGATCAGTTGACACTTAAGCAATTTATTCAAAGACCTATTTAAAAAATTAATTAAAAAAACAATTTTGTTTCGACTTTAGTGACGCTTGAGAAGCATTGTGTGATTGCATCAATTAGTAAGTTTTTTTCTAGTTGAACGCTCGTTATGTATCCTATATTTTTCTTTCCAAACGACGCCACAAGCTGTGGCGCAAGTTCGCCAAAGTGCAACAAAAACTGATATTTGTAACGGGCAAAAATATGTGCACTTAACCGCAGGCCCTAAAGTGTGAGTGTGAGTATGTGTGTGTGTGTGTGGCAAGTGGCAAGTGGCAATGTCAGTGCAATGCTTTGCATTTGCCTCTTAAAATCAATTCTTATTTTCAAATTCCAAAGTCACAACTGGGACGTAGCATGCAACGTCCATACGATATGTAACATACACTATGCCACATATTCGGAGGGAAAAACGCCGTCGGTTAAGCTGTAAATTTACAGCTTGACACAACACCAAGGGAAATGACAAGCCCAAGTGGAGCAGGTCGTAATTTGGGGCAACGAAATGTGCTAACTGGGGGTGTGTGGGGTGCTTTGGGTGGGGGGTTTTGAAAAAGTCAACTGAAGGGATTGAAAAGCTGCAGTTGCAGCTGATGTCGCTGTCATGTCGGGCAATTAGCAATGAAAGCATTTAAAATATATATCTGACACTGGTGCAAGTTTAATTACGACAAAGTCAATGAATGCAAAAATAAATTAAAAGCAGCCGCCTTTTTTAATCCTTGCATCGCCCCCTTAACACCGCCATCTCCATCTCCTTCGCCTTGATTCTCCCTTAGCACTTGGCCGACATTCAGGCGAAAGGACAAGGAGCATGCAAAACGGAGATGCAGGCCCCAAAGGCAGTCAAATCAAAAAAAATATATATATATGTATAAAAACTGGCAATAAAAATGCTAAAACCAAAATGAAAAGAATACCAGTAAGTAGGCTTAAAACGAGTAGCGACTTTAAGATACCCATTAATTAACAAAAAACTGCAGTCTTTAGTTGCAACACATTTTAACACAAATAATCAGAAAGTGTGCACTTAAAATTTATATTTAAAATAAAAATAAATTTATATGAATTATTTATTTTGGAGGCAAACACGATTTAAATTTTGTTACCAACTTGTATGGCACTAACAGGTACGGAAGTTAGTGCAATTGTCCGAAGCAATTGTTGCCGGAGTAAACATAATAGAAACTTGAAAGACTTGCACTACTGGTTTGCAAAAATGTTTCCACTAAAATGTTTTTACAGAGTTTAGCTAAAACGGCTTGCAACGCTTCCGTTTTGGCTTTAAAAAGCATTGCGAAGAATACGATATACCCATAATCTCTACAAATAATGGGTATAAATATTATAATAGCCGAAAAAATAATATATACATTGGTTGGTAAACGTGTGTCTGTCTCTTTCCCTCGCCCTCTCCCTCTAACGCTCTTTCTCTTACTCTCTCTATCTCTATATATATGTGTGTGTGTGCTTGGGAAACTAGTGAAAGCAGCAGAAAAAATACAAGAAAAACGCCAAGAGATTTTGTGTGCAGCGCCGCAAAACAACGTGCAAAATTTATGGCAAGTCCTCCGAGTGTGTTGCAATGCCAAAAATTGGCGCCACAACGACCAAGCAAGAAGGTGGGAACGTGTAGGGACGGCAAGCGGTAGAAAGCATAGGCAGGAGCTGGGTGGGCGTAGCAGTGTGCGTTCGTGCAGATATCCGGATATGAATATAAACTGAGACGCCCTCGAAAATAGACTGGCACCGTCCGCAACATCCCCTTCTCATATTCCTACGCTGGCTCCTCCCCGCTGCCCAGCTGCCACTTACTGTCCCAACAAGCCAACTTTCTCTAAGCTTAACTTTGGTGTTTGCATCTTCGCCTTTTAAATTGCTTGTCACTTCCGGACTTCACTCTCCGTATCTCAGTCTTACCATCTTCTTACAGTGAGAACAACGAGTTGATTCTTAGTTGGACAACATACACACGTGATAAAGTTTATAAATAGTTTAATTTTACATGTAAAAATGAAATATTTAAATGCAATACTTTATTTTTAGTGTCTTTTTGTATAGCTATCCCTTCCAGCAAAGTGTTCTTATTAAAAGTATACAAGTTTATTCTCAGTGTACCACTTGAATGTCTCTTTCATCTCATACTCCCTTAACCCTTTTGCTTCTTTACTTGCGCCTTGCTCTACTCATGGCCTTCGATTTCCCCTTTAGGCATTGCATATTGACTTTATCCCTCCCAATTTATATATATGTATTTCCAACTGCATTTTGCATGCGATTTGTTCAATTTCCCCACATGATTTTTGGAGCACAACGAGAAGTAGCCAAAAACTTGAAAAATAAATAAAATAAAAGAAAGAAAACCATTGCAACTACTTAATATGATTGATGCTGGCTCAAAGAAAAAAACAGCCTAGAAAGTAAAATAAGAAAAAGGGAGTATGAGAGAGAAAGGAAGAGAGGGAGAGGGAGAGAGCGAGGCAGACTGCGAAGGCCTTGTGCTAGTTTTCTTTGAATGCAATTACAAACTGATTTAGCTCTGAGCTCGCTCCAAATGCTGCCTGATGGATGATGTTGCAGTGCCACATGAATTTCAAACTCCATATTCAGTACTCAATGCTGTACGCTGTAAGTTTCACGATCTACACGTGATTTTGCGGCAATATGTCGTCTGTGCGGCCAGGCACATAACCTCAATTCGGCTGACTCTCAGTCTCCTTTCTTCTTTCTCCTTTCTGCTTTCACTTTCCCTTTGGCTTTTCCCTCCGTCTCCCATTCTCCATTCTACACCCGTGGACACCTCGCAGCTTGCACCTGTGGGGCTAGTGGAGAAATGACGATGATGATGACTGTCCGCATCTGCATTTAAATGTGTGTCATCTGTTGTTAATTTGCAACACCGACGGCGACGGCTGCAGACTGCAGACTGAGGACATATCAAGGATTCAGCACGGCCACCGGAGAGCCAAAGAGCCGAGAGCTGAGAGCTGAGACTGAGAACGGAATACTGCAGACATTGGCGCCGTGTTGACTGCGTGACTCGTGCCACGCCGCACAGTAGTCCACACACACGACTCACGTGACAAAAAAAGCATGAAAGTGAATCGTTGGAAAATAAAATCCAATTGAGAGTAATTTTTTGCTATTGGTTAATTGACTTTACTGAAAAGCTTTCCACATTTATTTATTTTCATAACGTAGTTACGCCGACTAAAAGCAGTTAAATAAATGTCAAGTAAATTTCACAAATAATTTTATTATACAATTTATAGCTTTAACTCAGAATTGATAAACTGTAGAAGTGGCCCCCACCAAAGCAATTTTTAAATATTAACCAAAATTAGTCATGAGTCGTTTTCTTTAAAGTTTATTTTCATAAACAGTATTTAATTTTATTCCACCTGATTCAGTTTACTTCATTAATTCAGTTGAGCTAAGACAAACTGCCTTTCAAGCCAAGTGTTTATAGAATTTCTATCAAAAGCAGTCAGAATTCCAAAGTTTAAGACGAATTGGCTGCATTCACCTGCAAATAAACTTTTGCATTGGTTTTAGGTAAATGCAACAAGAGTTGAAAGAGGGCGAAATTTGAAAAGGCTTGACCCAATTTCCATAGCTGTGAAAAGTTTAATGAATAACGGGTGGAAAGGGCTACAGGCGAGCAAAGGCGACAGCAAACGACCCAGTAGTTAAGCTGTTAAGCGAACATGTATTAAAGTATTGGCCTGAGACATCTTTAATTAGTTTTGCTTTTTACTTGGTAGCTTTGTGAATTATTTGCTAAAATGTTGCAAAAGTTATGTGCTGTAAAACATGTAAACTTTCCACTGTGCGTCGACAGTGTGTCTACGACTCAAAACTAGAATTTGGTTGGGGAATTGAAATTGTAACAGTTCCATTGACAGCTGCTTCTGCAGTTGGCAACTGAAGTTGATTCCCTTTTTGGCTGGCAAACTCTGGCAGCGACTCTTCTACTTCCACACTGCTCTCTACCTCCTCTTCTTCTTGCTTTGGCAGCTGACAACATTTGGTCAAGAGATGAATCATTCATAAGCTTACATTTGCTAATTGCACATAGCACTTAATGCATCAATAATGTTAATAACAATATGTTGAGTGAGATTATTAGATAATCTTTTTTTATTTTAATAAATTTAATTAAATCATTAAATTTAAAATCCTCAATTTTTACCAGTTTAATATTGCATTAAATAATTCAAATCAGTTGGTTAGCAGCATAGGAGTAAATCGATCATTAACTATTTTTAACACTCCATTTAATTTATTATTTAAAATCATTTCAACCATTCCATAGCCTGTATAATTCAATTCAATTGCTGAATAAATATACAAAAGTTTTGAATAATTAATATCATAAAAATAAATAATTAAATTCTCTTATTCAGTAACGGTATTTTATGAATTTAATTCAATAGCTAAATAAACATTTGGGTATTTTTCGAATGATTTAAATCAGTTCGTTTAAACTATACTGGAATGCATTATAACTAATCACTAAAACTCTTAAATTTCGTTGGAAGATAACATATTAAATGTAATTATTATAACAGTATCAAATCTATCTCTATCCCATTTGATTTGTAGAAGAATAGATGCACTTAATTGCCATTAAGATTTCAAAGATTTATAAAATTGCCAATAAATCCTGTGCAATTTTTAAATCAATACTTAAAGTCTTTGCTTCAATGCATTCATAGTTGCACTTAGTTCAACTAATTTAAACTACTTTTGTGAAAATTGTTCATGAAAGCGAGTAATGGAACTATTCGAATCATTTGTTGAAAACATTAGGCCAATTGACTTATTAAATTAGAATTTCCATTTGCAAGTTTCACGCTTATTTGCTGAGCTGTCTTCGTTTGCTCGAACATTTTGTTTGCTTGCATTCAAATGACTCAATGAAAGGCATGGTGAATGTACTATGCTGTATGTTGGTGAGAGTGTGTGTGTTTGTGTGTGTGTGTGTGTGTGACACGTGCATGACCCGAGCCTGCTTGGTGCCTGGCAATTTGCAATGCCTCGTTGTCGCGCCATTATGGCCAGCTGGGCTGCCACGCCCATTGACAAAACAAACCGGCCACCCACCACCCAACACCAGCCACCCAACTGAAGCAGCGACAGTGGCAGTGGCAGAGGCAGCGGCAGAGGCAGCGACAGTAACTCCAGCACTGACACTAATGCAGCAAAATTGAAGTAGATGCAAGTGGAAATGCCCTTGAGGCAGCTGCAGCTGATGATGTTGATGCTGCAGCTGCGACACATACTCACACACAGGCGCACACTTATATACACACACACACACACACACATGCATATAGATGCAGCCTCACATATGCCGCTGCTTAACCGTTGCCCAAAGGCAAAGTCTTTTTATTTTTGTTGCAACTTTTCTCTTTCTGCCTGACGCTTTTTGTGGCTTATGTGTGTGTGTATAGAATTTTTTTTTCCAGAGGAGTTTGTGTTGCAGTTTTTGGCAGCAGCAGCACGTGACGTCACACACACACACACATGCACCCATGCGCATGCACACACAACGATTTCTGATGAAAGAAGGCAAGCTGCAAAAAAGAAAGAGAAATGTGTAAATTGCTGCTGCGTTTTGGGCATGTTTAATGTAATTACCAACAGACTTTCAATGCACACGAGCATTAAAGTCAATGTTACTCGACAACACACCAACACACACGCGCACAACCGTTGGCTGAATGCCAAAATATCATTCTATAAAATACGAGTTTAAGCACAAGCCAAAATCCCAAAAAGAAACTTCAAAATGTGAGCACAGCAGTTGTAGTTGCTGTTGTTGGGTCAGTTGTTATTGTTGTTTCTCTTTGTAGTACAAATTCTGTAGCGGCTTTGAAAAATACATTGCATACTTTCAGGCGCACTCAACGGCGCCAAAGCGGCAGCGCTGTCAGCGTCGCTGTCAACGTCGAGCGTCGAGTGCGAGCGTCGAGAGAAAAAAATAAATAAACATTTATTTTATTTTTATTTTTATTTTTTGTTCAGTTGCTGTTGTTATCGTTTCGCTTGGCTTTGGTTTGGCCAGCAATATAAATGCTTCAACGCAAGAGTTACATAAATGTATCTGTATCTGTAACTGAGCTAGTTTAGGCATCTATAAGCTGAATCACATTTGTATTGTCAATTTTAACTGTATTTCAATATGCAAATATGTATATGCACATCGTTTTAATTGTATCTGCATCTCTATCTCCGTTTTCCAATGTGTATCTTCAATTACATCTACATATGTTTTTGTAACACAATGCATCTCTAACCGTAGTCTTAACCATAACTGTATCTGCAGCACCTGCAGTTGTACTTTTGTTTGTATCTTTATCTGTATCTGTATCTATTTATGTTCACCTTATGCACTTTTGTACATGCGTACTGATTTTATCGCTAGCTGCATCAGCATCTGTAACGTATTATTTTAATTATAGCTGTTGCCATACTCCTGCCTGCATCTGCAATTCCATTTTTATATATATTTCTCTGTACATTAATGGCAAAAGGCTTGCATGAATTTATGCTGTGTTTTTATTGATTTCAGTTGCATTTAAGTGGACCGGAACGCTGTGAATCTTCAATTGCACTTCAATTTTATCGGAATTAATTTATCAGTGGCTGATATTGCTGGTTTTTTATTGGTTAGATTTTAATGTAGCTTTATGAATGAATCTTTATTTATTTAAGTACCTTTATCTCGAGCAATAGTTTTAATTCAGAATATAATCTATTTCTTCTCTATAGAGACATATATTTTCATTTAAAAACTGCATTTCCAACTTCCATTGTCAACATTTTCTTTACCCATTTGTATTTTTAATTATTTCTGTTCATACATAAAATTTAATTTTAATGTAATTGCATTTGCAACTCTGACTGTTCTGAACTTATCTGGAGCTTAATCGGTCGAGTATTTATATGATTATTTCGGTATTTTATTTTTAATAATTCTGCAGCTGTCACTTTAGGTAATATTAATCTGCTGTTCTTGCTGCGATCTAAAGAAGAATGTATACATCCAGCAAAAGATACAAATGCTGCAGCGACTCGTACATGTCAGGCAGATAGACAGACAGGCAGTCAGGCAAGAGATAGACAGATAGACGGATTGACAAGAAGTTGATTTAACAGGTTTCAAAAAAAGCTGCTTGTGTGCGTAACTGTGGTTAAAATTAAAATGTGTAAAAATAGAACTTCCGTCTGCTGAATGGCATAAAAATTCTCTTTAATGGGAAAAAGAGCAGAAAATGGAAATGGTTACCATAAAAACAATGTTTTCATTGTACTGAAGACATTAAAATTTATAAAATGTCTTTTATTTGTTAGAAATAACAGTGGTTTACGAATAATTCAATTTAAAGTGAGTTGGCTGTATCTTGCTGAATTAGTTTGACTTTTTTACCAGTTTGACTCAATATGGCAAATCATTTCTTTGTAGCAATTGAGTCTATACTTGATACTAAAAGAAATTTCCAAATTTCTGCAACAATTTCTTGTCTTAAACTAGAGAATATTCAGTTAATTAAATGAGTGAAATATTTGAAAACATTGTATGTAAATATATGCCTAAATATATAGAGTATTTAAATGTTAAGCATACCCATAGCCATCGAGTGAATTGCGCTGCTGTTGCGCCTCTCTTAGCTGCAACTTTCGCTCGGCAATTTTCTTTTGCTCCTCTTTTTGCTCAAGCTGCTCCTTTTGATGCTGCTGCTGTTGCTGCTGTTTCTTACGATGCTGTCGATCCTCACCGAGGCCATAAAGGCCAGCAACGGCAGCCATTTTGTGTGATTAAATTAATTGCAGCTGCTGCTACTGCTGCTGCTGCTGCCACAGCTGCAACTGCAATGGCTGCTGCTGCTGCTGCTGTTGCAAGCACTTACAGGCAGTTGGTCACTTAACACTGGAGTCGCCTTTTTTGGCATTAGAATGTTTCGATTACAGATCGACAGCTCTTGTTAGTTGTAGTTGTTGTTGCTGCTGCTACTGCTGTTTCTCTTGTTGTTGTTGTTATTAATTGAATCGCAGACATTTTTGCATTTCATTTAGATATTCACATATTCTTGGGTGCACTTTCAACTGCAACACGCATTTCATTAGCACACTTTAAAACGAAACTCACTTAAACTTTGGCGTCCCACTCCCACACTTAAACTGTCTCCCTCAAGTCTCTATACTTTCTCGCTGTTCTAAGATAACAATAACATGCAGCAACTCTGGTTGAAGTTGCAACTTACAGGCGACTATCAGGCGACTTTGTTTGACTTTCGCTTTTGTCTCTTGTGATTTACGCTTTGTTTTTCGTGCAATCGCTGCAGAAAGTGGCAAGCAAAATATAAAGAAACCAAAGAAAGACGACAAGAAAAACAAAGAGAAGCGACAGACTTTCTTTGGCACGGCCAAAATGTTATACCCTTTGTAAATGTTAATGGGGAGTCTTCGTCTTTAATTTTCTTGGGTGTGTAGCTTAGTTTTTTAAATAATAAACTGTTTTAAAGCCACAAATTTCAGTATTTTTAAATTGTTGGAGGCATTTGTTAATCCAGAAGTTGACATTTATAAAGTTTATTGGAAACTAAGTCAGTTTGTGTAGCGTGGTAATAAAATGTGTGTGTTGTTGGGGATTTTGTTTATGATGGCTTCATAAACAAAATATATATAAAAATGAAATGTAGAGTTTAGTATGGCAGCTATGTGATCTTGTTATATGGTATAGTGAGCCCATTTGTTTGCTTTCTACCAAACTTAAGAGTTTTCTGTATACCCAGACCAAGAATCACCTAGAGCGCTTTCGAATTGAATGAACTGTATACAAAGACACAGACTCAGCTCATGTTGTTCAAGTTTTCTTTATTTTCCGCAAGGCCTAGCATGAAGCAGCAAAAACTTTACGATAAAAATTATAATACTCGCTGCCAGGGTATTGGAAAGAAAAACTAGAGAAGTGAAAAACTGAAGTAGTTGTTGTTGCGGTTATTGTGGCTGTCGGTGTCGTGCCGCTGCAGCTGCTGTCGCTGTCGCGGTCGCTGTTTGTCATATCAATTTCCGTAGTCGGAATCGTATGCTGCAAAAAAATCGTTGCATACCTTGCGGCGCCAACGAAAAACTTGTTTTTCTTGCCTGCTCTGCATCCCTTTTGTGTTCGTGCACAGAAATCAATTAGCAAAGCAAGACAGTCCCCTTCCCGCGTCCAATGCCACACCCCTTTTGCCATCGCGGGCTTGACACAATTGGCTCACATTTATGGCCTGATTATGAAAGGCGTTTATTCGTGTTACGTAAAGCAGAAAGGCATCGATTGCGTACGTAACGCTGCCAGAACATAACGTGAATGGCAAAAATGTTGTTACGGTTAATGTGAATATTAATGGGTCACGCTACCAAAAATACAGTTACACACAATTGGGTAATTGCAATAATTTTGAGCATATCGTCACAATTTCCATACCAATCAAAAACCACATAAACAAATCTCAGGAAATCCAATTGAATCGCATCGCAACACACAGGCAAAGCAAACAACGGAAACACACACACACTAACAAAGGCAGCGATACACACAGTTATACACAGATAGACATGCACAAACACGCAGAGACACGCACAGAGAGCCAAACAAACAAACTGCGAGATACTTGGCAATGGATATGGAATGAACACACATTATCTCGTAACCTATCAATGGCATCTAGTACTATTTGTCATCGGGGCCAAGCGAGAAAGAGAAAGTGTCCCACAGAGAGGGAGACAGCGAGTGATGCGGTTTCCAAAGAAGACTGTGAGGCGGGGGGGGGGAGGCGAAGAGAATCAAAAGACTTAAATGATTACGAGATGGAATCCTGGGGCTGACAATGGCATTCAATTGGTAAGCTTAAAATGAGCATGGAGGTGAAGCTGCAAAGTAAACGGTAGCAATTGATAAGAAATACAACTGACATGAAGCGGCAAGAGAAAGAGGGAAATTAATCTAAGTGATGGTCTAAGTAATTGAGCAGTGGCAAGAGTACTAGACAAACAAATCAATTGACTTTTTTCATAGTCTTAACTTGAGCATTAAAACCAATTAAAAGTGATTATTGAGGTGAAATGAGCAGTGGCTCAAATTTGCTGAATGTGTGAGTATTAGAGTGAATTTTAATTTATAAAATTGTTATGTAAGTAGCTTACTCACACAATAAGTAAAATTATTGCTAATTAACATTCCACATACGCAGTGTGGGCACATTTTAATGTGAGTTTTGTAAACTCTTGAATTTGCTCGCAACTTTTATATGCCAACACATTTATGAGTCATCAATTTGTTATTAATAAATACACTTAATCCATCTCTTCATTAACACCACAAACAAGAATGTTTCCATAGATGCAGAACACATTTGGTTTTTGTTGAATTTGGGTATAAAAAGTTTTAGGTTTCAATGAAAAATCACGTAATGATCAGTTACTAATTGCTTTTCCCACATAGTTGCCTTCCCTCGTTTCCCCTCTTTCACCATAGGATTCCCATTAACTTTCCCAGCACAGTTTGTCTCAGAATGTGGTCTGAAGATATGCTCCGCCTGTTTGCGAACTACATTAAGTAGACCACAGAACGAGTAAAGTCATGTCGATCCAAATTGAAGGGTCGCTAGTGAATTCGAGGGTATCCAGTGAGCGTAACGTGGGTTGAGGAATATATGGGGGTGTGTTGGTGGTAGGGGAAACCCATGTAGTTGCCACTTGTCGCTGGCTTTGCTGCCACTTTGAAAATTGCTTCCGTGTCGAAATTGAGTTAACAATGCTCGGCTGGCTGCTCGGTTGCACCACCAGGTAGGGGGTGGTACTATAGGTAACTGGCGGATAGACATGTAGGTAGGTGTCGATGGTGGAACAAGTGGAATTGCTAGCATTTGTCGTGTCATGAGCTGTTCTATTGATTTATGCGCCCGCACACGTCACGTATACGATGGATGGGACATAGAATAAAACAACCACTGTTGCTGTTGTTGCTGCTTGTTGCTCCTCATTGCTGTTGTTGCATTTGTGGCAGCTCTAAGCCCAACAAGCGCCTGGGCCATTAAGTGCACAGCTTACAAACCAAACCGAAACACTTGCAGCAACGCCAACGCCAGCGAGAGCGTCAACGTCAACGTCAACGTAAGCGTATTAAGTTCTAAGCGATTTTGCCATTTTCCAACCGATTCTATCCGTTTTCATGAGCAAGTCCAAGAGCCACAGCCGCGGTCAGTTTTCAAGGGGAAAGCGAGGGAAATGCGGAAAGCTGTGCGAGAAAAGCAGAGGTTGTCATAGGCCTTGTAAAGCAACCAATCAAGGTCAGGGCTAAAGTCAATGTCAGGTGTGTGACAGAGAAAGGTACGGAGAAGACGACAGGAAGGTGAGAGGCAGACAGAGAGAGAGAGAGAGAGAGAGAGAGAGAGAGAGAGACAGAGGAAGAGCGAGGAAAACTGATAGAGAGAGCAAGCAGATAAATGAACTGAGGTAAGCAATCCATTAGAGCTTTTCATTCAATTAATGTTGTGCGTGTGTGTGTGTGTGTGTGTCATGTGTGTTTGAGTGAATCCTGCCGTTTCAAGCTCAGATTTATACAGTATGAGTAATGTGTGTTCATTTAAGGCTGGTAGATTTCCTAATAGAAACTATCGAACATATTAATAGGTTTACAACACACAAAGGTCTTCAAATAGTCGTAATAATCGTTTGCATTTCCAAACATATTTGTCAGTATTTATTAGCTTTATTACTTAGCTTTTTCGATACTTTTTTGCTTTGTTTTATTTGCTAACAACGATTTTTAATAAGCCATTTGTTTGGGAAAGTTGACTATCGATAGAACTGATACTATCGAATCCATACAATCGATTTCAGACGGAGCTGTTATAATAACTGTTAAGCAACTATCGCAGTGGTTTGTGTGCCATCTCTAGCACAGTGTGACGTAGCTTCATGCTCATCAGTATGATCATTTTCATTATGATTATGGTTATGATTATGATTAACATTTATATTATGTTGCGGTTATCGCTGTTGCTTGCGGGCTGCATCTGAATTTAGTCACCTCGTTATTAAATTAGAAGCGACTTAATGAATTAAGTGTGTGCTACCAGCATATGCATAAATGTGTGTGTGTGGGAGGTGTGTGTAGGTGTGTGTGAGCTGGTGTTTGTGTAGGTGTGTGTGTGTGTCGAAGCATAAAATGCGCGTCGAAGCGCATCCAGGCAAGCAACGAGTAGTCAACCCCTCTGACCTGCCACAAGCACCCCCCTCACCTTTGCACCCACCCCACCATTTTGCCACTTAAACCACTCAACCACTGCCCCGCCGCCGCTACGCCTTCCGCTCCTCGCTTTGCCTGTGAAAGAGCATTTAATTGAGCTGTGCGCTAATTTGAAAGCAACGACGCGACTCCACTCATTGACTGCACCAGCAGGGGGCAGGGGGCGGGGGCAGGGGGCAGGAGGGTTAAAGGGGATGCGGGTGAGGACAGGTTCAGGGGAGTCGTTGGTTAAGGTTGCTGCGAGTTTAATGCGCGGGGCGTGTTACAGCCCGCATAATGCGTATTTAATGCGCTTTTAGCAGCATCGTCATCATTTTGGCCAGAACAAGAGGCCAAGAGGCCAACAGGTAAACCAATAAACCACCCAAAACTCCCCCAAAGGAAGCTCCACACCCTCCACACCCACACACCTACAGCCACACAAACAGCTCAAAGCATCCAACTCGACCTGTGCCGAGTAATTAATGTTTATGTGCCATAAATTTGTCAGCTGCCAAAGGCTAAATGCGTCTGAAGTGAAAAATATCCGAACTCGACTCTCTACCTTAAACAATTGTTGCACAGCAGCCCTGGCTTATGCCCCGAGGGCTGCATAAATGTGCGAAAAATTCAAAATGATAATAAAAAGCAGTTCAAATTCAACGATAAGCCATCAAAAAGTGAAATAAAATCAAAGGATTTTCATTAGTTTAATTTACACTTAAATTAACTGCAGTTTGGGGTAGTACTACTCCAAAACCCATGGACACAAACACCCACAAAATTCAATCAACTCTCGAAATCCACTACATTATGTATTAATCTCCTACAGAGACATCGAAATAACAGCAGCTTTGATAAATGAGATTTAGATAGAATTTACTAAATAGAATAAAAATAGCTCGTCAAACATTTTTGTAGAAAAATATAAACGAAAGTTTTTGGTATAAATAAACTGTTTGTTTTATGCAAATAGGTTTTTCAATAAAAGTGTAGACTCATTTTGTGTATTTTAAATTTGTTTGCAGATTAAAAATTTAGCTAAATTAAATTCTCAAACTGTTATAAAATGGTAAGCTCATAGTCATGGCTTCCTTTCGGAATTTTGTATGTATGATTGCAAGCCTATTAAATAACTAAATAACTAAACTTTCTTGATATGAAAAACTATTTGAAGTTTAAAGCTTTCGTACATGAAACACTTCCACACATTACCAGACTATATTTCAAGTAGTGAAACCTTGTCCCAATGTAACAATGCCAAATACACTGAAATAATCAAGAGTTCCACTCACTGGCAATTAAAACTACAATTCCATTTCATATTTTTCAATACAGCTGACTCATCTACTACTACCATCTTGTTGGTAAATTTTAGTTGGCGTTTAATGGAAATGCGGTCAATGTGTTCCCATTTGTTGGCCAAAACTTGCTGCTAATGGAAGCATTAGACTATGTAGTAAATTTATCATATGCTTTGACTAAAAAAACACAGCGACAACGACAGCAATAAATGAAACCAAAACTAAAACCAAAACTGACCAATGTGCCACTGTATATACTTCTAATATTTTCCAGCTGTGTGAGAACAAAGCTCATAAAGGCCAAAAATTCTCGATTATTTGTGTAATTTATGCTATGACAGAGTCTAAAGCAAATGGGTATTTTTCCCTGGATCCACAACATTATTTTCATTTCGAGTCTATCGTTTCTCTCTCTGTCTCGCTTTTTAGCCCTATCTCTGTCTCGCTCTATGTGCAAATATGAAGCGCATTTTCCGCGAAATGCTTTGAAACAACAAACAAAACAAATGCATAATTTATACGCATTATAAAAGCACGCTGTTGCGGCGCTTTGGCCTTTCGTTAAATAAAAAGAGGCAGACAGAGAGAGGGAGAGAGAGAGAGGGAGAGAGAGAGAGGGAGAGAGACAGGAAGCAAGAGAGCGAATACCAAATCTGCTGCTTAAACATAGCAAATAGATGGAGTCTCCCAACCGATTCCCAGAGGTGCCATAAAGAACTCCAACAAAGAGCAATACGTTAGTTGCTATGCAGAAATTTATTGTTCAACGCTCAGAGGCAACGTGTACACTGATAAAAACGGCATGGAATGCCAGATTCATGCCATGGATTTAGCACACCCATTAATCAAATTAAATAAATAAAAATAAATAAATTCTTTAGTTGATGAAAGCTAGAGCTGCATTCAATTAACAAAGAAATAATCAGATATTCATTCAAATTTGAGCCAAGTTTTGAATGAGTTTTCCTATTTTTCCTATAGAAACAGTAGCAAATCATACCAAGAAGATGAAACAAAAGGGTTCTGAAAATCTTTAAAATTCCGAAACTCAGCGAAATTTAAAATCTTCTGTTGATGAATTTTCAATTCACTGAGAAACTAAAAGAAAAATTTGTCTTTTTAGCAGTGTAATCATTGCTATTATTAATAAACACTTCTGTTACTTTACGGCAAGTGGAGCAGAGGAGCCGTCTTAAGTGGGTGTGTCCAGCTGAGTCGACTGATTGATGGTTTGATTGAACAAAAGATGCAGAAAAGTGCAAATCTGGACAAGTTAACAGACTTGATACAGACATATATATGAGTTTATGTGAGTGAGTGTGAGTGCCACTGTGTGTGGGCTTAAACCATTTGCATGCAACGTTGTCTAAACGAAAAGCATTTACAGAAAATACAACAAATTTATCGATTAGTAAATGACAGAGAAAATGCCAACGGGCACAGACAACAAATTGGAATTGACAGACAAGCGCCGACAAATATCACAGCTCTGCGTGTGTATAACTCTCTATGCCTCTCCCTCTCCCTCCCTATCTTCCGCTTACTTTTTCTGACTAAGTTTGTGTGTGTGTGGAGCAGGTAAGCTTCATTACACGAAGCTAACTCCAACCCTCTTTACATGTCCGGCTTTTCCCAATTGTGTAAACAAACCGAATGAAACATTCGAAAAATACCCAGAAAAAGAAAATCATTGGAAAATTGTGCGCTAACGTTTATGGCATTCAATTTGTTACGTGTATGTGTGTGTGTGTGTGTATTAGAGTGTATGAGTGTGTGTGTGTGGACTTTGTTTGTACTTTGCATTGCATCAACTAGACACAGACACCTGCAAGCACTGTTTTCCACGCCCCCAACACACACGCACACACACACACACTAGCTGATTATTAATGGCAAAAAGATACATTTGGTTTAAGCTATTAGGCAGTTTCATTTAAATCAGCTTTGCCTATTTCCAATTTGTGCTGGAGTGTACAGGGTATATGCAAGAGTTAGACTTATGATATATAAGTTGGAGGAATAAGTTGAAATAGGTATGCAATAAATAAACAAATAAGTTAATAAACTAACATGATTTCTTAAATTAAAATTCAACTTAAAGAATCATAAATAATTTTAATTTTAATTTTAGTTAACGTTACTAATAGGTATCTGCAAGTCGCGTAAGTAATTGCAACACAATAAAAACCTTTTATTCAAGATATACGAATATTGTGGCTTAAGCGGCGTATGCGTAATTGAAGCCCAACCCAAGCGCAGATTCGGAAAATTGCATAAAATGCAATCTATGCACTTTTCAATTAATATTTCAGGGAGGTAGGGCAGCCAACAAAATGAAATTGAATACAAGAATTTGCATAGTTATTGCATAATAATAAATATATTTGCACAAACACATATAACATAACGAAACAAATACAAATGTAAAGAAAAAAAGAGTTATTTTCGGATCATAGACAAAACAAGAAATCGTATTATGCATTTTTAAACAGACTTTGTCATCACTTTGAGTCCAGCATAGCAGCAAAATAAATAAATAAATAATGCTCAGAAAACATAAGCAATTCTCTTTAAAGATAGTCGCATCAAATAGTTGATTTTAATTTAAAATCTGGCTTTAATACGTTTCTGTTCTGGGAACTCATTGCTTTGAAACTGATTAAAAATGGTGCCCAGAAAGTGGTGTCCTTTGTTGTAGACTTGATATACTTTTGTCTAATTAATATGCACATTATTTAGTTGGAGCTTTTAATGGTTTTGCTTTGAATTCATACAAATGGCTTAGGACACACAATTTTCGCAATTTTCCCTCTGTGTGCTGTGAAGCATTTGACCAACTTCCGTTGGCCAGTGCTTGCCGCAGACCGCTCAAAAATGTAGTACCTCAAAATGAGGAAATTGCGAAAACGCAAACATACACATAAACAACACCGAAACACGCACACACACACACACATTCACAGGCGAACTTCTAGTGGCGTTTTTGTAGTTTGAAAGATGCTCTAGAAATTACTTGAAAAACATAATTAACTTTTGCAAGTAGAGTTTTAAATAAAGTTGACAGCCAAAACAATATTTAAGCACCATGCTAGAAATTTAAGTTTACATTTAAATAAAGTCTATTTCTATATTAAATATTGATTTACTTGTTCATTTCCAGTCATACATTTTCAGCGGTTTCCACTGTTTATTTCCCCAATTTTTGTTTGCCGACTAGTTATTAAAATTTCACACATTTTTTATTCTAACTTTAAGCCCTATTAAAGTTTACCAAATGCCCAACAGTTATATAGTTTGCTGCTGTTTTTTTGGTAAGAGCTAATATGGCCAGGTTGCAAGCCAGCGAGTGTGCTAAAAGAAAAAGTTTTTTTTCATACGGCTTACCGTACAATTTGTTCGAAATTTTCAACTAATTGTGCTAGATTTGATGTGAGTATTTGGGTGTATGTGAGTTTCAGTGTTTGGGCCAAAAAGAGATTGAAATTCATAAAAGTGCAAAGGTTACAAAGTTGCCTTTACACTTTGTTGCCACTAGCTGTGGCTCGAGCTTTTTTGTTGTGATGAGGCTCGCACGCAACTTTTGGCAATAGCTTTTATTGTCGTTGTTCTTGTAATAAATTTTTTTTTTTTTTTGTGGCTTGCCACGTGTTTGTTGCTGGGTGGGCACAGATAATTGGCGCTCACAACATCCCCCGAGCACTTACACACACACGGCCCACAGAACTAACCGCAGTCACAGTGTCTGACCATGCCTCATCGACTTCCGGCTAGAAGCAGCTCAAAAAAAAGTATCTGCAAAAATTGTCTACTTTAATTTTGTGGCAAAAGTTTGACAAAGCGTCGACTGTGCTATTTTTGTAATTGTTGTTGTTGTAGTTGTAGTTGTTGTCGAGATTTACAATTAATTTACGACAATTTAAATTTAAGTGCATATTTTATAACGGTAATAGTGGCAACAACAACAGCAGCGGCAATTATAGCGGCGCCCCAAAAAGTATGCAGTAGTTTTTTTCACTTCGTTTTGCACGCCAAATTGCACTGAGAACTTTTTCCCTAGCTCTCCTATCTCCCTGCAGTTGGGTGTATGAGTGTTTGTGTGTGTTACGGTATGCTTCTAATTTGACATAGTTGTTCTTACTTGTTTCTATTATTTTGTGTTATTTTTGGCTTGCTTAATGCCATTAAAACTTTTTGTTTAACAGACCGAAACCAACAACAACTGTATGCAGGAGAGAATGGGCGACAGAGAGACAGGCGAGAGGGAGAGCGGAAGTGGGAGAGAGTACTGCACAATGTGGCATATGGGGCGTGGCAATTTGGGGATGAGCCGATGGGCAGCTAAGGGAAAAACTGCTAACAATGTTGCCTGTTATTAACATTTATAGTTTCGTGTCGAGGCGAGGCAACAAAGTCAACTCGACTCAACTCAACTCGACTCGACTCGACTCGAGTTTAGTTCAGCTGTGTTCACTTCACTTGTGTGTCACTGTGTGTGTTTGCATTCCTTTTTACTGGCTAAAAAAATATTTATAAACTGTCTGCTTCAACCGAATTTAGAGCGTAAACTGTGGCTGCAGTTCATTGCAAACTTCGATATGCATTGTTGCACGTTGCTTAAAGTTTCATCACAAAAAAAAATAATAGAATCGCCAGTGAAAGCTATCTTACCTCGAGCACGTGTGCACCAATATACTCAGGTTTCGTTTAGCAGTTTGGACTGGCATTAAGTGGTCAAACAGCATTTAATTAAACTAAGTGCATACCAAAATCAATGAACTCCAAAAACGTTTCCCAACCGAAACTGACCACAAAAACTAAACACAGACTGACTCGACAGTTAAGTTAACCCAATGTATACATATTTAACATGCAACGTGCCACAAACTAGTTTCTTCAGCAACAAACAAACTGCAGTTGCTTCAATTAATATTGTTCCATGTTTAGCTATTCTGCAACAATTTTAAGCACACTTCACTCCAAAAAATTGCAAACACTAAAACTATTCACGTTATTCTTAAAACAAATAAATTTTTTCAAAAACTAAAAAGCACAGGAATATGAAACCTTTCCTTTCTACAGGAAAACAGCAGCTTAAAGTTTCATTTTAGTAGAGAGACTAACTTTCAGTTTAAATAAAATTGGTGTAACTTTCGCTGGAAATATTAAATTTATATACGATATCAATTCGAATTTGTTATAACTGACTCTGCTTGCCTGTAATTTTATAAACTTTCATTTAATTTGGAACAAGACTGTGAAGGTGTCTATAGTTTTAGTTTAATGTACAGTTGTTCATAGTTTCCATTTAAATATTAACATGTTTTTTACTAACAAAAAAGTTTATTTACAAACTGTTTATTTGTTCTTCATTTCAACTAAAATCCTAAGGTTTTTACTTAGCAGCCATTCCCAAATTCACTATACTACTATAGTAGTTTGGCTATAACTAAATTCTGCTAAATTCTAGCATTTCATTAAGCTTAGAAAATCTGAACGTTTTGCGAGATTTAAACGGAGTGTAAATTAAGTTTTTCTTACGACTGGACGACGAAATGTTGCACCTGCCTCACAGTTTAAGCCGCAGGCGGCACAACGCAATTTTTTTATAGCCACCATACAAAAACACACACAGAAACAGCAAGAAAGAGAGAGAGATAGAGAGAGAGAGAAAGAGAGGGAGGGAGAGGCAGCGGTATAGCAAGAGAGTGCTACAATTCAGAGTAGTCGCCTGCTTGGCATTGGCGTATTTTATGTTAATTTTTATTGCTCGCTGGTTGCTGATTTTTATTATTCTTGTTGTTGTTTCTGTGCCTGTTTTTGTTGTAGTTGCTGTTGTTGTTATTGTTATTGTTGTTGTCGTCGTTGCTGTTTAATTTCTGTGGCTTGTTTGCTTTGCAATATGCTGCTTAAGTTGTTGTTTTTGCCATTTGAATTAATTTTATTTATTTTTGGGTTTCTTTTTTTCTGTTTTTTTTTTTTTTTTTTTTTTTGCTGCTTGTTTATTTACATTTGCTTAATTTGACGTGGCGCGTATTGTTGTTGTTAAATTCGTTCTTTTCAGTAGCGAAATTCCAAATTTTTTCACAAAATACACACACACACACACAGCACCGCATACACACACAGACAATTATAGACAATCCGCCTAAATACACGCAAAGCTTTTCGTTGTCCTTCTTTTTTCCTGTTCTGGTTGCCAGGATAAAGCTAGCCGCAGTGAACCGCGGAATCCTCTTTCGGCTTAGGAGCTGAAATAGTGCCTATCCCCAACCTCCCAACCACAAGCCCCTCCAATACACGCACACGCAGACTCACGCACATTTCAGTCAAAGCAAATTCCAATTGGCAACTCACTTTGTATAAGAGTGAAAAGTGTTTCTATGCATAATGCGATACGGAATGTTTTGAGAAAATTTTGGTCGAACTTCGGAATCAATTTGCCTCGTTTTTCTAGTGTTTTCTTGGTTTACTTTTTTGCCAGTCTTTCAGAGCGAGTGCTGTGATTCTTCTATGAATATGACACTAGACACACAGCTTAGACTTGGACTAACCATTAATTATTTAACAAGTTGTTAGCATTGAATGGGATTCAAAATTTCTAGCTGAAAGAAATGTTTCAGTTATTTTCAACTAGTTTCTTAATATATCTCACTTAATCGTTAGGGTTTTCTGCGCAAAAAATTTTATATCCAATGAAAAAACAATTATCATTTCAAGCCACTAATGACCACTTAGCAGTTTACAGCTTAAAAGCATAAAAGTACAAGCTACAGAATGAAAAATCAAATTACCAAATGCAATCAGTGTAAAATAATATCTCAATATGAAAAGTAAGCCAAGAAATAACCAGGTTAAATTTGAGAGAGCAGAAAGATGGTAACAAAGTTTGTCTATTGCTTTCATAATTAAAGAGACTCCACGACTTTCATTGATTGTCTCGCGGCACTTGCAGCTGCTCCACGAAACTGAGGCCAAGTAGGGGTTAAGAGGGCGGACCCTTTCAGCTAGTTTCAAAAGAGGTTTTCTATACGCTCAGCTGCTTGATGCAAATGCAGGCAAAATGTAATCGATTTGAAACGCAACGCAGCGAAACGCAACTAAATCGAATTTCTATTTGGGCATTAATAAAATTTTGGGCACATATCGAAAAGCTGTTACTTCAACAACATTTGCTAGAGCAGTAAACACATGTACACTGCACGAAATGACATCAAGTTTTGACATTAAGTGACTCGGAAATCAATTTATGTTAAGATTTTAGATTTAAGCTAGAAAAATTGTGAATTTTTGTACGTCTTTTAATGAGTAATAACTTGTACTACAGATGCCTTTATGACAGATCGAAGACTTGTCTTAAAAAACGTTTGGGATCAGTGTATGGAAAATACATCACAGTTTGAACTTGTTGCGATTATCTGCATGATTTGAAGCAATCGAATAGCTTCTTTTCGTCTTTTCGCCAAATCTACTTAATTTTTTTTTCTTTTTTTGGGTTACGAGAATTTGAATTCGGGTTTTGCTTTGTGTCAAGCACCTTCTGCTTGCCTTAACTGCTGCTGGCGGCTTCTTTTGAAGTCAAGAGGAAAGACGAGCAGATTGTCACAGGAGAAAAGAGAAAGGTGGAGACAGAGAGCGAAAGAGAGAGAGGGATAAAAGCGCCCGCTGTGCGAGAATAATACGAACAAATGGATGAAAATGTTTGACACGGATAAAAGCAAAATGCAGTCAGTTAGCCAAGGCAGGGTGTATGCGTGTGTGTGTGTGTGTGTGTGTGTGCAAGTGTCTGTGTGTGTTTGCGTGTTTTTGTGACTGTTGATGCTGTTGTGTTTGCCGTGCTGTGCGGCTGTCTTGTCGCTGCTTCCGTTTCCGCAGAGCCAGCAACTGTGCCAGCTGCTTGGCCTTTGGCGCAAAATTTGAAAATAATTTAAAAATGAAAAAAAAAAAAAATATATATGTGACGTCATTTGATGGCATATGGCATGTAGCAAGCGTCATGACAGCCAAAAGGGCCACAGTTTTTAGCTTGAGCTACAATTTCGGCTTCGTTTCCAGCTTCTAGCTTCAATCGCTTGGCTTGCATAAATGTAATGTTTATATAACAATGCAGAGGGTCCCAGGGCACACACACATATATATCAATATACGCACACACTCACACACACTCCCACTTACACCCACTTGCACCCTTGTGCCGGACCGCTTAACCCCGTTAGGCATCAGTTGCCCCTTTTGATAGCACGGCCTACGGTGCGTATGCTTGACCTTCAAATTGGCTTCAAGCGGTCGATCAATAAGTTCTTGTATTTCCTTCTTCATTTCGTTTCATTTCAGCTTTTCTTTTCGCTTTTTTGTTTTTATTTTTTAGTTTTTTTTTTTTTTTGTTTTTTTGCCCGTGAGTCGTAAAAAGAATTACGCAAAGGCCAAGTGTAAAAATGGGACGCAAATAAAATGAGAAAAACAAAAAAAAGAAAAAAATAAAACAAATAAAAAAACCGCAAAATGCAAAAGAGTGAGAGGAAATTGTAACTGAGGTGTGTGTTTGTGTGTGTGTTGTGTTTATTTCAAATTAAAATCACGCAGCGCAAGTGAAGCACACACACCAATACACACACACACACCAACACACACATGCTTGGGTCACGGCATATTAAATACAAAACTCGCCGCAGTGCGTAACTTTTGGACAGCGCTTAAGCTACTTCTTCTACACAAACACACATACATGCTGGCACACTCTCACACACACACACACACACACATGGACACATATCCAGGCACACACACTCCAGTTGTACTACTGCCAAAAATATGGGCCACATAGCGCCTAGTCAGCAGTTGAAATGAAGCACAGCGCAGAGACAAATGCAAAGTTAATGGACAAGCGAAGAAAGCCAGAGAGAAAGACAGAGAAGGCTAGCAAGAGAGAAGGAAAAAAGAGAGCGAGAGCGAGAGGGAGATAGCACGAACTAGGCCAGGCAATAAAGTAGTTTTAGAAAACACACAAAATTTAAGCAAGTCAAATTGCTCTCAAAATATATGTGTACTAAATATGTGTATGTGTGTGTGTGTTTAAAAGAGATGGTGTAGGCAAAAACTGACAGAGATCGAAAGAGAAAATAAATTTTTGGCAATTTAGCACCATACAAATTATGGACTTGATCTGGAAGGACACTGTGAAAGCAGTAAAAAATTGTACCTAAATCAAGAACAAGAAACTTGATCCTGTTCTAAAAAAAAAGTAGCCCAGTGATTGAAAAATAAGAACCAATGTGGCAAAAGTAATGAGGAGACACACAGGCATAAATGTAGCATTCAAATCAATGATTTTATGTACTCCGTGTAGGCAACAAAATAAAAACCTTTAAAAATCTTAAATGTAAATAAACCAAAATACCACAAATTCATAAAATAAAAAGTTTTCAATGAAATCATGCACCTGACAACGCCTTGGGCTATTGACAAATAAATAAAATTAAAACAAAAAATGTTTTAAAATGGTAATAAAATCAACACACAAAAATATTTCATTTTCAGAAAGAAAAAGTAGTTGAAATAACTCAAAATAAATAGAATTGTTTAACAAAGCGTTAATGTAAATAAATAACTGAAATTTGCACTTTTAAATAAATTGAAAACAATGATTTTAATTGAATTTAAAAATGTAAATTGACAGCGCTTGGGGCTATTTCAACAAATGGACAAGCTATTAAAAATTTCAAAAACGTAAAATAGTTTTACACTATAATGGAAACTGCATCAGAATTGTGCTGAACACTGAAAATTAATTGAATTGTTTGCCCAATCAAATTTCCTTTCATGAAAATTATAAATTTGATAATAATTTTAACATTTTTGTCACCTTTATTTATTTGCAGTTCATAAAAATTATATTTAAAATAGTGGAGTCGTAAACCGAACCGTTGCCGAACAACTTCAATTGATTTAAACACATTTGTTTTTGTGGCTGTGCACGATTTTTCAGTAAACATTTTGCGACCCAATTTATTTGAGCGAAAGCAAAGCTAAGAATATTTTAATAAATTTAATTAAATGAATGCAGAGTTTAAAACCCCAAAAAACGACTAGAAAACACTCTCAGCAAAGAAAAAACACACTCCATATATTAGTAAGCAAAATATATAAAATAACTTAAATAAAGAAAAAATGAGAGACATAAAGAAATCAAACGAAAGTCCTGGGAATTGTGCTCAATTATTTACATTTTCAAATGTATGCACAATACAAAATACAACAACCACAATAGCAGAAAATCAATTTTGAATTTAAAACAGTTGGAAAAATAGCAAAGAAAGAGAAAGAAGAAAAGGGGAATGGGGAATGGGGGGAAAGGGAAAATTCAAATTTAAATGGAGTTGCTGTAGCATAGCGCTAAAATTGCAAGTGGCTTTGAGCCTATTTTCATGGGGCATTCATTAGCACCAAACACACACACAAGCACACCACTCGACGTTGGATATAACAACTCCACCCCCCCACACTGCCCCAACCACCTACCCTGAGCCGCAAAAAAAGTGTATAAACGGAGCGAAAATGTGCGTGCGAATTGTTCGCAGTTCTTCAACTGCCCTCAACAACCAATTGTTGTTGTTGTGGCGGTTTATTGTTGTTGTTGTAACTGTTGTTTGGCTGCTTGTTGGTTTTTTTTTTTTTTTTTGGTTGCATGTTCAAAGTTCAATCAAAGTTAAGAAGCATTGCTTAAGCCAAGGCTAAGCAAACGGCGCCATCACGGCAGCATTTTTTTTGCTTTTGCTGCCAAGCGAATTATGAAAAAAAATTTTGAAAACCAAAAAAAAATGTAACTGTGTTCGAATATGAACTGAAAGCGCCATCAAATGTTTTTAGTGCATTTTTTTTGTGTGAGTTGAAGCTATAGAATTTTTTTCGGTCCATGCGTCGTATGTGTAATATTTTATACGGTATATTTTTAGCTACAAAATTTTGGTTTACTTTTTTTTTTTTGGTACGGCTTATGTAAGCCACTAATAAAATAAATATCAGTAAAAATGCCGGCAGCAAATTGCAAAGTTCGACTTCGATGGCGAATTGGCATAGAGAATGGCGAATGGCGAATGGAGAATGTAGAATGGAAATTAAGTTGGCTGAAATATTCATTAACTGAGCCTCCAGCCGCTCCATGGCAGTGGCAACTAACGGCGCCCCGGGGCAAGCTGCTGTCAAACTGTCGAGTTTGTTGAGTTTGTTGAGTTTTCCTAGCTGTTACTGCTGCCAAGTTGCAAGTTGGCTTTAAGACAGCGGCAAGCTGAGCCTGAGCGGCTAAAAAGGTAGGGGAAGAGCAAAAAGGAGTGAAAAAGGCAAGGAGTAAGGGTGCTGTAGTAAAAGACATTGCTGCCTAGGCAAATTATGCTGCACGTTGCCCCCATTTATATCGTTGGCAGTGCATTAATTAAGGTAAACAAACAAAACAGTCCAACGAGCAGAGAGAGAGAGAGAGAGCGAGAGACACTCAAAGAGAAGGTGGGAGGCAAAGAGCGTAGAGCTGGAAATACGACTGTAACTGAGACTTAAAACATTCTAATATTTGCTTTATTTCAAATTGTTGTTGCACGAGCTCCTGTGATTCTCGTTGTTGTTGTTGTTGTTGTTGCTCTCACTGTTGCCATTGTTGTTTTTTGTTTTTACATTGTAGCACACGGCAGTGACTTGAGAATTTTTGAAGTTTCAAGCAGCGAGCTAAAGTTACTTTCTCAAGTGTTTTCAAACACCTTACTTTATTTTCTTGTTATTTTCTTTTTTATTTAATTTTTCTGATGTTGCAAGTTAACGTGACACGCACAGGCACTGACCAACACCACCGCCAAACACCGATTAACAGAGTGAGTGAGTGAGTGAATAAAAAAACATTAAAAAAATGTAGCTAAGAATTATTAGTATATAAAAAAAAATGAGAAAAAAAAAACACGCGCGGGAAACAGGAATGTTGCACGCATCTGCCGGGCCTCGAGGCGGCCAAACTTGCAATGGTCGAGTCGACTGATTGATTGGCTGACTGACTGATTGACTCACTGATTGACACACTGTTGAACTGACTGACTAACTGCCTGACTGACTGACTGACTGACGACGACGTAGACGACGACAGCCGCCGCCTGGGCCAACAAACACACCAAAAAAAAAAAACGCGCTACGTTGTGACGACGGGACTGCGACTGCGACGACTGAGCGCTGCAAATGAAAGCACGGCCAACAATGAGACCCGTAGACCGATTCCGCCGCAGTCCCGAGGCCGCAACACCCGAATCCACAAAACTCGTAAACGAAGCTTCAACACAAGCTTCGGCTCTTCAACGAATCGTGCCAAAGCACGTGCGATTGCAGCAGTCGCTCGGCTCGATTGCTGTCGTCGTTGTTGCTGCCGCTGTCGCTGCCACTGTCGCTGCTGTTGCTGTTGCACTCTGCGTGTTGCGTGCCCGGCAGGTGCTGCTGCCACCAGCAGCAAGCAGCAAGCAGTCAGCAGCTCGACAGCGGCAGCAGCAACACCACCAACAACAGCAGCAACAACAACAACACACTACTGCCAAAAGCAAAGGCAAATAGTTTTAGTGCCACTTGGCACGAACATGTAAAAGAACACCAAAAAAACGGCCAGAAACACTAAGAACAACAACAAAACATACAGTTGAAAAAAAGACTTCAAAAATCAACAATAAGAATAGAAAGTAATATAAAAAAAATAATAATTTATCAATTTCACATTTTTTGCTCATAATTTAAAAGTCGCTTCATCATCTGATTAATGGCTTTTAAAGGTTACTTTAAAATTTCAACATCAGATCAATACTTATATTTTATTTTGTGAATTTTTCTACTGACTAGATTTAAGCACAGTTTATTTCGTTAAAGAAAATGCGTTGCATCTAAAAATTCTTCATTTTAAGCTAATACTTTTAAAACATTTAAAAAAGAAATTGTTTTAATTGAGAGTAAGGAAAAGTTTATGAAGAAACGGGTTTTGTTCAAAAGATAAAACATTTTTTGATCAGATCAATGTTAAAATTGTCCTAAAACACAGAAGACTTGTTTTAATTATCATTAAAAGTTTAAACATATTTTTTGTAGTGCAGCTTTGTAAAAGCGAGAACAGAGAAGCCGACTTGAAAGGAAAACGGGAACGAGAACGGGAAAAGGAAAGGGAACGGGAACAGTAACGAGAACAGGACTCAGAACTCAGGACTCGGACACGGCTTAAGCAAAGGCTAAAAACCCAGAAACGAAGCGCTGACTGAACATTGACTGAGCACGAGAATGGGCAATGGGTAACGGCATAATAGCCAACGGCAAACAGCTAACGGCTAAAAGCAGAGTCCAAAATCAAAATGACTGGGGGGTAAGAGAGGGAACTGGGACGGGTCTGCAGGCTTTAGGGATAAAAGCAGTGAGCATGGGCACATTGGGCTGACCAAAGTCCGCGGTCGCGAAAGAAGCGTACTCCGACAACGGAGGGATATGAGGAGCGGAGGACGACTGGACGAATGTACGAACTGGCGACATTCAGACCGGTCAGACCGTTGAAGCAGTGAAGCGTGTGGCACGAACAGCAAACAGGGATAGCACTAAAAACAGAGAGACAGAGAGAGGGAGCGAGGGAGACACAAAGCGAAACAGTCACATGTGGGGAAACAAAACAAATGCCGCTAGCTTTGAAGCGCCCAAAACGAAAAGTAGGTGAAAAGTGTAAATGAAAATAGAAAAAAAAATAAAAACAACAAAACACAATACACAGCAACAAAGTAAAAATCGAAATAAAAGAGAGTTAGAAATAGAGAACGGCAAAAAGAGAGAGAAAGAGAGACAGAGAGGGAGAGAGCAAAAGAGAGTGAAGAAAAAAATAATGCAGAGTTAATGAAGCTTACTTCGATTTTAAAAGCATTCAAAAATATTTAATTAATAAATTCAGGTATAAGTTTTTTAACCAACTTCTTCACACTCTTCCTTTCTCCCTCAACCCCCATCATCTCCACTCCCCCATTCCTCTGTATCTTCGTGTTTGTGTCACGTGTGCAGTTGAACGCGCAAACCGAAAACCACAAGCGCCGCAAAAGCCGCACAAAACACCAATAACAGCAACGACAACCACAGAGCACCCACACTGCGTATGTGTAATGCAATTATAAATAATCCAGCAGACTCACACACACACACACATGCATATACACTTTGATTTAAGCTTTGAGCAAAAGCTTTGAATATGCAGTAAGCTCACGCTTAGAACTTTGCATACAAAAGCTCGTTTCAAAGTTCCAAACTTCTTGAGGACACCAACCAAAAGTTCTGATGCTTGAAGTCTGAAGCTTTCGATGGTAAGTTTAAACAAAAGCTCAGTGGAAAGCTCAAGTCAGGTGTTCCATACAATTATTGTAATTGCTAAGCAGCAAAGCTTTGTCACACCGACTAGCCCATACCCTGACCAAGTTGTGCTTTTCTCTTATAAACACGTGCTGTAAATGCTTAAAATGCACCAAGTTAGTCCGCCTATTCATCTTACACATCATGTTGGCTTTACAAAAAGTAGAAACAATAGCAACATCATCATATCTGAACTTAAATCGTTAAGTTTCAATTTTATATACCCTTGCATCCCATTTCTCACGTAGGTCCAATCAATCTGCCATTGAGATATCTACCCATTGTGATTCACATTATGAATTAAAATATTTAGACCTTATTTAGGTATCATGAACTAATTCGTTTAAAAACAGACAAATATTTTAATAGCTGACTATAACTAAAAGGCATATTCACGAGATCGTTGATTTTTCTTGACATGTTCAATAAAAAGCTTAATAAAACTCCCACAACAAAAGTAACTTTGAATTAATTCGATTTAAATTCTGTTCATAAATTGTTCAATTATTCAACAAGTTTTCAGATTTGTTTCTGTATTTGTTGTATTTAACTAGAGCTTTTTGCTAAGCCTTCAAATCAATTCCAAAAAAAATTTGAAAAATGTTGGGGGTTTTAAAAATTAACTTATTAAGGTTCTTAAGGAGAATATTTCCGCGATATTTTAATAAATTCTAGATATAGATTAAAGAAACGCCTATATTAACTAGTTTTCGTAGCCAACTTCCGTCGATAATGAAATATACATAAATGTCTTGATGAATACGTACTTTTAAAATATACATAACTTACTAAATACAGAAAATAGACATTTTGTACACTTACCTGAATGGTAAAAAGGCAGCCACATTCGAGTGAAGGTAATGGAAATAGAAAATAAATATTTATTAATTAGTTGAATATACGATGAAAGCAATTGTCAGATGTAGACAAGGCACACAAACAAATTAATATATATATTATTTATTTTTTATCTATATATATTTTGGCCATAAAGCAAAGGCAACGAGAAGCAATGTGCAATGTGCTTTTAAGCAATAAAAAGCCCAAAGCAAAGACCAAGAGATAAAGTTCAATTTAATGTTAAAAGTTCATGTTAAAGTTAAAGGTAAAATTACAAGTTGCAATTGAGTTTGTTAGACAACGAGTTTTATATACAGCTTAGATACACACACGCGCACACCCAAATAACACAAAGAGAGAAGGGATCGGACTGGATTTATACGATAATAGAGTGGTGAACAGGGGGTGGAGGAGGTCGAAGTTCATTGATTTGATTGTAACTTACCCGCCAGCAACAAGTATCATCTGCATGTTGCACAGTTCTTTGTTGTGCCGTGTGTGTTGGGTGTGTGTGTGTGCGAGTGTGTGTGAGTGTGTGTGCGCGTATATCCTTTATGTGCACTCACACACGCTTACACACATCAATTGTGATGTTGCTGCTATTGTTGCTGTTGTTCATGTTGCTGCTGCTGTGAGTTGGCTCCTGGTCAGCTCCTGGCCACATTAAATGGGGCTGCAATGGCCACACCTGCAACTGCAACATGTTGGCCAGCTTATAATTACCCCGGCCGTTGCGTTCTTTAGGCCTTAACCACTTAACCGAATGTTGTTTACTTTATTGTCGAGTTGTTGCCGGTCGTGTTAGCTTTGTTTCACTGTCACTGCCACTGGCAACTTCCATTCGCTGCACAGCATTTAAATTAGTTTATCACTGTAATACAGACACACGGGCGTACAGTCACACAGGGGCACACACAGACACACCCACAAACAAGCAAACACACACACACACACACACATATATATATATATACATATATATATTTATATTAAGCAAGAGTGAATGAAAATGGCTAACAACAATCACATCAACAACAGCAATTGGCTTTGATAACATATCTTTTCTAACCAATCTGGAGTCTTTCATTTCGTACCACATAATAACAGTTTTCAACTGCATTCGAACAACAAATTCAATCAGAGCATGACAGCAGTCAACGGAAATTCTCTTTCCAGCACAGATAATAGCTGTTGGCCAATGACATCAGCCGAAAATCTTAACAATTTGCTTAAGCTAGAGCTTACAAGTTTGGTACAACAAACAATTGAGTTTGAAACTCTAAATTCAAGTCAGTTGGTTCGGAAAAATATAAAGTATTTTATTTATTATTAAATTTGAAACCTGCTTTGTTTCTAAAGAGAAATTCATTTTATTAAATAAAGCTATAAATCATTGTTTTGGTAGGAAAACTCCCAAGGAAAACTTTTAATTTATTAACAGTATTTGATAATTTACTTTTTCCCTATTGTGATAATTTTCAAAATATTTTTAAATGCTTCACAACTATATTTAAATAATACGAACACAAGTTCTAAGGTTTATTTCTTTTAGGAATTTAAGCAAATAGTTTTGAAACGTTTGAAAGAAACTTTAAGTTCTGTGTCAAAATAATCTATAGAACAAGATACCACCACCAACAATCAGCAAGTGTCATTCAATATATTATATGTGGACCGTGAAAAGTATTTGTTGATTATAGTTCACATTTCAAATGGGTTCAAATTGCTATTATTCAGTTAGCGGGTGTTGACAGTCTGTCATCAGCTTGGTAACAAATTTTGTTTCCTTATTTATTATTTATTTACATATTTTGAAAGTGGTAAATGTTTAATTTTATTTTGTAAGTAGCGGTAGCGGTAAAACTTGTGTGAGTTACAGCATAGAAGTTGCTTCTGAATTTCTGTTACTTTTTGAGACGTTTAGTTTCATTTCAAGTCGACAATTCGGTTAGTTAGTCACTATTGACGTTCCAGTTGATTGATCTTAATTTTAGTTGCTGCTGTTGTTGTTGTGTTTTGTTTTGGGCCACATGTTGCTGTTGTTGTTTTCAATAAGACACAATAAAGGTTGTTTGCCAAAAAAGTATTGCCTACTTATTTGGGTAACTCACAAAAAATAAATAAATGCACAAGAAAAAAAATTAACCGATTTTTCTGAGAAATTTTCTTGTATTCTCTTTAACATTTTTCAATTTTGTTTTGAATGTAATTTGATTTTGAATTTGCGGTTTATTTATTTCGACTGTTTTGTTTCGATTCATTGCGTTTCGTAGCGTTTCGTTATATTTCATTGCGTTCCACAAGGTCGGCGGCATATAGCCATCTCGCTTGCACACGCGCACAGCTGTTTGCCACATCTGTCGCTCTCTGCCACCAAATCCACTATTGCCACTGTTGCTACCGTTGCTACCGTTGCTGCTGCTGCAAGCAGCTGTTGTGGTGGGTGAGTAAAGCAGGCAAAAAGATGTCGGTGGCTTGGTGGATGGTGGATGGTGGAGATTGTTGGCGGGGTTAAAAGGCCAATGCCTTTTTTACTCTCATTTAACCGACGGCGTTAACTGCAATTGAGTTGCGCTCAACTTGGCGCCACGCGGCCAACTGACAACAACGCCATCGGCAACAGTAGCTCAAAAAATTTTGTTGACTTTGTTGTTGTTGGTGCTGTGTTTTAATTAATTAATTAAGCACAATTTCATTTATGCGACGGGGTCGCGCATATAATTACAAAACTAAATATTAAGTATACGCCACAAGGCGCCACCAATTCCCTAGAGGCTGCAGTGAAGTCGCCACACAGAGACAGCTACCTACACACACACACACACACACACACACACAAGCCCACACAAAATATATAATATATACATATATATGCAGATATATATAGACAATAAAACAGTTAGTTGGTTGGCGTTAAATAAACGTAAATAAACGGCGACAGTTGCGGCAAATGTGTCATTGTTATGGCTATTTGGGCGGTAGGAGGTGCACGGCAGTTGGAACCGAGGAACTTGGAGGATAAGCATGCGCCAAGCACACACACACACACATGGACATACACCCTCACAAACATATGCATATACATAGTCTGTGAGAAAAACGCGGTCTCGTCATTTTTTTCGTATTTTTTGCATCCTTCTTTATTGCCATCAAAAAAATGTGTTTACATTTGCAAAAACCGGGCACAAAAATGAAAAAAAAAAAAAATTGTAAACGTTACGGTAAGACGAGACACACACAAACACACCCATACACACACTCACATAAACATATACACACACGTGTGTGTGTGTGTGTGAGTACATAAGACAGACACTGTCTATGCTGCTACTGCTGCTTCCGTTGCAACACATTCATTTTATGTTTTCTGTTCTATTGTTAATAAGATTAAGCGCAATTTTAACGAATTTACCAAGCTCTTTTTTCGCAACAATTTGCGGGCAACACGACTGGCTAAAATGAACAGACCGAACAACAATTTACATCCGCATTCGCGGCACACATTGCGTATACGTAACGTAAATGCCGCGCGCGCGTTTATGCCAAAACGCAATGAAGTAAACAAGAACAAGAACAACGAGAATGAAGAAAAAAAAACAACAAGAACAACAGAAAACTAGTACAACAATATTCTATTTGTGGCCATGTTCCGATTGCCAAAACGTTTCAGCAGCTGAGACGCGCGTCGGACGGACGCAAACAGGGAACGTTATGGAAATGGCACACACACATTTTTAGCGCCGGCTTTGGCAATGTAACACTGACACACTGGCATACAACACAGACACAGTCACAGACACAGAAGCAAACACAAGCAAACACACACACACACACATACATTTCGTTGTTTGCAGGTGTGTGTGTAGGGAATTGCAGGTAGTTTTTAAGCGATTGAAACTTTTGTTCTAAACATATTTCAACTTGATTTGCATTTTAGTCAATTGCTTGCGGTTTGTGGTAAATGCAATTAAATGCACAATGTAATAAAAGAAAAGTCTAAAACACACAAAGTCACACACACGTACACACAACAAGAATACATGTCTATACACGCACTACTTTGTTTTGTCTTGTTACGCGCAAGTCAAATCAGACGCACAGAAAACTATGTTTAATTTATTTCAAAATCAATTACAACTTTCAGAACGCACAGCAAAAAAAAATACGTGTAAAAAAAAAAAGGAATTTCAAACTCAATTAAGATTTAATAAAAACGCGACGAGAATAATAAGACAAACAGCGACCAAAACGACAACCAAGAGACGGCTTAACGGTAAACGATAAACGGTAAACGTTAAAACGGTAAACGGATAATGCTGCGCAACAACAAATACTACATTGCATGTTTCACATTTTGCCAATACGTTTCCAGCAGCCTCCACTCAATGAGATGCGAAGTGAGAGTATTCTATTCGGAGAGCACCAGTGCCAGCAGCAGCAGCAGCACAAACAATACAAGCGAGAGAGCGGGCGAGCGCGTAAATGAGAGCAGACAGAAAAGAGAGAGAGTGAATGAGCGAGAACCAAAGTGTCAGTGTTTGTCTTTGACTTTGCATTTGCCTTTGAGCATTGCCTTTCGTTTCACTTTAGTCAGTGAGAGCAGCAAAACTGTGACCACATGTGTCAGAGCGAGATGGAATTGCAGCATGCGGCAATCGTTGCCCCCATTAGTGTTTTTATTGTCTTAGCATAAGTTGAGCGTTTTGTTTGTTTTGCTCTTATTACTGTTGTTGTTCTGATTGTCATTTTGCTTTTGAGCTACAGCAGCAACAATAAGAAAGGAAATAAATTTGAACTTTTGACTCATGAAGTTGCTCTCGCTTTGTGCTCTCGTCCGCTTAGTCTCTCTCTCTCTTTCTCTTTCTCTGCCTGGACCGTTTGGCGCCTTGTTGCTGTTTGAGCTGCTGCTGCTGCTTCGACGCAACTCAACTGCGACTGCGGCACCGGCTGCTGTAGCTGTAATGGTTTTGTTGTCTTTAAGTTTTTTACCACTTCATTTATATAATTTTCATTAAAAATGTTCGCTCGCTTCATGCGCGTCCGCGTGCGCCGTTTATGCAACTGGCGAAGGCACAGAACAATTTCACCATTGCAGCGACAAACACACACACGCTTACACACACACACACACACACACACTAACACACTCACATACACATACTCACACCTCGATGAGTTTCGGCTGCTTTAGAAATTGAAATGGCAAGAACAAGAACTACAACAAGAGCAGGCCAAAATAAAAAAAAAATGAAAGCAAAAAAAAAATTGATTGCTAAACGCTGAAGGACTCACAAAACAATGCAATGAAAATGCAATGAAAATGAAAATGGCGAATGAAAATAACGTTTAACGTTTTCTTTGGCACCATCAGCTGGTCCAACACCCAGTACACACCCCCCTACCACACCCACTGTACACCCTCTTCCGGTTCAGGCAGCACACCACACCACACCGCACCGCACCCAACCCTTGCATCACCCACCACCCAAAAATTTCTATTTGCTGTCGCAGTCTGCTTCTTGCCTCCATTTCCTCATCGTCACTTGCACTTTAGCGCCAACAAATTTATGCTTGTAATTTGCTTGAAAGTTTAAGACTTAAGTGTGCAAGCGAGACAGAGAGAAACGAATGGCGGGAGGGAAGAGGAAGCGAAGTAGGAGGGGGTGAGTGAGGGAGAATGTAAGATAGGAGCGTAATTTTTGTTTCTCATACATTTACTTTTACTTTTAATTTTATTGGTGTGTGTTCGTTACACAATACTCTATAAACAGACCAAAATACACACACACACACACATGTGTAATTATAGACAGCTGCTCTACATTGTCAAGATATATATACATATATACATATATATATATACATAGTACATGTATTATATGCATTTCAGACCGTCTTGGGGCTTAGACAACAAACAGTAAGCGACAGCGCAAACAAAACACGCAAAGTGTTCGCTCTAATGATGTTTTAGCTGCCAGTCAGTCAATCTAGAACAACAACAACTGGCACAACAACAAGAATTGGCCATGTTGTGGCTGATTTTTCATGAGCTTGGCCAAATGAGTGATGCGATTATTTGCCGATTTGCGGTGGCTTATTTCCTTCTTTGCTTTTTTGTTAGATTTCTCAATTTATTTGCTGATTTCCTTACATGATTATTTGCTTTTTTGGCTATTTGCATATTTGCTTCTTTGCTTATTCTCGTTTTGCTTCTTCTTTGATTCAATGCATGGCATTTATTTGCTTTACTACTTTGCTTGTTTGCTTATTTACTACTTTGCTTCACTACTGTAGTTTGCATAAAATCTCAAAAATATCAATTGTTGACCCATCGTTTAAGTGTTTCTACTTATCGCCCTTCCTTTCACTTCACTTAGTGATGTGCTCATAAATACTAGTGCTATCGATAACCTAATTAAGTGCGCTGCAATTCAATTATTTGCTCAAGTGTCCGACAATCTCTTTTAAGTGCTCCATTATTAATCAATTTGCAATTAATTCTGTTGCGAAATTGATACAATTATCTCATTCTCGGAAAGGCAGATGCTGCCAACCGCAGAAACGATGGACCACAAAAGACAAAGGGACGTTGGAAAGCAGTTATCCGTCCATCAAGTGCTTGCTATAGTTCACTTCATTCATTGAACATCAAGTGGACTTAATCAGAGCATGTACACGGCGAGAAACGTGGTAATTAGTAACGTAAGTAATTAGACGATTTGAGACTCTGTCTGCCAAGGATATACAGGGGTTTACAAGATATACGAAAAGAACTATGCGTAGAAACCAGATAAGCAGATTGTTCAATAGAATCGATCCAAGAAACTTTAAGATTCAAATCCGCTCAATGAAGTCACGCTTCTTTGCATTTTGGGCCTGCTCCATAACACCCACGCAAATCTTTAAAATCGTATTTAAAGTAGCTCAACTTGAGAGCTATTGGCAATAAATGGACCAATCTTTCATTATGTGTTCATAGAGTGATTTAAAGAGTTCAAGAAAAAGTTGATAAGTATCGAACAACTATATAATTTTGCTGTCAAAATACACAAAAGTGACTAATTTCGTGTCTTAAAATAATTGCCAATGAAATTTACCTTGTTATATCCACAGGGTGTAAAACAAATTAGCTTGCAAAGTATCATTTTGTTCTATGTATCAATAAACAAAAATAACACCCAAATCTTTAGACTGCATACAAAATACGGTGCTGCTAACTCTTACTCGGGCTGAGTCTTAATTTTGCGGGCAGTGATTGGTTTATCAACTCAGTTATAGTCACAGATCATGAATATTTTGTTCTCCGACAGCTACCGAAATTATTATAATGCACAAAGGTAAAAAACTAAATTTTTCTCGAACTTATTTATTTTATTTATTTATTCACATTTAAATACCAACGCCTACTTTGATAAATGTTCGATAGATTTAAGAACCAAGTTTTCTTTTATGCTTTCATCTTTCAAATATATTGATAACAGTTTACTTTCAACTATATAATTCAAGATAAAATTCAGTTTATGCTTTTAAGTAAAGCATAATATTGAAATGGATTAATTTATTTCAAGGAATTCATAAACACGCACATTCACTTCAATTATTACTATAATAAATATATTGAACTATAAATAAAAAGTGTGTCGATTATTTTGTTCAGTGTAACAAACGCATTCCACTTTGTTGCTTTTGCTGCTACTGTTGTGGAGGAAAAGCGGTCAATAAAACAAGTATTTTACTACAGACTGGGTCAACTAGACGCACACACACACACACACACACACACACTTCACGCACACACTCAGACACATGTAAAGTGAAAGGAAAATTTGATTTGCGTACCAATTGATTTTCCCCCAATTTGCCACATTTTGCACAAATTTTCAAACGCAATTTGCACATGAATTTTTTACTCGAAAGCAAAAACTGTAAGGAAAAATATAGAAAAGCAAAATGAAATAAGAAGGCAGGCAAGTGGGCGTGGTGACTGATAAATTGAGAAATATAGTAATATGGAATTGTTGTTGCTGGTGAACGGGGGACCTAGAAATATTTACATTTTGTGCAGCACATTCTCGTGGGCGTAGCAGATCCCTGGCAGATCCTGTTGCCGTTGCCACCGCTTGGACTACTCCGTTTCCTGATGCTCCAGCTCCAGCTGCTCCTGCTGCTGCTGCTCGTACGCCTGCAGCAGCTGCTGCTCGCTACACTCTCGACACAGTCACAGAAATGTTGCTGCCACTTGAGCAACAACCACAAGAAAAACAACAACAAAAAGTAAAACAAAATGAAAACAAACCGCAGGCCCAACAAATTTGCGGGCACTGCACGCGTTGCTCATGATTTTCTTCTTTATTTTCCCGATTTATTTTCTTTTTTCTTTATTTTTTGAGCTTTGAAAATGCGGGATTACACAAACACCGCAAGTGTAAAGAAAAACGGGACACTCGTCTAAATACACTGAAACAAAATAGCGAGTACTTAAAGCTGTCGACGCTTCCGCTTTTATTTGTGCGCCGCGCCGCGACGATTGCAACTGCAACTGCAACGACAACGGCAACAGCAACTGCCAAACGCCAGCAACATCAGACTCGAAAAAAAAAAAATACCAAAAATGTTTGCCTGACTGCCGAAAAAAGTAGCAACAACAACAATAACAACAACAACGATAACACACAGCAAATATTGCAAAATGGCTGACAGCTGAAAGGCGGCTCGCACACGCTCCAGCAACAGCAACAGCAGCAACAACAACAAGAGCTAAAAAATCATAAGGGACAGCAGCGACAACAACAGCATTTTTGTCACCAGCAGCAGCAGTAGCAGCAGCAGCAGCACTGGCCAACAACAAACAACTGCAAAAATGTCAACTTACAACAGTAAAAATTAAAACAACAACAACAACATGTGTTACTAGCGACGTCAACAGCGACGCAGCTGCCGCTCAGCGTTGGCCCCGACGCTCATCAATTGACGAAAGGCGTCGGCCTCAGCCAACAGTAACAGCAACAGCAACAGCAGCAACAACAACGACAACAGCAATATCAATACTAACAACAATCTAAGACATCGTAAAAGACAGCGCTGCTGCAGCGACGCCAACGCCAACGCCAACGTCAGCGTCAAAGTTTCAGTTGCAGTTGCGGCCATTTTTGGCGTTTGAACTGCGACAGCAACAACAACAAGAACAACAACAATAAATGCAGCCACTTGAGTGCGCAATAGAGCAATGTGTGTTAGTGTGTGTGTGTGTGTGTGTGTGTTTGTCGCGCACATTTAAGCGGACACTTTGTCATACAAGGCGCCTCAACAAAAATGTTATTTATACAGGGCACGACTTTTTGTGTTGCTGCTGTTGTTGTTGTTGTTGTTGTTGTTGATGTTGCTGCTCATTGTTGCTTCTGTTATTGCTGCTGCTGTGGTTGTTGCTCGCCCTTTAGCCAATGCGCTTATTGTTCGTTTGTTGGCATTTGCCTCAGCTTTAGTTTTGAATATTGATGCTCTATAAAAATATGTGCGAAGCGGGTATATCGACAGATCACACAGCATGAGATGTCTTTACATTAGTAAATATAGTTAAATAGTTTCCGAATTAAAAGTAAAAGTACAGGGTATCGTTGCAATGGCTAAGTAAAATAAAGTTTAACTGACACTATTCGACAAAGTTGTGCATAACAAACTCATGTTTAAAATTCAAACTATAGGGCATAGTTTCGTCGATTGGCTTAATTAACTGACTGCAAAGCTAATACAGTTTTATTGTAAATACATGTACTTACATTCACTTTAAAGAAAATTGGTACAGGGTAGCCTTTAGTTCATTTAATAATCACTACTACTTCGTTACTGTATTTATATTTTGGAGTACTTTAAGACAGTGGTAAAGGGTATCTAACTATTGGCTTAGTTTATATCAACAATTATATTAACTAATCACGGGGTATTTGCCAGTCAGGCTCTTTATAAATCAGCATTGTTAAACACGTACACATATAAAATTTCAAATAATAGCAACTTAAATAAAACAGGGTATCTCAGTGCAAAAAATTCTCTGAGTAGTTGCAGTTGAGATGCCAGTTAAGTTTAAGTTAAATCATAAAATTATATATTTAGAAAAGAGTATCTGCCAGTCGATCAGATATATAAATTGCTTGCTTTCTGGGGCTGACTTGTTGACAAGCGACAACAAAAGGAATTTTGTATAGATGTTTGGCTTAAGCAGCACAGATATGGTAAGTATGTATACACAGGATGGTTTGTGGCAGAGAAAAAGAGACGGGGACAGAGGGATAGAGGGAAAGAGAGACAGAGAGAGAGAGAGAGAGAGAGAGAGAGAGAGAGGAAGAGATATAGAGAGGACACTTTGATGACCATCTTGATTCGCAACATAAACGACAACAGTGGTCATGTTGTTGTTGCTGTTGTTGCTGTTGCTGACATCAGCAGTTAACTGAAAGTCGCACAGCATGAGACAAACCAAGAAAAAGATGCAAGATGTGCGAGTGAAAGAGAGAAAAGAGTGTATGTGTATATTTGCTTGTGTGTGTTTGGTAATAAAAGCAATCAGCGGGCGGGCGATCTAGTGAAATCTGCGAGTTGCTCGCGTGATGCGAATGACTGCAAATAAATGACAACAGCAGCAGCAGCAGCAACAACAGCTGTAAGAAGAAGAAGAAGAAGAAGTAGTAGTAGAAGAAGCACGCCAGCAGCAGCAACAGCAGCCAAATGACAACAGCTAAAAGTCAGCGACAAGCAATAAAAAAAGATGAACGACAGACAGACAGACAGGCAGGCAGCAAATAAATCGCTGCTGACGTCGTTGTCAACGTTCGTGGCAACAGTGGCAACTCTGGCAATTGGCGAAACTTTGGCAACTTTGTCGCAGCGACCAATAAATAAAATAAATGCAGTAGCAGCACCAGCACCAGCACCAGCAGTAGCTAAGGGAGAAGTCATAAGACAAAGGTAGCACAGGTGAGAGCAAATGTGTGCATAGTCTTGGGCGATGGCTAGACGCTATGACGTCAGTGAGTTCATCAACTGCAGCCCAGAAGGTTACGGAGGGCTGACTGAAGTACGTGAAACTAAAGCGGTAAGAGGGGGGACTGCATGGCTAATGGGAACGCTGCAGTGTAAAGCCGTTGCAGTCCCGACCTTCGCTTGACTTGCAGCATGCGGAAAGTCTACACTGAGCGAAATAAAATACGTTAAACAGCAAATAAAATTTGTAGGGAAATGTCAGCTCAGAGTTCTTGGCGCAATTGTTTCTTAAGTTAGAGATATTAAAAAATTATTTGACTTAAATTCAAACTGTTATTGCTTTTACTTGAGCCAATTTTTAAATAATATCTATCAAGCTAAAGGTTTAAAGGTTTCTATTGTTTCAGATTTCCCCTTAAGCCCATTTGGTCTTAAGTCTACCACATTGTGACTTCATCACCATAATTTATTACCAGTGTACACACTCACACACATGTACACAAAGTCGCTGAGTTGTTGCCACACACGTACGTGTGTGTGTGTATTGAGGTATGCACATTATGCATGCAGCTGCCGCAAGTGGCAAACAACGACCGTAGTCGTCGTCGACGTTGACGACGTGCAACTTTCACTTTCATTCGCTTTCATGTTCAATATGCCGGGCGCGAGTTCAAGGCCAAGTGAGTGCCAAACACAATGGGGTGGTGGGTGTGGCAAGTGGCAAGTGCCTGCTTCGTTAACAGCGCCAGCTAATTGGCGCTACTTGAACTGAAGTTTTCTACACACACACAACAAATTTACACACTTAAATTCAAACTTAGTTGCTGTAGTGCCTGGCACAAATTTCATAGCATACTTTCCAGCGCAAGCAACATGAATATTCAAACAAAAGTTTTAAATACTCGTGCTGTGGTAACACTAATTTAAATCCTGAATTTCCAATAGGCATACAAATATTAAATTGCATGATTTAATATGTTGTTAATAACTTTGGTAAGTTACCCACAAATTAATATAAATAAACTGACTTTTCAACTGTTCATTAACTCGATATTTAGTGTTTATTGCTATAGTTATTTAACCCTTTTCTATTTTCACTCTTATATTACTTTTGTTGTCAGTAATTCTCAATTACATTATACTTTCATTACAAATAATCTGCTGGAAACACACATTTTTTATATTATTTTAAAACTCACAACAAACTCACTGCTTACACTTGCTTTTCGACAACAAAAAATAACTCAAAATTTATGCATAATTGCAAATCAGTCTCAATTTGAATTTGCAATGTGCAAGTGCTTGCCTCATTGCCACGCCCACATGCTAAGTACTTGCATATGACCTCGCCAAACGAATTTCTTTACTACGCACTCCCTGCTTCTCCCTCTTTCTCCCTCTTTTTCCCTCTCTTTTCCTCTCATGTGCATTTTTTTATAATTAGCTCTACTTACAAAGTGCAAAATGGAGTTGCGTCGAATTTTGTACGCCATTATTAATACCCTGTATGCGAGTGGTATGCACGGTAAAAGCTTAAAAGGCTGCTTTACTAAATTTGCCATTAGAACCAAAAATTCTGATTTACTTTACACATTTTCACACAAAACAAAGGCAACATAACTATGTTAAATTAAAGCGGGGTATAATTAAGTCGAGCATGCCACGCTGCTGTTGCTTTTGCTTGATTTTTTTTGTAACTTTTCCTTCAGTTATCGCGCCACAAAGATCGCCACAAAGGCCATGTTACGAAATTATTGGACTCATTCACACACACACACACACATTCACTCCCATACATATACACTCGCTGACATGCAATGCAAATAGTCAACACGCCGCCACATGCCGTGCACACAAATCAAGGGCACTTGGCCCATGTTACCAGCCCCCCGGGCACGCCCCCTTTATGCCCACAACACTTATGGCTTAGGGTAGGAGAAACTGGTAAAATGGGCGAGGTCGCTGTGGGCGGCAATCTTGCCGGGAAATGCCAATTCAACTGGCGGCTAAAAGTCGCGGCAAAGTCGCATGTTTTTTTGTTTTTTTAATTTTTTGTCATTATTTTATTTTTTTGTCGCCTAAAGTTGCCGGGACGACAAGTGACACACCCCGGACTCTGCCTATCTTGTGTTGCACATGTGTGTGTGTGCGGGTGGGTGTGGGTGTGGGCGGTTAAATGGGCGTGGCAGTTTGTGTTGGTGTTGCCAATTAACTGAAACTGCAGAGTAATGTTTGCCAGGCGCGAAACTCCGTCAGAAGTTTGACTTTGTTTTGCATGTCTACTCACACACACACAGACACACACATGGAAAGACACATGCACATATCTTTAAGCAATGACATTGTGTTCATTATTCAAGTTATTGCTGTGGTGTGCCGGCTGTTGTTCTTCTCGTAGTTGTTGCTGTGGCATTGACATAAATTTTGGTCGGCCAAATGAAATGGCAGCAACGGAAGCAGCTAAAAAGCGCGCAAATAACAACAACAGCAACAGCAATAACAACCGCAATGCAAAGGACAAACAACACACGCGACATACAACACACACACACACACATACACCTTAATACAGCAACATACACACACCACACACGCGAGGCACATTAAAGCAATTTTCTCGCAACATTTTTCCTGTTTGCTTATTATTATAATTTCTTTTTTTTTTGCTAGCTTGTTGTTTTTTTATTCTGTTGACGTTTTTATTGTTGTTGTTACTTATTTCTGCAATTCTGTTATTGTTGTTGTGCCTGTGACACATTACATAAATACAAAATAAGCTATAGCATGTAAAAATCCATTGGAAAACGGCAAGGAAATGAACAAGAAACTGCCGTTTACAGATGAAAAGCAAGTGGGCAAAATCGAATATTCGATTTGTTTGTAATTGCAGACTTTGAATGCTGTTTTAAAGGCTCAGAGAAATTACTGCACTACAATGAAAGGCCTTGAAAACAACTTTAAGCAATTGTGGATAGGATTTTGGGTCAAGAACTTGAAAGGAAGGATTTAACAGGAATGCCAGCTCTATACCACCACAGACAACATCAGAGTGCAGAAAATGTAAACAACTGTTTCCTCCAATATATAAAAAGTCTTGAATTTTTAAAGGTTTAGAAAACTATTAAAAAAGTTTTGTCTTTGAAAACTTTCTTCCTTTGGTTAAGTTTAAAGGTCTCGTTCAAGTATTTGTTTTCAAAATTTACAAATACTTTTATTCACTAAAAAGTCAACTTTTGTTGAAAAACATTTGGATAAAATAAATAAATTATTTTCTCTAAAGAACTATAAACTAATCCTCTTGATGAGCAATGTATCGAATTTCTGCTACATTTTTTCATCGATAACTTTGACTTGCAAATCAGTTTGCACCTGTTTTGACTTTGACCTTGGACTCATATTGTAAACAAACACATTAAACTCAAACTCGAGCTCGCTTTAATTACGGCAACTTTGCTTATGCAACATGGCAACATGACGTATGCGTAATGAAGCATTGCGCGTCACCAACTGTGCAAAGTGTGCGTGTGTGCGTGTGAGCGTGTGCGTTTGTGTGTGTTTGGAGTTAAGTTGAGTTTAGCTGAGTTATGTCGGCTCCAGTTAGTCGCACAGATGACTACGCACATTCATTCGTGCTTTATATTTTTTTTTTATTTTCTTTTCTCTTCCATTTTGCTGCTGCTGTTATCGTATATTTTTGTGCGATTTTTGGCTGCGACAGTGGCGACAACAACCAACAATCCAGCGACAACTACAGACGCCAGACGACAACAACGGCGCCGGCTACAGAATCTGTCCAAGATATCTCTATATATGTAAGATATATATAAGCTGAAAATGGCGGAAGCATTCGCCATTTTTGGAGTCGTTGTCTTCAGTGTCAGCGACAGGGCAATGACTTGGATTTTGGCATTTTGAACCCGTCGCCAGACGCCTGGCATTACGCATACGCCATGTTAAACGAACAGAGATGCTGCAACTACAATAAGCACTTGACAAAATGTACCCTGTGAAAAATATCACAGAGTTCTTTACAATAATTGCAGCCGAATAAAGAGATTTGACAGTGAAATTTTAAATACCTTGCCAAATTAAGTGATGTTTTAGGTAAGAGCTGTTGAAAAATATTAAGTCCAGACTACACAGAAATATAATATACCCAGTAATTCATTTAATAAGAGTATTCAAAGGAAACACAGAACAAATATAGTTCATATATTTCAGATCTCTTGTCTTCAACTGACATATAGTCTATGTAGATAGCCCTTAGCCCAACTACACCAACTTAGATCTTATTCGAAATATTATATTAATCAATAAGTACCCTTAAAACACCCTGTAAATTATTCAATCAGTGCATATTTAAAAATATTTGTTAAAGGTATGCAGAACTCATATTAGATCATGTTCCAATATACCCCACTTCATTAATATATATTTGTAGGGTGTACAAATGTCGCTAAAGCAGACTCTTAATGCTGTGTAAAAGCTGTGCAGAAGCCAAAAAGAAAAAAAATATCAAACTATGCTTCACTGGGGAAGCTTAAGCTGAAAGCCGTAATGTTGACAAGAGAGAAAAGTTAGGAAATCGGGAAAGCAGTAAAGAAAACGGCAAACTTTGATATGCTTCAAAAAGTATTTATTCAAATTTGTATATATATAAATATATTTCTTTTGGCAAAAGGCAACATAAAAATACGACAATAAAAATATGCTAAGATACTGCGTTAATACATTGTTCAAAAAAATTAATATTAAAATTAAGAATTATCAACCAATTACAAATTAATAAAAAATTTACTTTTATTTATTTGTTTTTTTTATTTTAACATATAATAATTAAATTGAAAACTTGTTTTATTTCAATGTTTTACAGCAAACCAAATAAAAAAATCAAAAACCAAACAGTTTCATTTGATTTTGCTTAATTTTGATATACTTTTTGAACAGTGTAAATACTAAAATACTAAATTATAAATATATATGTTTACTTTAGTTACAAATCGAAACCAAAAAAATCAGCTGTAGAATTGGCAATTGGCTGGTGGCTTAAAAGCTTAATATATTTTATGGCTTTATTTTGACTAAATGTCTGTGTTCGTATCTAAGTTGTGTGTGTTTCTTGTTTTTGTGTGTTAAAAACTGTGCTTTGCTTTTATTTGGGTACTTCTCATAGCCATAGTCCTTGAATTTGTCCTTTTCCCTGTCCTTATCCTTGTCCTTGTCCTTCTTCTTGTTAGCAGCTGGTGTTGCTTTCCTCGGCCGATTCATCATGGGATCGTCCATGGTACGAGAGGCCTGTTGACGCACCTGTGCAGGTGGACCTGGTGGCTTCTTCTTCTTCTTCTGCTCCGGCTGTGGTAGCACCAATGGCGTTGGAAACTGTTGCAGTTGCTGTTGTTGCTGCTGCAACTGCAGCTGTTGCTGCTCCTTGCGCTCCAGAAAAGCTGCATTCGCTGAGGCAACTGTAGCAATCCGTTGCTGCTGCTCCAATTGCTCCTGTTGATGTTTCTTTTTGTGAAACTGCACCAAGTGAGAGCTACGTCGCCGCAATGCATTGCCATACGGTCCAAAGCCATCGCCATTTACACCGCCACCGCCACCAACACCAAATAGTCTTCTTATGCGCCGTTTATTTATGAATCCACCGAAATTTACGGTAAGTCCGAGACCAGTTCCAGCTCCAGCTCCCGGACAGGGACTGTGTGCTCCCGAGCTGCCTGCCTCGCTGCCGTTTTGGCCACCGGCAACCATTTGGCTAAAATTGCTGTCGAGATCACAGCTGACGCTGCCATTGAATGTGCCACCGCCAATGGTGCCAGCGGAATCGGTACCACAGGGAAACAGATATGTGTTCAGGGTGCTCAGTGTTGTAGAAGTTGCTGGTCGACTGATTGCACCCAGGCTGAGGCCATTGCTATTGCTGGCATCAGTTGGTGGCAGCAGCTGCAATGTCAGCGGCAGTGGCAGCATGACTGCTGTAGAGCCACTGATGTTGCCACTGCCGCTAGCGGTGCTGCTGTCATAGCTGTGTGGATTCACATAGATGTGATTGTTGTTGTTGCTGTGATTGGTGTTGCTGCTGCTGCTGGTGTTGCTGGCAATGCCGCTAACAACCAGGCTACTGCTGTTGCTGCTCTCATTATTGTTGTTGCTGGCTGTCGTGGCATTGTTGTTGTTGTTGTTGGCGTTTGTGGTGCTGCTGTAGTTGTTGTTGTTGTTGTTATTGTTGTTGCTGCTGCAGCTGCTATGGGCTGGTGCTGGTGCTGTGGCCGTACGTGCTGGTGTTGCTGATGTTACAGCTGCTGTTGCTGTTGTTGTTGATATGTCAACAACTTGACGGGTGCTGCTGCTGCTGTTAGTGTTGGCTGTTGTTGCTGTTGCACGTGACTGTTGCTGCTGCTGGTGTTCATTGCCATTGCAGTTGTTGTCGCTGCTGTTGCCATTGCCATTGGATGCACTCATTGTTAAATTCTCAAATCTCAAATTATTTTTTTATAATTGTGCAATTAAGATACTTTTTTTCACTGTGTATAATTTTATTAAATTTTTAAAATTTGCTTTTCACTTTAGTTGAAATTTAGTTGACAAAGTTATTATAATTTTTTGAATATTTTTATAAGCATTTTATTTATTTTATTTCATTTGTTTTTTAAGCCATTTTGTGTTGAAAGTTTGCTCTAAAATTTTAAGCTTAGTATTTATTTATTTGCTTAAAAGTGTGCATTTAAAATTTTAATAATTGTTTGTTATTTAATTATTTCATTACTTTACTTTGTGTTAAACAGAAAACTAGAAAAAAAGTGATAATTGCTGTTATTGTAGGCCACTTGTTTATCACAGTATTGGTAGGTGCACTGATAAGATTAGGCACACACACACACACACATACACAAACTTCTTTAAGTATTTTATTCAAAAGTTGTTTCAAAATTTTGCACAGAAAAAAAAATTGTGTAAAAAACAAATTTGCACGGATCGCGGCTCTGTCTCTCGTTCGCTTCTCTCTCTCGCTCTCGCTCTCTCTCTCTGTCTCTGCCTTGCATGCGCTGTCTGTCTCTGACCACTGTTATCAGTCAGAGCCACGTGCTTAACGCGCCGCGTGCCACAATTGTATGAACTCTGTGCCGCCAAGTTGACAATGCCAACATCGACAACAGCAGCAGCAGCAGCAGCAGCAACTACGAAGTCGTAACACACACACATACACACAACGTGTAAGAGAAAGAGAAAGAGAGTGTGAGAGAGAGAGGTAACGCATACGCACGAAGTCCACAAGCTGCTGCTACTGTTAACTTGGCCGACGAGTTGGCTAACTCGAGTCTCGAGACTCGATTCGTTCTCGGAGTTTCAATTTGAATTTTTAGTTTGAGTTTCAGTTTGAGTTCGGTAGAATCGAGCGCGCTTTCTGTCTGCCAGCGTCGTGACTTCTTCAAAAAATGCCAAACAATTGGCCAGAAATCTAAGCCAAAAGCGCCACACAAACCACTTGAGGCACACACACACACACACACAAACACACACACACAACTTACATTCATAGTTGCTGTCGTGGTCGGACTGAATTTCGGGACTGTTTCGGTTCAGTTGAGTTCACTTCATGGCTAACTTAACTAAATGCCGCGCTGCTGCAGCAAGCACACACACACTTATACCACACACACACAGCAACACACACACACCGCTACACACACACTTGAATTTAACTCAACTCGGCTATTCATCGGCTGGCAACTCGTGAACTCTGACAACAACTGTTACTGTAACTAATGTATTATAGTTGTTCGCATCAGTGCTGCCGACTTAGCCTTTTGTGTACACTTTTTTTACCATAACTATATAAAAATGTATTTATTTTGAGCTGAAAAATTCGATTTTTTTAGAAACTTTTTAAGGCTAGAAATCGGTTGACATTTTTCTTTTTCTATTTTCTATTCTATAATATTTCTTAGTTGTTTTTGTTTTCTGGCTAACAGTTGACAGCACTGGCGCATATTATTCTTGTTGTTATTGCTGTTGCCTTTGCTGCCGAGAAGGCAACATTTCAATTCGGATTTAGCGATTCGTGCGGCAGCCGCTTTTTTAGTACTCGTTCCTTGCTCCTCGTTCCAAGTTGCTGTTTTCCCTATTTTTTTTTTTTTGTTTTTTTTTTTGTTGCCCGATTTCGTAACAGTTTTTACTATGTGTTTGTGTGCCTGTGTGTGACGGTTATTATAAATGAACCTCTCTCCCACTCTCTCTCACTCTTTCTCTCTTGTGCTGTCTCCGTTTAACCTTCTGCACTGTTCCGACTCGTTGACTTTGGCTTTGTGCAGTTGCTGCAGCATCTGCTGCTTTTCGCTCAAAATCAACAACATCTGCAACACGCGGCGTCGCGTTTTTGTCAACAACATGCATTGTTGCCGTTGTTGTTGTTGTTGTTGTTGTTGTTGTGGCTGACACTGCTGTTGTTGACAACGACAAGGAGGAATGATACTTTAACCTCTTATGAATCAGTTGCAACAGCCAAAACCATTACTTCAGTTGGCTAATGAACTTAATTCCCATTGTTTTTGCCAACTTGAAAACTTTCGAATTTCAAGTCAAGCACTTATACCCTGTAAGCAGTATTTGCTCCCAGTTTATAAGATATACATTTGAGCTAAGAGTAGAAAACTCGCTATAAATGCGAGTCTTTTAAGCTGCTCTAAGTAAAGTCCTTCCTGGCTTGTAATTCGCTTGAATTAGAGTACAAATATTTTATTTTAACTGATTTCCCATTATCCAATTATCAGCCCACTCCATGTTTATTTTATTTAAACAAATGCAAATATTTATCAATAATCATTTAATGCTTGCACACCATTAACTGCTTATGTTCTTGGTGTCCTCCATAGCCACATTACTCAAAACTTAACTGAGATTTTTAAAGCGCTCACTTTGCTGCATACAAAATTTGTTTCATTGCACAGTTTTGCATGCTTGTCTGTCATTAACGTCCTCCATGGTCACATTATATGTAAATGAATTCGTTAAACTGTATCCCTATGCCCCGTTTCACACATTCCAGTCTATTAGCTAGTGCTGTGCTGTCATTTACGGCCTCCATGGTCACATGATTGCCACGCTAATGACGTCGGATGTATCAGATATATGAAGTATGCACTCGGTGCCCTCTAACCTGCACCCTCTACCCTCTAGCCTGTACGAAGTGTAAGTGAGGTGGAGGTCAACAGCTGTTGTAGCTGTTGTGTTGGTCTTTGCATGTACAACGCGTCGCATGCGCAATCTGGCGTCGTCAAATGACGCATACGCAGCGTGGCCCAAAACATGGCCAGATCATGGCTACCATATAACACATGCAAATTGCCATTGTCATACTAAATATATATATGTATGTATTGTTGTGTTTGTTGTTGTTATTGTTATTGTTGCTTTCGTTTTGCATTTGCGGCAACCTTCATGGCTAATAAGCAGCCTGGCAGCAGTCACGGCACGTGGAATATACGACCTGCTTTTTGCTCTGAACATTATTTTGCATAGGTCACTCTTACTTCAGTGCCGTGAGCGGGACGGGGGTTAATAGAGCGGGACAAAGTGTAGGCAAGAAAAGAGACAGAAAGTAGTAACAAAAAATTATTGATCAAATTTTTTTGTTTGTCAGCGTTGCCACAACAGCAACACGAGACAAATAAATCGCAAAGACCGCTCGTGTAGTGTACTGCCTTCCTTAGACCTTCCTCACACCTCCCCACTCCCACACCCCTCCGCCCACCGACTTAGCTCTATCTGCCCTCCCACGTAGCAATGTCAAAACAAACAAATAAATAAATTCTTAGTGCCCAACTGAGCACTGTAATGGATCATCATCATCTTGTGACTATGCAGTCCACCCCCCGGCTGCATTCTGCATCTGACATGTGCACAAATAGACCACCGCCATACACCGCCAACTGTTCTCTTCAAGAATCACCTTCCACCGCCCTTCCAGCCACCTTTGTTGTTGCTCATTGTTGTTTTGTCATGAGGCAGCAAACACACAATGGCAAAACGATTTTCGTGCTAAAAATAACAAAATTGATGGCGTCTTTTAACCGTCGCCCGCTCCATACACCTTCCCCACACTCCCCGCATTCCACTCACTCCAAGTTCCCTCACACACACACACACACTCGGGCGTGTAGCACTCGTATATGTGTTCCATATAGCAAACAAACACGACTGCTTTTGGTTTGTGAAGCACGGAGCCGTAAGGGCGACAGTGGTGGGGAAAGGGGGGTTTCTCGGCTAGCTGGTCATGGCCACGGTGAAGGCGAAAAACAAGCAAATCAATTAAAAAAAATTTTTTGTTAAGAAGAAAAAAAAAGCCAAACAAAGAACGCGGCCAGAATTTCACTGGACGTTGCAATTACGTATAGAAATTTGACTTCATGTTGGCCTCCAAAAAGTCCAAAATTTCTTTGACACACTCTCAGGCCTTCCGCCTTTCACTTTCCCCTTTCCAACACCAGTATTTACCAACACTTGATGGAATTCTTTCGTGCCGCCTGACATTTCCGGCAGCGACTTCAACTGCGGTCGAGTCATTGTGCCGCTCTTCCGACAGCACAGCCCCCCGCCACTTGCACCCCTCTCCAACACTGTACCACTAATATGCAGTGTCGTGAGTAGGGGCTGTATCAGGTCTAACTACAACTAGCTTAAACTACACTTAAAGCCAAATATCTCAAGCAATTGTATTGGTTTCATAGAGCGTAATTCGAACTGACTGAGATTTGAGCACAACTGTGCAAGATAATTTAAATGCCGACAGTGTTGGGCAACGTCTTAAGAACTTTTAAAGCAGAGCTTGTTTTTTAGTGGAGTTTTAACGGGTTTAATGGCTTAGTGAATCTGATAAATGTTTTATATTTGCTAGAATATTTCAATGAGTTGTCAGTTGTTTCCATAAGTAATTACAATGTCAGTCAGTTCGAAAAGCGCTTAAATAAATACGAAAAGGATAAGAGTTAAGCTATAAAAGGATATGCATAGTTACATCATCTTAAAGTTATCCTGCATGACGAACTGCTTCTGCCTGTTTGTTATTTTATGGGCCACAAACAATAAAACACGACACACAACGATATACAACACATGCAAAAAAAGGTAAAAGTAATAAACAATAAAGAATTGATAATAATTTCCAAAAACTTTTCATCGTTTTTTCTCTTATGGAAAATCTTTTTTTTTCGCGCTCAAACTCTGTATGTGAATTTGAATTAACGTAAATAGATAGACTCTTATACATGTATCAGTATCTGTATCTGATTTGCTGTATTGTTTGCCTGCCTTGGTAGTGCTTTGACTGCAACTGGTTTCTCTACCTCTTCTTCTTGTGGCGCATCTCAGCTGGCGAACGCACCGCTGGCGCCGCGTGCATAATTCCCGACACCAGCTTTGTAGTTTAATTGTCTCGCCTCGCACCGCAACTATATGCAACAATAACGGAACGAGCAGCGAGTACATTCAGAGCAACCCGTTGTTGTTAACAGACGCGCGCGTCACTCTAAAGTGCAACGCATCTAGTATTGAGGCTCGGGTTCGCATCCGTTTGTAGATTTCGACTTCGGGTTGGGCTTCGGTAGCGATCGGCATACAAACCGTAGAATTTCTAATTTAATTTTCAACACTGCGAGGGTTTTTAAACCAACCTTGGAGATTTGTAGCCCTGTATCTAGAGGGAGCAATAGGGTTATGTGTTTGCAGTTTTATTCTAAAGACTTTGTGGTTTTACAGCCACTAAACAGTTAATAAATAATGAGACATACGATCAACAAAACTAGTGTTTTAAAAATAATAATTTGAATACAGTAAATGGGCTGATATAAGTCGAGCATCTAAACTACATACTCGCACTAGCTTTCTTTAGTTTTCTTTTGCATAGAACCGGAAATGCACATGGCTGCAAAGATACAGAAAGCGAAAACCAAAAAGATACACACACAGAAAGTAAAAGGTCTTGAAATTATGAGTGACCAACTGTTTTACTCATAATCGACACAAAGCAACACAATGCAAACATGTTAAATGCATTGCAGTTCCGGGACTACAGAAGGGAGCGTAAGGAGAACAGCACGCGCAGTTGTTAGCGCAATTTAAGCCATGTCCAAGGTCAATACAGTCTGTCACACTCAGTCCGTGCTTAATAATCGGCCACAATATGCGCATACACTCAACTCGTGCATTATATTACACCAGACGGGCCAACACTATGCTAAACCCAACCCCATTGCCTATTGCCCACAGCTACCCTTTGTTTTACCCTTAACATCTTATGCATATATGCAATGTTAATTAGCTGCAGGCGACAATCGATGATGACAAGTCAAAAGCATAACTGTAATACACAACGAGGCGCACTCACACTCACACATTGAACAAGTTCATTGATCAACAGCTGTGGAGGTCGATTCACAAGTGGCAAGTGTTATAATTGACTCAACAATGGAAAACAAAGGCATACAACGGCCTCCTCTTACATGTTGCCCAGCAAATTGGCAAAGCATAAGGTCAGAGGTATAAATTTTAAGAGAAAGAAAGGCAAAAAGAAAGCAGAGAAAGTGTGAAAGAGAACGAGCTAGAAAGGCTGTTAAATCAGATTTATTATAAAGCTGCGACAGCTTAACTTAAACAACTTACTTTTATCATAGATATTTAACGAAACTTTAGTTTAAAATTTTATTCAAAATATGGTCTAAAGTTTTCAGAATAAATTCTGTATATGAAAGGAGTCTTTTAAGTCAAAAACGTAGGAATTTGTGATTGTTTTAGGATTAACTGTATCACTAAGACACTAATTTTCCATGATTTAATAATCAAACCAAACCTTTTAGCCCTTTTGAAATAAGTTTGCATATAATTTTAATAATTTTCAGAGTTCTTATGAAAACGCATAGATCAACTGTTAAGCCCAAACATTTCGGCGAAATATGTGCCAAATCGGAGCAATCTATCATAAAGCTGTCATAGAAACTAACAGTGGAAGATTTAAATGTTGTTTGTTGAAAAAAACTAAAAATGTAAAAATACAAATACAAATTCCATTTCAAAGAGATCAGAGAGTATATTTTATTTCTGCTCTCTTTATCTCTAAAAGGCTCCAAGATCTTACTGGCAACTGCAGTTGTGGCCATTAAACTGAAATAAACAAAGGAACTTTCCAAAATTCTTTTCGAAATGTGAGAAACTCTTAGACAACCGCAATTGATTTAGCCCTAAACTTAAGAGTGCTTAAAGCAAAGCGATTTCGAATCTGTTTACACGCGTATAAAAAATGTTTTATTTTTTGTTATTGTTATTGTTTTTGTAGACAGCAGTTTATCGATTTTTGAATAGCTAAAAACAAGCGATAACACATGACGTATGAGCAATAAACTGAAGAGCAATTTATACTTTTATTGTATCAACTTCGTAGAGAATACACAAGTTGTATCTTCATAAAAGAAGACATAGATGAAAATTCGACTATTTTTATATACATTCGATATATATCTGTATATATACTTAATTGCGAAAATGCGATAGAAATTTTGTTGTTTGCCACGTCGATTCGAGTCGTAAATGTGAAATTTTTGGTATTTTGCGTTTCTAAGTAAATATTTAGAAAATAATAAAATGAATTTTTAATGCAGCAGCAGCAGCAGTAGAAGAACAATAACAAGAACAAGTAGATGGAGAAGTAGAAGTAGAAGCGGCAGCAGCAGCTGAAAAGAAGCAACAAATTAATAGGAGCAAGGCGGAGCAAAAACGGTAACAAACGCGAGAAGAGGGAATGGAATTGTTTGTGGGGGAGGGGATTGGATTTTGGGGCTTACCTTGGCGCTTGGCTTAAGCTGCCGTGCGTCGTCGTGATGTGGGCCATGCAGGCGATCCATTAACTTACTCCAACGCACACTCTTGGTTCCCCTTGGGTTAACACCGGCTAACAGAATTTGGGTTCCAAGAATTTCAAATATTTACAAAAGAGATTTGGGATGGATCTCTTTTTTATTTTATTTATTTTTTTTTATTATTTGCTTTTTTGAGGGGATTGTCTTGTTACTCTTTTTATTTTTTGCATACTTATATACAGCTACACATATATGTTTTATAGATACAAATGCATAGATACAGACAGAGCTACAGATACACGCACAAACAAACACAAGTCACTGAGCTGTACAATAAATATATTTATATGTTACGTATACGTAATATTGTTATTGTTGTTGCTGTTGTTGCTCGCACTGCTGCTCTATTCTGGTCTGGGGGCAGGCAGGCCAAGGCGGGCGGAGGAGCCGTATTTATGGAGGAGACAACGAATAGACAGACAGACTAAAGTCTAGATATATATTTATTTATATTCAAATTCAAATGACAAAAGAAATGAAACGAAACCGAAACAATTTTCTTTTCTGTTTCTGTTTCTTTTCAGTTTTTTTTTTGTTTTTAACGCTTGACTCTATGAGGGCGGCTAGCTGGCCCAAGGGGGGGACGGGGTACAACATTTGTCGCACACATTTTTCACATATTCCACAAAAACAACAGCAACAAAAAAAACTTTTGAAAATATAGAAAAAACAACAACAACAACAATAAGATCTCAACGTGAATTCCACGAAGATGAAGATGTTGTTGAAGACGACAACGAACGAGGATGAGAAACGTAAACGTAAACGAAAACGAAACGCGAAAATGGCGATCTGGACAGGGGCTAAGGCGGTGCAGAGGGAGGGGGCGTGCTGTGGGCCGGTAAGGGGCACAGACGTTGGCAACGTCATCGGTGACACTTTTCACATCATTTGCTTGACTTAATTGCCGTCGTCTGTTTCGCTTTTGGAATAAACAACACTGCACAAAAACGTTGGTCAATTCGCGCGCGACTCACACACAAAACACACACACAACATTAACCAAAAAAGAAAAAAAAAAAACAATTTAAAAAAATGTAAAAAAAAAAATAAATTGAATTTACTTATAGACCCATTTGCATATATTTTTAGTGGGGAAATGAGAAAAACGCACTGGAAAATTATTATTGTTGGCCGTTTGCGATTGTGGGGCAAGTGCGAAGCGTTCACCGGCGTGCGCGTTACTGAAGATCGCTGCGGCTGCGACTGCGGCTGCGGCTTCTGCTGCTGCTGCTGCTGCTGCTCAGGCGGGGCAAAGGCAGCAGACGGGCGGGCGGGGGAGTGGACAGCGACTGCGACGTTTTGAGCAAATCCAGCGCATGTCGCTCAACTCAACACAGCTTCTCTCTGCACACACATGTCTAACAGTGTGTGCGTGTGTGAGTTGGTGTATGTGTGTGCAAAGTGTTTTTCACGCAAATTGTTTTGCAGCAGCCGCAACAGCGAACGTCAACGGCCAACGGCCCACGGAACCAGCTGAAAGCGCTTTGAGGTGCGTTTATGCGCCAACAGCTTACGTGATTTTACCTCAATTAAGAAACAGCAATTTAACAACTTTTCTTTGCTACTAACTGTGCCAATGAATGTTACAACTTTTGCAAGGTAGTAATAAATATAATTTTAGCTTAGCATATTTATTTTAAAGGAATTGAAAAAAAAAAAATAAAATGTCAAAAATTTATTTATAAAATTTAAGAAAATATTAATTTAAATATTCTTCATTCACTGCTCATCAATTGTGTGAGTTTAAAACTTTCATTGAAAACTTTTAGTTTGCCGAAAAATCAACAACAACGCATAAACCTCTTCAATATTTGGCTGGGAGCCTTGTCCACTAGTCTCAAGTTGCAGCACAGTTGTTGCATGCCACAGCCTCGGCCTTGTCGCTTATGCAATGCACATAGAGCCTCAAAGACAATTATGATTTAGACAATTTTAATAGTAGCAATAAATGTTTGTTTATTTTTAACTGCATCAATTGTTTGTTATTTATGAGTCTTTAAAAAATAAAATGGTTTTAAGCGACGTGAATATATTTATAATATATGTTAAAAACTGCTAGAAACTAGTATACAGTTTCTTAAAAATATATTTTGTTATCTTCTGATAAGAAAAACAATTACTTTTAAATTCTTTTTTAGCTCACTTCGTGTTGGAAAAGTGATTATGAAGTGTCTTTTATGTTTCTATGTTTTCAAAACCAATTTAAGCAGAAATTACCAAGCTATAAAGTGTTTATTAATACGTTTAGCAGCACATAAAGTACACAACTTGAATACTATAATATTTAAAAACAGTCACAACTTTAAAGTTAAGCTTTTTAAACATTTACTACTTCAATCTCAACCGTGATAAACATTTTGTAGCTTTAAGTACGAAATAAATTTTTCAAATTCAAAGTTAAACAAAAGCCAAAAACTATCGATTACACAACATAAGTAAATGTTGGTAGCAAGTAAAGTTTTGCACATCTGCCAAAACAAATCACACACACACACACACACACACACACACACACACACACACACACACACACACACGGAGAGTCAAAGTTGAAATAGTTAATCTAAAAAGTTAGCAACTAGTTGTTGCTAACGATAAGAAATTGGTGTATTAAAAAGCAATGGAATGGAAATGGGAAATGGGAAATTGGAATTGGAAAATTGCAAATGGAATGAATAACAAAGTAAAAGCAGAAATAAAAGGAAAACAAGAAAATGTTTTTTGGGGGAAATGCAAACGACGCAAATGCAATTATAGAAATTGCACAAAATGCATTTCAGCATCATTTATTTCGATATATCTACACACATACATGCCTTATGATATACGAGTATTTGTTGTGTCTGTTTCTTGGGATGCAATCGACGTCAGTTGTTGCAAATAATAATCAAAAATAATCAAAATAGATGGAAAGGAATGAAACGATTTCAATGCATTTGAGATTTATTAGTGCACTGAAGCCAATAGTGACGCCAGAGATAGACAAAGACAGAGAGAGAGAGAGAGCTAGAGATAGATAGCACTTCTCAGCTATATGTAAATCTTTCAGCATTATTACTTAGTTATTAATGCGTTTTTATGGCATTAACAATAAGATCGAAGCAGCAGACGCGACCTTCGCTCGCATTTTCTTTAGATTTTCACTCAAGAAGATTGCGTAAAGCGGCCATCGCTTCAGATGCTTGCGATACGCAGATACTCAGCTACGCAGATACTCAGATACATAGATACATAGATACTCTGGCACAAAAAAAAAATGAAAAGAAACCAAGAAGATAGCAATGTTGTTGCCTTGTTTTCGTCAATTGTCGACAATATCGATTTTAATGTGCCTCTTTATTTGTTTGAAAAGCAAAAGGCAAATCAACCCAAGCAGGCGAGGGTGTGCCCAAAGGGGGCGCGGGTATGTGGAAACATTTTAAGAAATGCCAAAAATAATTTTAATGCATTTTCATTTTCATTTCGTTTTCATTTTGAAAGGCAACGGCTATGCCCAAGTAATGCCGATTGATTGCTGTTAATATTTGCCAGAAAAGTGGTTTTAACCAAACAATTTGCTCAGCAATTTCTTTCGAGCATAGCGATAGTAAAGAGGACAGGTGAGTGCGCGTGGAAAAAAGAAGTACACTGGGGAAAATAACATGCCTAACAATAATAATTTTGACTCCAAAACATCTGTTTGATTTTAACTTCTTTTCTTCCTAAGCATAAAGTGGCACCATTTTAAGGGCCTTATAAACTTTAGCAAATTCTTTAATCAAGGTCAATGGTACTTATTTTTAGAACGACAATTATTTCTGTATTCCAAACACATCTGGATTTTATGAGCAAGTCCATAATATTTGCCCTTAGTTCAAAAAAACAATTCATAATTCACCGAAAAGTAATCAAAGTTTAAGATTAATTGCAGAAATATGCAAAGATACAATTATACTTTTTTATAGCTTTAATTTAAAAAGAAAAATTGTTTTTTTTTTTAAATGTTTTGGTTGCGAAAAGCTATAAAAGTAAAAACCATTTCGAATGCTTGTTTTAGATTAAAAAAAGTTCATCATTTATTTGAACAGTGTATGTTATTGTGTTCCCACACACGTATGAGTAACGAGTTGTTGATGGGCGAACAGCGTGAATTGATGATTTGCAGTGCGGCTAACTAAAATGGCCAAGAGGGATTAAGAAGCCGTCAACAGTTTGGGATAAGGTCAACGGAAGAACCAGCGAAAGCTGTGGGGTAGTTTCAAACATATTTGTCCGATTTTTTGAGGCGCATTTAATGCATATTTTTGGTTTATTCTTTCGGCAGCTTTATTTTTTTTTATTATTTATTTATTTGCCGAGTGTTTATCAGATCTACCAACAGTGTTTGATGCACAGCAAGCAGATTGATACAAGCAATTTTAGTGTCAATCATGCAACAAGCAGTGCTAACTGTGACGTCAGTGTTGACAGAATAACCTCCAGTCAGCACTAAATTTGCTCAAATCAAAGTGGAAAGAGAAATAGCAGCACGGCTCACTCTCATGTAGTGCAACATGTTGGTAAGTAAATTGAAGAGTCCTTCTCAATTCTAATAGAAAAGACTTGTAGAGTTTTTTATTTTTATAGTTTTATGGGTAAACCGTTAATACTATTCAGTTATTTCACTTTGGTTTTACACAACTTATTCACTGTCCACAATTAACAAATTAACTTTTGTAAACTTCAAATTGAAAACCGTCAATATAAATTATATTCCTGAGAAAAATCGTAAATATATGTATGTCATACCCATAAACAAATTAAATTACTTTATCTTTCTACAATTTAAAAATGAAATAAAGTAAACTTGCTGTTAGTCTTAGCCTAGACACAAACCATATTGCACATTGCGTTGCCTTGCCTCAATTAGATTGGTTCAAAACTCACCTGCAAAGAAAAGAAACAAGAAGGAAATTCGCATTAAACAAATGAAGTTACTTTTTTTTTTATTATTTTGTATGCAAGTGTTAGTATGCTGGTGATGGAGGTTAAGCGTTGACGTCACAGCAATGCAGTGGACCTGACCCTGTGACCTCTTTCAGTGCGTTTGAGTTCAAGGGACATTGACACAATGTCATAGTGTTCTAGAGCCGCATAGGGCAACTGTGACGTCAGCAGCTTTCGCTGTGACTTTGGCTTTCGCTTTAGCCATAAGTGAAAGAGCTTTGCTGTTTGCTTTGCGATCATTCGCAGAGCTTTTCAATGACGTCAATGTGCTTGACTGGGGTCATGAGCTTGACAATGACGACACAGCCTCACAGCGCCCTCTATGTGAAAGCTGACAAAGCTCAAACAAAAAAGCTATGGAGCTTTACTTATCGAACTTCCAGTGCTTACAAATTCGAAATTTCAACAAGTTTCGATTTCAATGCTGCAGACAACGCGGATGTTGACGCTAACGCAGACGCCGACAGCGACGCCTACAGCGAATGGTCGGCATTTGTTGCTCAGCAGCAGCAACAGCAGCAGCAGCGAGCACGTGCTCGCTCCATTCGTTAACCGTCGTCAGTGGCCGCTCGGCTCGCTTCGGCTGGCTTGGACTCAGTTCGGGTAATTTCGGCTCAGCTGTGTTCGGTTGCTGCGGCATTTGATGTTGCTTCCTTTTACACTGCGCACACTTTGAGGCATTCATGGGCTGCTTACGGGACTCATGTCTCAGTAGCTGCGTGTCTCTGGCATGTCTTTTTGCACACACGTGTCTGTGCGTGTATGTATGCATGTGCTTGTGTGTGTGTGTCTGCTTAGCAATAAAAAATGCTGCACTGCCGGCACAGGATGCTTATACGTGCCACACTTGGAACTTCGCAGCTCTTCACCACAGTTGCCTGCTGCTTTTTATTTTATTGTCAGCCCGCTGACGAAACTCTTGATCCGTCAAAGCAGCCTCTCACCTACCCCCACCTGCTTCAAAGCACAACACTTGACATTCCTGTGGGTTATTGAACATCCAGTGGCAGCAGCAGCAGCAGCAGCACCAGTAGCAGCACAAACACCAAATTTACTCCATGTCGATGCCGACGTTGGCGTCGACTTCGCCCTCATAAATATGCAAAGAAATTGCAAACGAACTAAACGAGCAAAGCTCAAAAAAGAAAAGAAAACAGAAGGAGAAGAAAGGAAAATAGCAAGAAAATGCTGAAGATATCTACGGAAAGAACGAAAAGGAAGCGACAAACGATGAGATGTCGAAATTTCCTTCTGCGGCAACGCCGCATTTTCTTTCTATAGAACGAGCCAAGGCAAACGGGGCGTGTGAATATTTAAACTGTTCAATTGCCACGCCCACGGCGGCAATCAGGGCATTTAACATGAAGCAAGTACAAAAGAAAAGACACCCAGATAATGTAAAAAGCAAGCAGAAAACTAAAGGATTATTATGGGCAAAAGCATGCACTTGGGAGTGTCCATTTAAATGACTTAAACAAACTATTGAATAGATTAATAATCAGGACGATTAGCATATAGACACTGTACTCATTGAAGTGCGAACTTACAGCCTCCTGCAAAGTAATGCAAAGTACACAAACCTTTTGAAATAATTTGCAATTGTACCTCGGGCTTAGTTGTGGTTTTATTATGCATAAGCTTTCAATCAGCGCAACGTAAACACTTCTTCAATTTGCTGGATTTAAAATAGATTAAATTTTAAACAAACAACTGCACACTAGATTATTAAAAATATTTTTACAAAGCGATGGGAAAACTAGTTTAAGCTCAGACTTAGTGCTTAGGACTTGCGACTTGTACTGAAGTAGCAAATTTTATTTTAATTTTCAGCTAAAGAATATTATTTTTAATACAAAGTTGAATCTCTTTGTTAAAAATTCTTATCATGCTGTGATGAGCTCGAATCTGAATATGGACGCTGAACCATCATCTCTCGCCCGTAGCACTTGTATAACTTTTTAGTTATAACTCTCCAATTATAAATAGGAATGTCAAGCCAATTTTTAAAAATTTACACTTCAGTTAGTGTTGCTTATAATTAACAGTATATAGAAAATTACGTTTGTAAATTAATAAAATTTTAAATGGTAAATGTTAATAAATTCAGGCTCAGCTGTGAGCTCAGAAGTATGACTTCCTATTATTAAATCTGTAGTTTAAAAGCCAATCAAAACAATGCTTAAAGGTCCTTATAAACTTATTAAATGACTCACCAACTACTCTTTAGTTATTTGATTATGATTTAAATCAAATCCACATAAAATCAATGAATTGAAAAAGTTAATTTGACTATTATTGCTTAAGTTATGCGCTTGATCAGGTGAAAGCAACGAAACTTACTTAAAGTTTTTGATTGACTAAAGCAATTGAGACGGTGTCACAACCGATAACTCAAAGCAAACAATATTTCTTGCCACAAAGTTGCAACTGGAATATTTGTAGAATATTGCAGTTCTTGGCAAGACATAAACTCAGCTTTATGAACGAGATTACTTGGGGAAATTGCAGCAATTTTGTGAAGTTTTTCATTTCTCATGTGGCATAAACAAATGTGTTTGTGACATTTTCAGTTTCATTGCTGCTTTGCCACTGTCGAGTTGTGGCTATTGTAGTATGTAGTTGTTTCTTGTGTGGAGTCATAAATGTATGTTGAGAGTGCGCCTGAAGCTTCAATAAAATTGTTTGTTTAATTTGACTCGGTTGCAATACACCTGCCACATTATTCATACGCAGCGTTAACGCTTTTAGCTTATGCTTAGCAAATGTGTTGCAGCTTAAGCCATTTGGCTTGATGTCAGTTGCCCATTTAATTTGTCATTTGCGCCATATCTTTCAGACAGCGCTCTTCTCCTCTCTAGTCCCCTATCTGTCTGCCACTCTAATCAATTCTTGATGTTATTTAAGAGGTTCTTCAAAGGGCAAAAGCTTGACATTTTGATTTATTTACTTCACTGTGGCTTTAGCCAAAACTGTTGCCGTTGTTGGCAGCAGAGTTGGTGTTGTTGCTGCTGTTGCCACTGCTGCTACTGTTGCCGTGGCTTGTTGCTTGGCAAAAACATAATCGGCTTATTGCCAATGCCAAGCTCCCTTGTCTTGACTTGGCTCCTGAATACTGAATTTGTTGCCAAAACGCGACTAGCAAATGGCAAATTGTTGCTTCTGTCATGTTGTTGCTACTGTTTACCTTTGCTCTCAGCTGACCTTTGTCCCTTGGCTCAGCTGGTTGCCGTGTGATACGCACAAACACACTCACTCATTCTACCATAAAGTCAACTAACCAGCTTTTCCCCTAGCTTAAGTAAGCAACAAATTAACTCATTGTTGCTACTGTGGCAGATATTGTTGCAGCTGCAACTGCTGCTGATGCTGCTGATGCTGCTTCTACTTGCACAGTTAACGAGCTTCTCACGACTCATTGACTTTGCCCACCGTAATACATATATATTGTGGCTAATGGAATTGAATTCCTTGAACCTCATAGCTCAAGATATGCAAATGAAGTGCAAACTGCAGCAAAGAAAAACAGGGCAGAGATTCTAGAAAAGTGTGCAGTGAAAAGATAAGTTGCTTCAAAAAGCAGCACAAAAGATACAAAAGAAACGCATAAAAGATGCACACTCACTTATTCGATAAATTGTGTTATGAATGCTGCTTCAAGTATTCAATTTATTTTGCTTCGATTGAATGTTGGCAAAGGATTGAAATTAATATTTTGTCGAACTCATTCAAGCATTAAGTTATTTATAAAACAGTTGTGGTTATTGGCAACTTAACTAATATTTAAAAAAAAAAATATAGGAACCGAAATTACTTGAATCTAATGAATGTAAATAATGCTTTTTGGCGAACTTTTCATAATTTATTTACACCGAAATTAATTAAGTTTATCACTTTTTAATATGTTTAATAAAATATAAAGTATAAATAAAGTATAAAGTCTTTTTTTTGTCGAAATTAAATTAAATTAAATTATTTTGTAGTACCACAAAATATTAACAAAATATTTTTCCAGCGTATTTCTACTTACTTATAGCGAGAATAAAAAAGAATCAGCTAATTAATGTCTAACTAATTTCATTTTATGACGGATGTTTGAAACTAAATGAGTTTTTTTTTTGAATAATTTTGATAAATAATTATACATAATTCTATATACAAAAGAAATGCTTAATGGTTAAATCAAAAACTTGATTTTTATAGAGGTGCGATTAAATTGCGCTTAAAAAAAAATATATAAATATACATATCTATACAAATGTCTTTAGAAATTGTGGTAATATAACCAGAATTTTTGTATGGTAAAATTTCTATTAATATTTCTCGCTGACTTTGCATTTCAATGTAACAAATTGCTAATTTTGAAATAGAATTAATGTTACTGCAATTTTATTGCAAAATAAGCAATATTTTGAACTGTGCACGGAACACTCGTTTAATTGGCGCATTTATTTGAATTCATTTACGGACATACGTTACTGAAAGAGTGTGATATTATTTGTGTATAAACTGTGGTATTGCTGTCTAATGAAGAGAACATTCGGAACATGTGCGTTTGTTGTTTTTATTTGTTATTTGCAGCATTTCCCGCTCCCAACTGCACGACTCGTTCCTCCCTGCGCCACCAAAATGTATGTAACTGGGCGCATGCGTTGGCCCAGAAGAGCAACACTTGCTCTCACTCTCTCGCACACTCTCTCAAACTTTAAACTTCAACTATAGTTGCTGCTTTTACTTAATACATATTTACATTTTGTTGTTTAAATCTCCCAGGTACATGCTGAAATATGCACTAAGTATTTGGCTAGTTGGCACGTGTGGGCAACGATTTGTGTTGTCGCTTTCTCTTTGAAGTTGCGGCTATGCGTTGTTAGCTCTCTTATAAAAACAAAATCAGGCACACACACACACAGACACACATACACACGCACACATGGGAATAGGAAAATGCCGGCGAAAGAAGCGCCGCTATGGAAAATTGTCGCACAGCAAAGTTTAGTCGGAAATTAGACGGCAACGCGTTCGGTTTGACAGTCTCTCACTCTCACACGTACCAACACACACACTATCTCTCTTTCTCACTGTCTCTCTTTCTCTGTCGCACTGTATTGCCTGTAGGCATAGTGGGACCAGCAAGTGTAATAAAATTGTTGAGCACAGCAAATGAAATCAAATGAAATGAAATTAAATTAATTCGCAATTGGAACTTATGCATAAACGTATGTAGAAATAGTTTAATTAATTGTCGCATAAAACAAGAAAATTAACTTAAAAGTCAATTGGTTTTGGCAGCACCACAACATACACACACACATATATACAAACCGCACACACACACACACAACAATATCAAGCTATTGACTTTAGTTTGTTTTCCTTTCACAACTTTAATGTTTGGACATCGTCTAGCTCAGTGGTTGTGTTTGTATATGATTGGGTGCTGAAGGAGGTTAAGGGGGAAGTAGTGTGATGTAGTGGGGTGTATGGCCCACCCATTCACGTTCTCAACTAATATTATTTAATAATTCTTATTGCGTATGCCTAGGAACATGAACAGTATAAATAGAGAGCGCGCCCACTTGAATATTCTAAAAATACAAACAAAGTGGTTCACATTATTTTGATTTTCATTTCGATTCTGATTTCGATTTCAGTTTGATTTTTATACATATATACACACTATATATCGTTCATTTATAGTTGGCCTGCACTTGTGGGCCATAAATCAACGAGAAGCTGATCAATTGAATGCCCTCGAACAGGTGCTAAGAGTGCTCTCACTCTATCCCATTCGCTAGCACAGCGAACATGTTTCTCGCAGTTAATCAAAGTCTCCACAACTCGAAGAGACGTCGCGAGGAGGCAGCAGCCACAGCAGCCACAACAGCCATGGCAGTCACCGCAGATATAGCATCTAGAGACAGTCGGTCCCGGGAGACAACGGATTCCACCACACAGCTGGTGGCCAATATGCTTACTAATGCCTCAAGCCTCGAAGGGCCTGTGGGAGCTAAATGCGAGCGTTGCCATCACGTCGTGCAACAAACGGTGGCAACAACAGCAACAACATGCGCTCCCTGTCGCTGTGCCTGCAACTGCATCAATAAGCTCGATGATAGCGCCAGTGTGCGCACCTCCCTAGGCCTAGTTTACATCTATCTGGGCGCCCTAACTCTTATGTTGGCAACCCTAGCCATACTCTTCTATACTCAGTCGGGCGAGGAATCGCCCACGCCTATGATGCTTAATCAGAGGGCTTTCCACTCACAGTTCCAAGCGGAACTGGAGCGATCGGAGCATATGCTGCGAGCGATGGTCACCCAGATTATGGAGAGGGACTATCCCTTGGACATGGGGTAAGTTATGAAAGATAAATAAAGCAGGAATATTACTACATTCATTTTATTCACACTTAATATTTAGTTCGGAACTAGTTTGGAACAATTTATCCTATTAAGCACTAAAGCTTCAGAACTAGTTCCGCAACTACTGTTGGCTAAACTTCGTTCTAGTCTTTAATTTTATATATTTAAATAAAAAAGGAACGAGTTCCGCACTAGTTCCTAAACTAGTTCCTGAACTAGTTCCGGAACCAGTTCACTCATAATTTTAATTCAATCTTTCTAACTGCATTACAGCACCACAACAACACAGCCGAGCAGCTTGGGCTCCAGCGTGGTTCGGAACGAGCGTAAAATGAACGACAATTTCCTGAGTCACTTTCCAGATGGAAAACGAATGCGCCGAGACATCGCCTCCACCTCACCCGCTTCAATGCACGGCAAGCAAGCAGCAACCGGAATCTTTTCAACTGCTTGGAACTAAAATATATATCTATAATTTACAGCAGATCCATTGATTGAGTTCTTCAATCCGAATCATCGCAAGGCGCTGGAGGAGCAGGACACTGAAATTCGCAAGAGAACCGGTCTGAAAGGTGCAGCACCCGGAGGCGATGAATGGATTTATTTGAACACATATTGTCGTGTACCCGAGAAGATCATAACGGGCTTTTGCAAGGGCACCCAGGACTATTGTCCGCCAGCACCACAAGGACCTCCCGGCGCGGTGGGACCCAAGGGTCCTACGGGTAATCCAGGACTACCCGGCATACCCGGTCCCAAGGGTAATCGCGGTGATGTTGGTCTACCCGGTGCACGTGGTGTCGATGGAGTGGGTCAAGTGGGTGCGGCGGGACCTCGCGGACCCAAGGGAGATGCCGGTAGTGTCGGCAGGGCTGGCCTGGATGGGCGGGACGGTGTTCCGGGTGAGCCCGGCCTAGATGGTGTGCCAGGTCGTGCCGGTGCCGATGGAAAGAACGGTCTGGCTGGCAGCAATGGCAAGGATGGCATGAACGGTAAGGACGGCAAGGATGGCTTGTCAATAACGGGTCCGAAGGGTGCACAAGGTCCGCCCGGCGAGAGGGGTCTGAAGGGTAAGCATAACTACAACTAAATATCTAAAAAGTGATGTAAGAAAGTTATCGCTTCTTTAGGAATTGCTGGTCCACGCGGACGTCCAGGCAAACCCGGTACCAATGGCACACCGGGTGTGCCCGGCATCAACACCTGGAAAATGCAATATCCCAACGGCAGCGTCGCCAACGACTTACTTATACCACCCTCCATAACAGGTATGCGATCACAAAATGCAGCACATTTCTTTGGAAACTACAGGCTACCGTTAGCTGATTGAACTAAGCTTTGTGCGGTTATATTAGATGGTTGAAACACATGGGTGTTTTACAAATAAGAGGAAACGATTCGTCTTAGCATCCCTACCAACATATAGTCCCTGAGATCTGCATGTTCCTACAGGCAGACAGTGCTATATCGACAAGGCTGTCCACACTTCACGATGTCCGCTACGCCTGCTTCCGCCTGTAACTCGTCCTACCTTTCAGTAAACTCCTTGACTTTTTAAGTTAAAGTGCTAGACCCAATTTCCAACTCTTCTACTTCACTGTAACAACTTTTTCTCCTACTTTTTTTCAGACCTAACCGCACCCAATTTCCGACGTAGCATCATCGTGGAGGAGGGCAAAACCCTCAACATGAGCTGCTCGGCGACGGGCAATCCGCCTCCCCAAGTGGAATGGCGTCGCGATGATGGTCGCACCATCAATGTGAATGGTGTTGAGTGTAAGTATGCTTGCCACATGTGGCAGGAATCAACTAAAGCTGAATATGCCAACAATCTTCTTCTCCTTTCCTCCCCTAGTAAGCTCCATTAGTGGACAGTTTATTAAATTTACAAACATTACGCGTCATCAGATGGCCGCTTATACGTGCCACGCCAACAACGGCATTGCACCGGTTGCAAATGCCACATTCTTGGTCGAGGTGCACTGTGAGTAACTTTTGACTTAAGCTAAATATAGAAACAGCTTTTGATAGACTTTCTTTTTAGTTGCACCTATGATCTCCGTCTACCGGCAGATGATCTATGCGGAGTACCAGAGCAGCGCCACCTTAGAGTGCCAGGTGGAGGCCTTTCCGGAGGCCATACGCTACTGGGAGCGTGCATACGATGGCAAAATTCTTGATCCCAGCGACAAGTATCGCATAGAATCCTACCCAGATGGGTGAGTACATAGCATTTGAGTGTTTGCTCTTATTTCTTTAACAATTTCATAATTTCAACAGTTTCAAGACCTCGATGCGTTTGACCATCAGCAATTTGCGTAAGGATGATTTTGGTTATTACCACTGTGTGGCCAGAAATGAGCTCAACGCTACAATGGTCAATTTTGAAATTGCACGTAAGTAGAAGACTTTAAGGGGTTTTTGTGTAGACAATTTACTCAACATGGAGTAGAAATTTGTGTATTGGGATACATACCTACCTTAATACCTTATCGAACCAACTGCTTACAGGTCGGTATATACTGACTCAGTCAAATCGGAATACCTTATCATATTAGATACTAAACGAATTATAGGTTCGAAAATTGAACTGGTTCTCTTTATATACACTTTCAGCTCAAGATCCCAACAGCGAAACACCCTATGTGGGCAACAATGTCAAGGTGTATGGCCAGCGACCGCCCGAGAGTGAATGTCCTGTCTGCGATCAGTGTCCAGATCCAAGGTAAGAACAATTCAATTTACCTACACTGTTTAGTGTTTGAAACTCTTTTGCTTAGCTTATATCAATGTAAGGATTCCGTATTGAACAACTTTGAGATACAGCCCACGGGTAATCGCAGCTATCCAGGTTTACCGAAGCGCATAAAGAGTAAGAGAACTTGGAAAACTCAATTAGAAAACTCAATATTTATTTATGACAATTGCAGGCTGTTACTTGTATGCGGTGGGTAAACCAGTTTTCCACAAAGTTGTGAATGAGAAATTCGGCTCTTGGTTACGTGATGCTGCTCCCAGGGACATTGATCGCGATAAGACCTTTGTGACCAATGAAAATGATGTCTATAATCTATTTGAATACTCCACACGCACACAATATCGTATGAATATTGTGCCCACACACAAGTACGAAATATCTGAAGGTTTTCAAGTAAGAAAGGAACAGAAACATGCCCGTGATATATTAATAACTTTACTTATTTCTCAATTACTTTTAGGGCAATGCACACATAGTTTATAACAACTCGTTCTACTATCATCAGCGGAATACGGATTTGGTTGTCAAACTGGATTTGACGACAAATAAAAAGATAAGTAAGTTTAGTTTATAAAATTGCTACAATTTCTATACTCAATTATTGTGCTTTTGTTGTAGGTGTACAATTGCCCTACGCCGGAGTCGCTGCTGGCAATCGACTCTACACAACGAATCATAATTTCATGGATTTCAATGTGGATGAAGTGGGACTCTGGGTGATCTACAGTACACACGACTCCAATAACACGCTGGTGGCCAAAGTAAGTTAAAGTCGAAAGCTTCCCTGGTGTCAAACTAAACTAAAACTTATTTCAGCTGGATGCTGAAACTCTGAGAATGCAATACAATTTTAATATCACATTGGATCACAAGCAATTTGGTGAAATGTTTATTGTGTGTGGAAATCTGTACGCGATTGATTCCGGTACCGATAAAAATACTCAAATACGCTATATGGTGGATCTCTACAAAGGGAAACTGCATAACGCCAATCTGCCCTTCTCAAATCCATTCAGCTTCACAACTACAGTTGGGTACAATCCCCTATCAGTAGTATGTATTTTAGAAATTCTATATAGTTGGAAAGCACTTTAATTTGTTCTCTTTTTAGGAACTCTACTCATGGGATAAGGGTAATGCACTGACATACCCTATACGCTATAATGAACATCGCAATCAAGATGAAAATAATTAATAGTAAAAACTATGTGTCATATTAAATAAATCAAATAAACTGTTCTTTTTTTTACCAATAAATTTGAAGGTTTCTTTTTCCAACAGAAAGAAGAAAAAAATATACTGCAGGGCCTCTTCAAGTCGAACCGTCACTTGTCTATATAAAAATGCGCCTCAAATTGTGTATACGCCATGTATATATTAATTGATTGTGCAAAGCAACCAAATACCTCTCATAAATAGCTAGGTGCCAACCGTTATTTTGTTCCAGTAAACAAGAGGAAATTTCACTAATGAAACGACAACAATAAATAATAAATATCACAAGTTAATTACCGTTTATAATTAATAGTGACAACAATTTGTATATTTCGATATAAATCGCTGTGAATATTATGCACAACTCGTTAAACCCCTTTAAAAATTCAAACATTTTGTAGCATAAAACTTTCAACTACTAAATCATGAAAATATATATTTTAATGGCAATTTGTGTGCCATAAAGTTTCTGCTCGAATGCCCAAATTTAAATTGTTCTTTCTTAATATTTCATGAATAATCTAATTAAACGTTTAAAAGCCATTAAATTCTTTTCCAATTGTTTGCAGTATCCTCTTAACCCCAAGAAAATATGAAATTTGACTATAATCAAAGTTAATTGTTCCCCAACTTAAATGGCAAGTAGTTGGAATTTTGCACAAAAATGAGAAAGAAAATAGAGAAATGAAAGTTTTGTTATTCGCTGCGTGGTTTAAGCCCGGAGCAGTTTTGTGTTGACCTTAATGAGCTAAAAACGAATGCTCGTCCGTATTCCATGGCGATTCTGTCTGCAATTAGCTGCAATAATGTTGACATTATCCTCGTCTGCTTCATCAATTATGTGTATGCTGTTGCCTAGTTGCACCACTTGCTCCCTCCTGTCACAACCCACATGGTACATGCGGCATGCAGAGTGACACTGCAACAAGTTCAGCAGCGGCAAAGCGACAACGTTTGAACGAAGCCTGCGGAAACTACGCAAAAGTGTGATAAAGATAAAGAGAGGTAGGTGGGAAGTAATAGAGAAGTGGAGGGAGATGTAGAGAATGATATTACACAGAGTTTCCAAACTCCAGGCTATAAAATTGATTATCAAACATTTGATTTAAAGTCGAATAATTTTAAAAGAAAAGTAAATTTATTTTCAATGTTGGGACACAACTTCTTACTTTTATAAAACTTTTGATAAAGTTTATTTTTTGAAAATTAATTAATGAAATCCAAGCTTCAAGCTTCTACTTTATTTAAACACGACTTTTAGCGTTTGTTCTTTTTTTTTCAGTGTAAATTAAAGGCCTGAAAATGTGTGCATTTGTGGCAGTATCGGGCTTTGGGTCGTAACTTCAGTCACGGCTCATAGATTGTACAATGGCTAGCCGAGCAAGTGAGGACTGACTCTTCAGCTGACTGGCTAATTGATTGACTGACTGACTTACAAACTGACTGATTGACAAGGCATCAGTAAACTTATCGGCATCAAAAGCATTGCGCTGTCTGACAGTTTGCCGCGAGCTTCAAATTTGGTTATACCCAATAGCGTGGGTATAATAGATTGACTGACAGTAAGAACACAGTAAAAGATTGTTAGTTAAAGATTTGTTTTCTTTTAAGCTTGAACATAGAAAAATGAAATGAGCTAGAAAAACTTGCACAGGGTATATTTAAATCATGTTAGCACGCTTGTGCCCTTATTTACTGTTACTTTTCCCTATTCCGACTTTGACTCTTTCACAATCAAATTGATTGCTTTGCGCTTTTGTTCCCACCCACAAATCCGGCTCATTCGGCTGCTTTGCAAGGACATTTCAATTCCATTCGACATTTGCCACATGTGCGTGCCACATTCATTTGATGAGCAGCCTCCGAATTGGGCTGCATGTTTGACAATTTGCATATTTCGAACTCCTCTCCCAAACTCTCTCTCTCTCTCTCTCTCTCTCTCTCTCTCTCTCTCTCTCTCTCTCTCTCTTTCTCTCTCTCTCTCTCTATATCTCTCTCTCTCCATCACATACTCTTTGTCCGCCTATGGCTTTGTTTCTTTTCATTCAGCCCTGCGTCTTGTTTGCTTTTGTAATTGCCAGCGCAATTTCGAACGGCTTCTCTCGCAGGCTTTCCCAAAATGTGTGTGTTTTCCTACTACTTTGAAGCAGGATTTCAGATTTTTACAAATTTAAATTCATTTATATTAATTTACTATAAAATATGATAGTTTGAAAGCTTTTGCTGGACTTCTACTTTCATGTTAAGCGCTAAATTACTCATGTGATTTAAGTCTAAGGACTTTTCCATCAAGAGAAACCTTTTTTTTAAGCATCTAATAGGGTACTTTTATTATATATTTTCATCTATCATTTCCATCTGCCCAGACGACATCATCAATCTTAGCGCTTTTATGTTATTGATTTAAATGTGATAAGAAAGCAATTAGAATTTATTTTGGTTGACAGCCTCAATTATTCAGTCTACTCAATCATCGGCCAATCAAGGTCTAATTAAGCGCCATCTGGCGTTCATTTGTGAGGCAATTAATTTAGCATTTAGAGTGTGACCGTTCATGTGTTAGCGTTATTTTGATTTATATCGTTTTAAATGTAACACGAAATTTTGGCAAAATGCCAAACGAAAACCAGCTTGACACGAACCCCTTGAATACCGCATGCTCCTGGCCCCTGAGCCCTGACCCCGACAGCGATCCCGACCGAGACCCAGAAACAGACCCAAAACCCATTCAAGTTCGTTCCATATCATTTTTCATATTCTTTTTTATATATTTTTTTTTTTTTGAATTGTTGTTGTTGTTTTTGTTGGAAGCTAGCACAGCTGCTGTTGGACAGCCATTTGTAAGGATAATGCGCCGTTGTCAAATTGCCAAAAGTCTGCAAGAGTATATAAAGTCGAGACGAGTGAGTTGAGTCCGCTGCAGTGTGGCAAGATGGGAGGATGGAAGGATGGAAGGATGTGCTATGGAAAGTGGTTGCTGGTTGCTGGTTGCTGGTTGCTGGCATTACAGGATCAGAAACAGCTGTTTAGCACTAAGCATATTTGGCAGTTACTTTCACTTTGCTTTCAATTTGGCCAAAAACAACAGCAATTGTTATGCTTGAGCTGCTGCTCTATCTGTCCAATTCACCTTATCCCTTTTAGCCATTTCTGTACCACACAACCACGAGTGGCCTTTTATTCTCCAACCTTTTCTCTGTTTTCCCTTTGACACAAAGCTTAGTTCAATTATCGGTTTCAATTGCGGCTTCAAAAGCACACAATCGACTTGGGTATAAATGAAAAGTGGACTTGTGTTTGAAAACAAATAAATAATAAGACACCTGTTGACCAACCACCTCAAACAATGACTTGTGTCTAGCTTTAAAACAGTCTTTTATATATAAATTGTATAAAATTTGGGTTTCATCAAGCTAATAACGCGAACATACCGAACATACAATTTTACAAATTTATTATACCCCCCACTAGCATTACATCAACAGCAAAATCAACTTTCTAAGCTGGTGTACTTTAGTGTTGGGCCATAAAATCCAATACAATTTCATGGCTTTGATTTGCTCATGACTTGGAGGCATCTGCATCTGCTGCCAGCGACTGATAGTAAAACTCAATTGCATGCAAACAATGGCAGCCATTACAATATAGACAACAACAATAGAAAGCAGCTGAACCAGCCTACCTAACCACCTTTAAGAAGCCAGCTAACAGTGTGCCAATAATCATGGTAAATTTGCCAACGCGTTAAATTATTTCTTATAATTTTCCATGGCCAATGGAAATCAAAGAATATGAGACGATGATAAAAACTGCAAAATATTTGTACTTGAACAGATTTTAATTTTTAGCCACGCTGAGACAACTGATTTTATTATGCAAATTACGACAGCCAGATTGAAAGTCTCTCGTCTCTATATTTTCTTCACTTCTCTCACTTTCTCTTTTTCACTTTCCCTCTGCCTCTTCCTGGCTGCCTTGCTAGTTACCAACCAGTCAAGTCAGGCAATGAATCTGATTAATTATTAATTATGAGAAACTGAAAATTGGATTTAGCAAATTGTAGGCGCTTAAATTGATATAGCTTGCAATTAAGTAAGCGAATGTTCTAAATTGCAAACTTGGCTAAGAAGGCTTTAAGCGATATATTAAAGATTCCTAACACAAGTTTAAATATATTGTTAAAATAATAAAATAAAATAATATTTTTGAGCTGTGAAACTGCCATTGAACTCTGCATTTAAGCAACTTAAACTCCACCAGCATAAATCGGCAGAGGAATGGCATTATACTTGTACAAGTCTATAGCTTCACTTCACTTTTAAGTATCTACTTTCAAAGTCAAAGTGGAACAAATTTCACCACTTTTCTCACAGAAGATTTAAAGGTAAAATAAGCTCATATTTCCAATTAATTTTACCTACTTAAGCTAAAAAGTTCCTGGAAATGTTAAACACACTGTCGGTGCAAGCTAAACTATTTAAATAATTTCTTTAACAAACTCAACTTTAAGCACTCAGTTTTGTATAAACAAAGTATGTGAAAAATGTTGCAACTAAGATAAGGATTCAATAAACTGCTAATTTAAAAGTAACTTTTAATGAATGCCCAATTTCGATCAAGTTTATAAGTGGATTGATTGATTAATTACGATGCCATGTAGTGCCCAAAGTTGCCAGAAGCATGTGCAACTTTGGCCATATTACATGCCACACACACACTCACACACACACATATACTGCCACTTGCAGTTGTTATGCACACGTGCATCACTAAAGTCTCGATGTTGTTGTAGTCATTCACATGCTGTAGCATTGTGTGTCAGACAATGGTGCAGGTTGATGCTGCTGATGCCAGGCGTTTGCTGCGTGCCACAAACAAAAGCTACCAGCCAACAACAAGAAAACAAAAAGCTAAAGCACCAACGATTGTCATGCCTCAAAATAAATACACACACAGATGCACATACACACACACACACACACACACACACACACGTATAAATAATGATGACGCTTGCTCCATCAGTTTGGTTTCAACACTCGGCCAAGTGCAGCCTACACAATGGCCAAGACAACAGCAAAGAGGGGTTGAAAGAGAGGAAAGAAATGGGATGATCGGAAGGCGAAAGAAAAGGGGGATTGGGAGAGCACTAGTCGTTTGACTGAGATAACAGCTGATGCCTTTCATTGTACTTTTAAATGCGTTAATTGAGTGCTGCCAATTTTTTTCATCTTCATATTTGTTTTGTTAATACCCTGCGTCGATGGTGTTGTCAGTTAATGAAAGCTAAATTAACTAAGGATACAAATTAAGCTTTCTGTGAAAATTTAAAACTCTCACCAAATTAAAGCAAGAGCAAATTGTGCAACAATAATTGTTAACAATACACAGGGTATTTTTGCAGAGTACTTCAGCATCATGCACTCTCGGGAAAAGCTCCCTTACGTCGTTCCTCTGGTTGATTTTTATTTGTTTCTGTTCGTTTGCTAGCATTTTTTTTTTTGCTGTGATGTGTCTTCTCATCCATTTTGCTTGAAATCAAAGCGAAATTCTGTCTCTGTTTTTATATTTTTTTGTGCTTTGGTTTTTTTTTTTTTGACCCGGTACTCTAAAAAAGATTAGAGGAGTCTTTTTAGTTTGCCAGAAGCGAAATGTGTATTACACATAGATAAAACTTTTCCGACCCTATTATTCTTGATCAGCATTAACCCAAGACGATATACCAATGTCCGACTATCCGGACTATCATATGTATGGTATCATTATAACAATCCTAACCGGATCGAACAACTATACATAAAATACAGCTCCTATAGAGCAAATGAGTTGAAAATTAAAGAAAATGCTCACTAGATGGACAGGGTCTTTTACAGTCGGCTCGCTCGACTTTTGCCTTTCTTACTTGTTTTTTTTTTATAGCTGCGTCAATTGAAATGTTAGCCAAGTTTCCATTTGTTGCTATTGTTTTGCGTCTTTTTTGTTTTTGGCGACATTTTGAATCGTTTCGCATTGACACTTTGCGCTTTATGACCGCCATTAAAATGCCAAATGACCAGCACACATACACACATACACTGTGTATAGATACATATATAGCACCTCTTACCCAGTTGCAAGCGCTTTCTCGGGCCCTTTCCTTCATGGTTCGCTTTAGTGCACTTCAGTGGACGCCCCTCGACGCGTGTTATGGCCATTGAGGCGCTTATGCGCTCATTAATTTCGTTTGAGCGAAGTTCAATGGAAAACCCTCTATGCCAGATACACTCCACCAATTCATTCCTTCTCCCTACTGACAGCGGTACTTCGCGTTACAGCTATCTGCCATAGACAAAGTGGTGCAAATTTCAACAGGCAAATGAATAATTATTTGCTTCGAAATGTTGCTAACTCGCCAAAAACTCGCGTGTTGCGCCTTTACTCCACTGATAAGTATACCCGGAATGTGGGAAAAGTCAGGAGAAGTAGAAGAAGTAGAAGCAGTTAAATTAGAGGCACAGTCAGCTGAACATGAACCTAACAAATGACCAGCAATTAGACAACTGAAATACTTAGCAACAGCAACTGAATGTAAATGGCATTGCCCAAGCACGAATCATTTACCATATCTGCTAAGTGAGGAAGCCCTCTGGAAGGCCCCAACATGGCCGCACCATCCTTACATCACTTGGCTGAATTCGAAATCAGGGCAACCTTTTAAAGGTGTTGCAACTCTGAAATATTATGCACAAATTACTCTAAGCTTCAAGCGAGCTGAGTGTTTTATGCTTGAATTTAATGGGTACAACTCAACAGTTTGCACAATCTCTAGTGGGTTTTCATAGAAAACTGTTGGACGTGTATTTACCACTAGCATTAGCATTAGCATTAGCATTAGCATTATCATTAGCATTAGCATTAGCATTAGCATTAGCATTAGCATTAGCATTAGCATTAGCATTAGCATTAGCATTAGCATTAGCATTAGCATTAGCATTAGCATTAGCATTAGCATTAGCATTAGCATTAGCATTAGCATTAGCATTAGCATTAGCATTAGCATTAGCATTAGCATTAGCATTAGCATTAGCATTAGCATTAGCATTAGCATTAGCATTAGCATTAGCATTAGCATTAGCATTAGCATTAGCATTAGCATTAGCATTAGCATTAGCATTAGCATTAGCAATAGCATTAGCATTAGCATTAGCATTAGCATTAGCATTAGCACTAGCACTAGCATTAGCATTAGCATTAGAATTTTTAACATTATTATAATTCAAGCTACCCTTTGTGATGTCTAGTTTTAGGGTATTTTTAAAACAACAAGCCGTTTGAAACAATGTATGCAAATTTTAAAGCCTCTCTCTCTATCGAAACAGGTAGATAGTGAGCCAGTAAGTACATCTTTATAACACAAACACACATTCATACATGTACCCACAATCACACATACATATACACCCACACACGATGGTGTTGTTTCCTTGAAAACCAAAAGCCCCGACATCAGAAAATGTCCAATGATTGGGCACAAAAGCTGCGGACATTTTAATTTCAATGCAAAATAGTTGACTGAGTGTTGCTCTTTCATGTGTATGTGTGGGTGTATGAACGTGTGCGTTATGTGTGTTGCAGTTGTGGATTTTCGTGTGTGTGTGTGTGTGTGTGTGTATGTGTCTGTATCAAAGTATTTGAGGCACACAGTTGCAAAGTATTTCGAAGCGCTGGCGTTAAACATTGTGACCACGCCGACATATTCTACTGCTGTATTGCTGTTGCCGCTTGTGTCTACCACATTCACAGCCACATCTACAGTGCGACCCTTTGCATAAATAACAGCAAGGCACACACAACTATATATGAGAGGCTTATAAAATATTCATATGCACATGCCAGTCCCATGCCTTTTGAAGCTATCAACACACAGAGAGAAACAGGAGAAGAAAATATAGAAAGAGAGAGAGAGAAAGAGAAAAAGTGAGAGCGACTTGGCACAACCAAAGGCGGTGGCAATGGCAACGCCCAAGCAAATGGAAACAGTTTCGTGCACAATTCTATAAATTCAAAGTTTTGCCCACAAACACACTCACACAATGCCTATGAGGAGTGTAACAAAATTTATGTTAATTTCAAAATGTTCAACTGTTGCACACAACACTCACAAACACACACTCTATTCGTAATGGCAAAAAGCAACAAGAAAATTTTGTGCTGCCTACTTAGGGGCGCCACATTTGCATTGGGCAGTGAAGCCTGGACACGAACAGATCTCCGAGCAGCTCCAGCCAAACTTAACCCTTCTCTCAAAAAATAAACAAAATCAGAAAATAAAATAAAAAACAAGAGCTACCCCAATCCCAACCACACCCCAAACCAATGCGGAATGTTTTGAGTGGTCGCCACGGCCTGCTCTCTCGTGCCCCACTGTAGCATAAACTAGGTCCCTGCCTAACCCTTTGTGTCAGCCTCTCTGACCTTCGGCGTGCTTATGCATAAAATGTGTCCACTGCCATTGTTGTTGTTTTTCTTTTTTGTTGCTATTGTTGCCATTTTAAACACATTTTGTCAGTTCTGTGTGTGGGCTGCAAAAAGAGTGTTTGTGTGTGAATGACAAATTATGTCCAAATGATAAATGCAAGTATCATTTACATTGTGCTTTAAAATTTAAGCACAATATAGAAAAGTCAAAGAATTGGTTTCTTTTATACTTATGTAAATAGGTACTTCAAAACTAAATATTTTAATTATTTATTAATTGTGGTATTCAATGATTATTTGTTACTAGCAATTGTTCAGTTTTCTATACGCCTTCTTAATCAAAACCCGAATTTCATCTTATTTTAATCATTAATAGACAAAAAGTCTTTTAATCTCCTTCTTAAGACTCTTTGCAAATTTTCTCCCTGACACTGATTCCAACTCATGTTTGGTATTCTAAGTAAAGTCTAAACTCTCATAATTTCTTTAAGCTCTCATATCTCTTTGCATCGAAAAATACATATTTCTAAATGCATTCTGTGATTTTCTATTTCACAAAAATCTAGATTGGTCTGTTGCACTGTGCCCTGACATTAAAGCAGTTTAACCAAACCCATTTCCAGGGAATCGTATAATTTAACTAAATGCAACTGAAGAGCACTTTTAACTACTCGCTCAACTCAAATATATATATACATATTTAGCTATATATTCCACTTATATTGCTGTGTACTGATTGTCACTCATTTAAGTTGGCGGTACTCTAGCGGGTGCACTGGAGTGAACTGTAGCACTCACAACAATTTCCTCAATCCCACTTCAAGTGAAACCGTGATGATGCTTCTGTGAGCTCTTGAGGAGTATATGGTATAAAAAATAAAAGAAATTATTATTTACCATTCTCTTTCAAGCGCTTTTCATTATAATTTCATATACCCTGCTGATGGGGCATTTAAGTTCAATAAGCCCGACGAACGTTGATTATAGATGCAACAACACAAATGTCTTTCCCTAACTTTTGTTGAATAAAAGACTAGATTATATGCTTTCATACTAATTTCAAACTAATTTAGCGTTACATCTATAGTATTTAATTTCATCTACTCTGATTACTCACTTGAGGCTACTACAAGCTACAGACTAGCAACACTAACAACAACAATAGCTGAACAACATAAACAAAAGTTGTACAATTTTAATATTGTGCTATATTTAACATAAAATATTAAATGTAATAAGCAACAGCTGAGCACCCAGTAACGAGTGGTAAGAACAACAAAACAAACAGTAAGTATCCAGTACAGCGTACAAAGTGCAACGAATACAGAGTACTGAGTGCTGTTCATATATCCGTTCTCAGTAAAATAGTTGGCAATTGCACTATGGGAGGTAACATGATATTTTCACATAAATTTAATTTACTACACTTTTTAAATCTTGTATATAAATAACATGTAATAATTGTAAAACAGTTGTAAATATAAAATATTTTTTGGAGGTACTGTAATAAATTGTATTTATCTTGTAATTTTGCTTGTTTATATTGAAATTGTCTGTCAAAATATTTGACAGTTGCTACCATTGTTAAATGGCTGTTTACAGTGGGTGTGGCACGATGCGAAACTTGTTATTGCATGCGGCATGGAACTGCGACTGAAACTGGAAATGGGAATGTATGTGGAAATGGAAATGGATGTGGAAGTGGATTGCAGCAACAAGCTGCATGTGTGTAAATCCATTTATGCTTCAGAGCATTTATAGCCAATTTTAAAAGCCCAAAGAGCCGCAGCGCGACTGCACTTGGCCAAATGTACACGACGATGTGGACATAATCGGTGGAGTGGGTGGTAGAGGAATGGGATCTGAGGTCTGAGGGCGTAAGCGGTAATAACTGACATTGGTCAGGTGGCAGGACATCTGCCACTGATTTGTGTGTGCGGCATGTGGAGTCAACGAAGCGAAATTTCAATTCAATGCAATGACTGTGCCATGTCCCATGTCCCTTATCCCACATCCCACCTCCTTTGTGCCTCAACCAAGCCTAATGTCCTGGCCGCATTTCATTCGACAAGGGACAGGTTGCCATTTAATTGCGCAATTGCCGCATGCTTTACGAGTCTTCACTGTATTCACAGTATTCACTTGTATTCACTTTTACCATGCCATATTCATGACTCTACTCTTTTTCTCCCTCCCTGCCACAGGAGCGTGCTCGCACGTATTCTTTTTCAAGCACTTAGTGCACATTCAGTTATGCAAAATGTTGCTTATCAGTCTGTATGGTTAGTTGCCTGGCTGTTACAGGTGTCTAAGGGCACAGGGCAAGTGCGGAAGTTTAAACATTACAAATCACAGAGCTTAGAATTTCCCACGCCGACGAGTAGAAAGCATAGCGAATTGTTTCAACATAGTTGTTAAAATATTTGTACGACAGTAAAGCACAACTGAAGTATGCAAGTATATCGATAGTTCTAAGTGTCAACCGATGTAATGATTATTGTCCCATTTTAAATTCTGGCAAAAGGCTTACCGATTTTTAATATATTAAGATCACAGTTACCCTTATAAATAAAGGAAGATTTAACAGTTAAGTTTAGAAAATAAAATAAAAGAAAATAAAGTTCGAAACTATTCAATACATTGTGGGATAAAATAAGTGTAAAGTTTGAAGGTAAGGTACTTACTGATTCAAGTTGCGCTCGTTGGAACCGCTCTGGCTCTGCACATTATCCGTGTGTCGACGCTCCTTGTGTACGATGCCCATCAGTTTCATCCATGGATTGTTTTGGGAGCCATGGCCTCCCATGCCGCCACTCTGCCACATGGTCATCTTGGCGGCTTGGGTGTGGCACTAGCACCTTATCCAAAACGCGCAATTTTCTTTAGAAACCTGATCGACGATCCACCGGCGATAGTTGCATTAGTTCAGATTTTTATGTTTGCGTTGTTTTCACTTTTGCGTTGTTGTTTTAGTTGCAGTGAATTGAAGAGTTGCCGATTAGCTTAAACTGTAGCTATTGAGGGTGACAGAGGCAGCGACTGCGACAGATGAAGCGACAGAGACGTGGGCATCGGCAGCGTCAGCGACAGCGACAGCGGTATTTAAAATGTATGTTGCATACTTTCAGGCATTTACAATTTTTGTCCGTTTGCAAATTTGAATTTCTCTGGATGGAATTTAGCTAAGAATTTATTTTTGTTTCTCTCGCTATTTAAATTATATATTGTTAATAATTAATTATTCTTCTTCTTCATGGGCGGCTGGCGTTGCGTTCTGCTCACTTTATGCTCTGCTTTTCATTGACTTGGTATAAGTAGTTTTATTATTATTTTTTGTGGTTTTTATTTTCATCTACTTTTGCGGCTTTTTGGTCGTTTTTTGCTCGATTTGTGGTTGATGCTGCTTTTAGTTATTTTTTTTTTTTCGTTATGTTGAATCTAGTTGAATTTATTTCGTATTTTATTTAAAGCTTTATTATTAGATGCGTTTACTTTGGTTTGGTTTCAATTCTAAGCCTAATATAACTTTTTGCATAATTATTTTTTTTAGTTAAGAATCACAATGGCGTAAATTGTTGCTTGTTTTTTGGTTATTTCCTTTTATTTTGAATGCAAATTAATTATTTAATTTACTGCTTTACTTTGTTATTATTTGTTGCTAACCATTTAATGCTAATTATTGTTAAATGTTAATTTTGTGTGTTCGTATAATTATATTTATGTTGTTGTTTTTTTTTTTCAATTAAACTAATTTGTATCGGTTTGTTAAGCATATAGTTTATAATTAATTTATTATATATTGGTTTTTATTTAATTTACGAATTATTATTGCCTTGTTTTAGATATATATTTGCTATATGTGTTTAATTATTTATCCTTTGCTTATGCATTTCCATTAAATTATTAAAATTATTTTTTTAAATATGTCACTAGCTAAATTGCGGCTGGCCTTAATTAGATTTTGTTAATTTTGCTTATTATCGTTTATTTATCAAAAAACTAATTAAATTAATTGTAACTGCAACTCTGATAACTCGGTGCATTATTCTTGCTCCGCTTGAACGATCCTATACTTATATACTGGGCGATATGAATATGATATCCGGTTTGAACAGCAGCTGAAACGGGACATAAAAAAAATGTGTGTTTAAATTAATTTAAAGTTGAAATCACTTTACAGCTAAATTAACACAAGCAGCAGTTTATATAATTTTATTATTGGCTTTTAATACAATTAAAGCGGAAACTGAAACTGACAGTCTCATTAGCCATGTGGCAAGATGATGGCAAACGCAAACCACAACTGTTGCCAAAGCGTAAAGTGAAAGACTGACACTGAGAGGTGTGGCATGCCACACCAAATCTGTGGACATTTGCAAAGCTATCAGCGTCGCAATAAGCACATTATGAACAAGCATTTCCTTAATTTTCTTTCAAAAATAAAATAAAATTCACTGAGACTCCCTGGGGCGGTTGATAGCCCAGAGTCTCAGAATACATAATTATAAAATCGGTACATGAAGCCATGTTTTGTAGAAACGTCAACGTTAAAACATGACAGCATTTACACACACACACACACACACCGCACACTTACACACACGCACACACCAACTGAAGCATCTGCATGTAAATTGACAGTAATTAATAATCGTTACACTTGCGTCTGCCTCTTGTGCTCAGCTCAAGTAAGTATGTGTGTGTGCGTGTGTGTGTGTGTTTCTGCGCGTACTGCATTGAATGCCACCGGCAAATTGCTTGCTTAACTGGCTGGCAATTTTACATCCAGCATCCTGCATTCTGCTCATTCATACTGAAGCGTCTGGACACCATTCGAGGCAGCAATTTGTCAAGGCAGCCGACAAAAAAAAATAAAAATGAAAACAAATAACAACAACAACAAAATAAACGAATAAAAATAAAATAAAGAAGAAAATCACATGAAAATGAAAATGAATTGGGTTCTGGTATAAGTGTGTGTGTGTGTGTGTGGGAAATTCTCTTTTCTTTCTTGTGCTTAATTTTTTGTATGCCTGCAGCAAAGGCAAAGCCAACTTGCAAAAAGTTGTTTAAAACAAATTCTGAGTTTTAATTGCAGACTGTGTATATCTTTCTCTCTTTTTACTTCAGCTTTTCTTCTTTATCACACTTTCTTTCTGCTTATCCTTTGAGCAGTGACTTTCAGTAGAATATTTAATCCCTTCTTTTTGCTGCAGCTGTATTCAAAGTGTCGCCTTCTTCGTCAACACAAATAAAACTTAATGAATGTCATCCCTTTCTTTTTTGTCCAGTGTATTAGTCTCATTTTCTATATTAATTCGCACTTGAATTCCGTCTATTTCGTTGTTCTCAATAAAGTATATTGAAATTATATGTTAATGTACTAAACACATATTTTCGTTTAATTATATCAGTTAAAAGTTGATTATTTATTAGATAAGAAGAATTTATCAGTTTAATTGATTTGTAAGTAGTTTAAATAGCTGAAGAATTAGCAAACTGTTGGCATATTGTTCCAAAACTTTGTCATGGCCTTAAAGACTGATTGCTGTATAATGGCTTATGCAATACAATGGCTTAAATCATGAGAATTTCAACAGAAGCTGAGACAGTGCTCATCTCAGTTGAGTTGCTTCGAGCTCAGTTGAGCTGAGCTGAGTTGAGTTAAGTTGAGTTGAGTTGCTGCTTATTGTGGCAGACCATTCAGAGAGTATTCATATTCGCAAATTTTGTCATATTGCAAAGTGCGCTCAAGCGTGTTGCATTCAAAGAATGCTTCATACAGCAAGAGCACAAGATAACCAAGCGGGCTGTAGAGCATAAATACACTGGGAAAAATAGCCAGTAAAATTTACAACATTTTTGGCTTTTCTTTAAACTCTGAACAATTTGATAATTGAATGAATAGCTTGGGGCAACATCTGTGTTGTTTCTATGACTGTGAAAATGTTCTTACTATTTTGTGCGCTGTTTTGTTCTGAATAAATGGCATCGTTTTCTTAACACATATTGCATAATTTTTGTCAGTGTAGAGTTAAGCAGCACAGCTGTCCTCATGGTTATAACCGCTGTCGTTTGTCCGTTGTTCTCTGTCGTTTGTAGTTTGTCGCCTGTCGTCTGTCGTCTGTCGTCTGTCGGTTGTCGCCTTTCGCCGTTGCCTCAACTCAACGATCTGTCAACGTCAACGGTGCGTATGATATATTTTTATTGTACACTGCTTCTGCCCTGTGCCATTGCTCGAGCAGCTTGCGCTTCAGCAGCTCTCCTTTTTGTGGCAATTTTCACACACAAGCATAATATCAACACAAAAACACATATTCACATACTTGCCAAAAAAAAAAATGTAGAGAAAAAAGTAAAAAAAAAATGAAAATTGTATTAAATGAAATGCTAGAGAAAACACTCTGGGGCATGGCCCAAAACGGAGCTAATTACGCATGCGGCTTTATCATTTATTGCCATGACAACAATCTCTACTTACAGCAGCAAATATGTAAGCATAAATGTGTGTCTACAGTGTGTGTACATATCAGCAGCTGCACAGCTTACATCAAGGATTATGCGCACTCCGCAACGCTTTCATCCCCTCCCCATCAGCGCCAGAAACCCTCAGCTCTACTTATTTATCACATGACCAACAACAACTGCTCGGCATGTAATAAATAACATTTTCCCTGCAATTTTCGTGCTTAAATTAATAGCAAAATTCACACAATGCGCAACTTTTACAAGATGTGTCCAAAATATTACAGTCTTAAGCTCGACTTTTCCCATTAAAATAGTTTACTTTTATTGCTCTCTATGCACGTACCTTGCAATAATAAAATATTCAATTTTTAAGTGGTTTCAAGTGATGGAAAACAAGCAGAGCTAGTTAACAATATAATTTTGGAGTAAAGTGTGGGTTAAAAATAATATTTTTAAACATAAAATTGACTGAGAAAACAGACAATTTTTATGAAATTATTTTATAAGATTTATTATTAAAGTTTATCGTAATTTTTGCTTTTGATGGCCTACAAATTGCGGCTTGAAATCGCTGCAAAACTCTTAAATAAATAATGAGTGACAATTACGAATGGATTATATTACTAAGCCAATACTCACGATGCAATTATAATCGCTTGATGGGTTTGCACATTTAATTAAAAAAGGCTTTCTCTTTTTTCCACCGCTAAGAGGCAATTTGCCGTGTTGCTGGCAACAAAAAGGTGCAAAAGGTGAGCGGGATTAATCTGAGCTGCTGTTTAAATTGCCCTGGCAATTAGCCGTCGTTGTCAACTAGTTACCCGGCCAGGCAACGTGTCGTTTTAGAAAATAAACGCATACTCGTAACTGAAACAAATTGGGAATGCAGGAAGGGATTTAAAGGGTTGGACGAGACGGGGTGCTCAAGAATGCGGGTTGGCAGAAAAGTTTAAATTAGGCGTAAAACGATGTACCTCTCTCAATCTTCATTTTTCTCACACACACACACTGCATCTCAATCTAGCTGAAAGGTAGCTACCGCTTCAAAGGACAAAGTTTTGGTCATACGAAAATAGGAAAAAATGGTAAACAGCTGAAAGTCGCATGAAAAAACATTAAAAATACATAACACATTTTGTAGGAAAATAACAATCAGTACCGAAAGTGACAAACAATTTATTAGTTAAATGAAATGATTCATAATTAAACATTTTTTATTTGGTTGTCAAGCTTGTGTCAATGCTAACAGACAGTTTAACGGATACTTTATCAACAGTGTTAATTGTTACACTTCATGTGCATCAACAGGCACTTAATTTACATGCAAAATATTATTAATTGTTTCTTTATGGCCACAAAAATATTAAAGTTGGCATTTTACAGGAGTTTAATCGCCGCCATTTGCAAACTCTGGCAACTCTCGAAAGCGTTGCCACCTTTATGTTAATACTAACTAAACTTGTGCAATTTATATTTCAAAATATTTCAGAGCTTTAACATTTCGTTAGTTTAGAATTCTCAAATGGGCGTGGGCATGGTCGTGAACGTTGGTGCTGGTCTATGACACCTTTAGCTTATCGCAGTGGGAAAATGACAACGACAACAAAATAAAGCAGAGAAGACGAAGAAAATGAAAAACTAAAAAAGCTTTCAGGTTGATCCCCAACCAACTTCGGTATCAAATACAATGACAGAATAACCACAAGTTATGGCTACCTCACCAGCTGTCTATCTCTCTCTTACTTGCTCTCTCTCTCTCTCTCTCTCTCTCTGTTGCTTTCTTCCACTTGCTCATACTTCTTTTAGTTCTCTTGTACATTTTTACTCTAGGGAGTTGAAAACGTGTCGAGGAATTTTTTCGGTGGTCGCTAAGCTGCCATGGAATATTTAATTAAGGGACACCCCTGCCAAAACTACACTGATAAAAATGTGTTGAACTTAAAACCAATTTCTTTTATTCTTGAAGCTATTTTAATTTAGTTGATTTGCAGTATTTAAAACTAATTATTATTAATGAATTTGAAGCAGTACTTTTCAAATAAATTTTGAGTTTTGAAATCATATTTTTTAGTTAACTTTTGACTGCAGTGAAACTGCGCTGATTTGCAGCTTTTCTTTGCTTTTCTAACAGTGTAATTTCCGTAGCTGAAGCTGAAGTTGAAACTGATGTCGTCCGTTGAGACCAAAGCCAGAGCTGATGTTATGTTGTACCTTGGAGAGCATTGGCAATGGGATTAAAGTTGGATTCGGGCGACTGTCCAGAGCTTAGCAACAACTACAACAACAAAGATAACGACAACGTAAACGACAACGACAACGATAGTGACAAAGGCAACGACAACATACAACACAATGTTGCCATAGTTGCTATTGCATTTGCCCGTTGGATCAATAAATTGGATGTTGAAAGGCAACAGGAAAAGTGCACACAAAGTTGCAACTGTGCGGCAATTGGCAATTGGAAATTGGCAAGAACGGAAACGGAAGTACAGTCCCAACCAACATGGTTAGCGGCATTCGCACTGAAAGCGTTATTAAATCTATATTAATAAATAATGCAATTTAATTGCAGCCACCAAAGAAGAAACTGTCCAAGAAAGAAAAGGCACGCCTCGAGGCCGAACAAGCCGAGTTGCTGCGCATCGAAATGGAAAAAGAGAAGTTCGTATGGGACAATTAACACAGATGTTCAACACAAATAAGATAACCACAATTTTACTCCAATGCAGACTCAAGAAACTGGAGGAGGCACGTCAGCGCAAGAAACTGGAAATGGAACAGGCCAAACATCGACAGCAACAGGAAGTGGCCGAGAATCGTTTGAGACGTGGCCAACTCAAGGACAGCATGAGGTTTTTCGATTCAGTTCATACCACAATCGAGGCCATCAAAGCGGGTGAACGCCATGAACGAGATTGGGAAAAGTTTATGCGTTGCAATGGTCTACCAAATGCCGCCAGTGCCAGCGATCTGAGAAAGTATATACATCAATGGTATGCGGATATTGCCAAGAGACAGAGTGAGGCCCGTAACTGGCTTCTGCGTACGGATGAGAGGACTCTACTCACCCAGGATGCTCAGGTCTCCGACCTAACGCGTGCCTCACTCCGGCAACAGCAGGGAAATCTAGGAGATGTGTACGCTCAGCGTATTAAGGAAGTGCTTGGCGTAAGTACAGTAAACCACAACTAAAAACTACCTGACAGCTGTTTACGGTCAGCGTTGCCACATAGTCTAGTTCTAAGCATGCCACGGCGTAACTACAGTGAGTAAAACGGAAAGAAGGGGATGACTGAGTTTGGTAAATTACGAATTTTTAGTATAAGAAATTTGTGGCTTTTTGGAATAGTTGAACACAATTTATTTAATTACTTGTCATCTAGAGAGTATTAACTATTTGTCGTAAATTACATTTGCTTGTCATTTGTTTTGCTCTCTGCATTTGTTTAGATACTCAATGAGCTGGACGAGTCGCTGCTGTACACCAAGGAACGTTCGGCACATGTCGCTGCTGATTTGACCAAGTTAAAGACTGAGATGCGTGTATTCCTCAAACACCATTTGGATGAGTTTACCCACAAGACAATGTCCCACATTGAACGTGACATGGAGTAAGAGCATAGCAAATGAAGTATCACTGTAGACAACTGAAATCGAACTCAACGTAAACCATACCTATTACAGAATTGATAGGCCAGGCGTGTCGAAGCACATCTATAGCTCTGATGTATTTCAGAGCTTCATTTGGACGTTCTCCAAGGATGCCCAAATGTGCGAAACGAAATCCAATTAATCGCATAATCGCCTTTAACTAATTTGCTCTCCCATCTCTCCCACCTTTGGCCATCCCACAGCGCTGTTAATCCCAAGGCGCGCATTGGCGAACAATCGGCACACAATGAGATCGATTTTCCCACCATCGAGATGCTCATCTCCCTGCCGCCCACTGTGCGGCTTCAGAGCTCAGCGCTGCGTGGTCTTTGGCTCAACTACGACCACTTTAGTGACTATTGCAGCAGTTTTCAGCTTAAACATGCACGCTCCGAAAATGCCAGTGAGTAAGATTGGGGGGGAAATCATGGAAAATCACTGTAAGCTTAACCGATTTACACAAGTGATAAAGGAGACTGGACATATTTCAAAATCGAACCAATTGATAACTTAAATACTCAGACAAAGCATATTATGTGTTATTAAATCAAAAGCTGCCAAGGCAAATAATCTGCAAAGTATTTCAGAATGCAGTCCTATTCACAAAATTTCTCTTAAATCTTTTATTTATGATTTAAAGCATATCTGAACTCATCGACTCACACCAATACCCTTTCAGCTATACTGCGGCAAACGAAGCGCGAGTGGCGCAAGCGAAAAGAGATACTACAATCAATGCTGGACGAGTGTGCCAGGGAAATTCCCTTGTCGGAGCTGGAGCAATTAACGCAGGAGCAGCACTCGGCGAGCTCTCAACCTCCGAGGGAGCGAACATACGACGTAGACAAACTCTACGCTCAGTACGAGGATGAACTGAACAAAGCAAGGCGTCGTGCAATTGGACCGGAGGCCTATGGCATGCTCGAAACGGATGTGAATCTACGTAAATATAGGATCATTGGCGGCGTCTATTGCATTGACTTTTTGGAGACACCCCAGCAGGACAAACAGCTCAATGCGCGTTCCTTTATACGCACCAGTGAGTTACGCCAACTAATTGGACAACAACTCAACTATAAACTCTTTCTCTGTGACCATACACAGTTGCTGCCGCCAATAATCTAATGCACAAGGAGTATTACCAAACGTATCATCCACCGCCTCCGGTGCTACCGGGTGTGCGGCGTCTACCGGAAGAAATCGAGGCCGAGATGCGCATGATTGAGGCGGCGCTGGACAAACTGGCTCTGGTTACACTACAGTATGTTTTAGTTGCCCTATGGAAGTATTTTTTAAAGCCCAATGCCTATAAATGCACAGTGATCATTTCCAGCTGACTTAACCCTCTTCTACTGCTCTCTTATACTGCCTCTCTGATCTCCCCAAAGGTTGCCAGATTCTGTTATCTGGTTCGAGCCCCCGATCGCTTGTCGCTGGGAGACGCACATTGAGACTCTTGAGTCACAGGTTGCGGATGGCGTCAAACCGGAGGCAACGGCGACGGAAACCGCTGCTGCTACGGTGGCGGAAACCACAGCCACGCCCACAGAGGCCACACCGTTGTCGACCAACGCACAGCCAAGTCCGCTCAAGAGTTCGCCCCGTGGACCGGCCAAACTTCGCTCGCAGAAATCGGATTTGGTGGGAACACAAAGTCAGAAACTGCACGAAATTGGTGACTTTGATCTGCGCGCAATACCCTGTAATGTGGATCTGTATGGACTTGTTAAGGACTTTGTAGTGCCACGACTGCCACAGGGCTTCTGTGTGCGTCTAGAGCAGACAACGCCGCAGTCCAGCAGCGGACAACCGCAGCGACAGGTGATGTTCCTGGCACGTCAGGCCCATGTGCGACTGGGACAGATGGACAAGACGGCGGCACAAGCGGCAGAGAGACCAACTTTACCACAGACACACTCCACACTGGGCATTGGTGCTGAGTTTCTGGATAAAGATGAGCCAGCCGAATTGTTTCCACCGCTGTTCTTTGACAAAGTGCTCAAATTCCGCACACTGACACGTCCACCGCCAGTCACACCCAGCTCCTGTTATCTTTTCTCGCAGCTGATCGAGGACATGGATCGACTGTGGCAATTGCAGCTGCCACGCGAACAGCAGGAAGAGATGCTACAACAAATCTCCGAGCATCTTTCGCCCAGCGGCTCACAGCATGATGTCACCGAGGAGCTAGCCGATGATATGCAACCGCTTAGCCAGGAACTGGTCGAGGTACTTCAACCTGCCAGTGCTGCTGCTGCCTTTGCCTACTACACGGGCATCTCCTTTGTGCGAGACTCACAGCTGCCGGCTCAAACTGAGGCGGAAACTACGCCCAAGTCTGCAGGCAGTCAGGATAGCAGCGATGATGACGACGCAGACGACGACGAGGACAGCATTCTGGGACTACTTGAGGGCGCGGCCGGCAATGATTCCTCAGCTGGGGCAACGCTACAGCAGGTGCTCAGTCGCAACAGTAACAGCAACAACGACAGCTGCGATACTGAAGAGTAAGGCGACTTATGGTCACCCTGTTTATCGTACCTAATTTTGAAACTTTCACTCTAGGCGCAAACAGAAGCTGAGCAACACGGCGGCCATTACTCAAGGAAAATGGAGTACGCGCGATGTCCACGACACCAAATTCAATGAGGACAAACTGTCGATTCAGTTTCGCACGGGTCGATTGGGTGAGCAAATATATATACGAGTTACTAGGGGATTTACAGGGTGTGCTGTGAAGTCGGAATGTTGGTCACGGGAAGCAGGAAATTTTCCAAATAGTGGCTGAAATAAAAGCTTAGGTTTCCGTCTCCAATACCAGCTACTAGAGCCTCGAATGATACCAAATTTTATCCTAAACTATTACCTAAAATATCAACCTGACTTGGTGTTAGTTTCTCTTTCAAATTGTAATACTTTATCGGCCTTTTAACAGGCATCTTTGGCTTTGCACTCAACAAATACAGTAACATGCCCTACCAAACCTGGGACTTGCGACCGGACATGAAAAAGTAACTGAAAAGCTTTAAATTCCGGAAGGATTTAAACACCTAACTCTGGCTTATTTTATTTGCAGCCTTGGCAACATATTATTCAGTTTCACCGCCTCGCTGATAAGTCTGGATATGACCATCACGGAAGCCGGTTATACGGTTAACAATTTTCAAGGTGGCAGTACACAGGGTATTACCGAAATGATTGGAAAGACTTTATCCTTAGCTGAACTCAAGGCAATGCTGATATTATCGGCTGTGGATATATTTCCCGATGAAGATGCATTCTGTTATACGGAGGGTTCGTGTGAAAAGAATTATGTGATGGAGATGCATACGTATGCCTGTGTTTCCACACTCGCCCTGTCCCACAACTTTAGTTGGTCTAGGTGGAATCTATTGGCGGGTTCACGTACCGCCGTGCTGCTCATACGAGAACTACTCGAGGGCAAGAAAGTTCCGTATTACTCAACACTGCTCGTAACTCCGCTAAAGACTTCGATTATCGACTGCACCGAAGTCTCGGCCAGTTTTAATGCAGTGGGTATACCTGGTATGGAATACTATGCTGATCTCTATCAGCTCTCTCAGGCCCATGCTCAGCCAGTTAGTCTCGAAAAGCAGCGCACAATGAGCCCGATACTGAGAGATAATGTAGCGAGTATTCTAAAGGGCATCAGGCCGCTGAGCCTATGCTGAGTTGGAGATTTAAGTTAAGCAGTTGTTAAAGAAGAAACTAAAGTGGAATTTTGTAATTGAATTTTACAGTCTCAATAATATTATTTTTATATATTATCCAACTAATATTGGCGTACTTGAAATATTTTAAACTATTTTTAAACATTTTAATTACTTACTTTTATAACAAAAACTTAATAGTCCTACCGAATTTTTCTGGCTTACATTATTAATTTGTTTACCCTTTAAGTGCGTTTTGTTGTATTTTAAATATATATATTTCAATAAAATATTCGAATAATACTAAATCTGACCTGTAAACTCTTTATTTTAATATCAAAATATATAATTTATAAAATAAATTTGACGATGAGAAGAAAAAGTCTCCCACGATCTTATTTCAATGTATACGAAATTTTATTCACAGCTCAATTTTCAATTATTTTCATATACAAAAACTGGTACTTTGATAGCTTACTGTGCGGATTATGCCATTCCATTATTAAATTCAGGTTTCACAAACTTGAAATAGTGTTTCTATGTCTAACAATTTAGACTTGGCAAATCTATATTCTATTATGCATTCAACGAACACAATCAAATTTAAATTGATTGATTTTTTTAAGTAATTTATTCAAAAGATTTTCAAAACTTCAGTTACTTAGAGTTTTTGCAAATAAACAAATTTGCTCCCGTTCCCAAAGGACGAAAAGTTTTTTGTGCAAATTTCTTTTACTTTTTTATGTATTTAAAAAAGTCCGAATAATTGAGAGATACATCCGCAGGGCGATATATGTATATCCGAATTGTCTCCTACTATAAATACTTCACTTTTAATTCAGATTGATTGCCTTTTACACCCTGGAATCGTTTTATTTTTACTGTACTGTACTGAGCTCTCAGGAGGGTCGAGCACAATGCAAGTGCATTTATTGAGTGCATTTGAAAACCATATTGAATCCGTGCTTATTTTATGGCTTTCGATTATAGCTATTACCACTTACTATTTGCACTGACAGACGCTTCACTTTCGTGCCCTTTTGGAGACCAATGAAGCTGTGTGTGGTCAGCAGTCGGCAGTTAAAATTATTCATTCGAAAGTACTCAAATCTCTGAGCAAATTTATTACAGTTGCTTTACACTTGACCACGTTAGTAGCGACGAGGCCAAGTCAAAAGCTTGATGGTAACGTTGAGTGTCAATTGGCACACACACACACAAGCAGGCACTAAGACTAGCACACCCCCATGAAGCTTTTTCAATTAAAGCATAAAAATAAATATGGCAACATGGCAAAAATGTTGGCCAAGAGCTCGTATTTTAGCCCTCTCGACAATTTATGTAAAATGAAATGAAAGCCAAGCAAATGTTAGACCAAACTGAGCACAGACACACGCTACACACACAGCTATACACTCACACACACACACACACTCACATGCCCTCTCTCATGCATTTGATGAAATGAAAGTTGCTTCTTTTTGCCCTTTTAATATTTTCCGATTTTCCATTTTTACTGCGGGCTGCTAACAAAATTTATGCTCTGACAGCTAAGCGGCTTCAACTTTTATATTTCTTTTTTTTGCGCAAAAGGTCACAAACTGGCCACTGTCCGACTGTCCAGTGTGTGTGTGTTTGAGCCAACTATGAGCCAACCTTACTTTGGCCATGTTTTTTTGTTGCGCAAAATACATTGAATTAGCTGGCATTTAATTTGATTTACTCATTTGTGGCAAACGGCGAAAAACGCGTAAAACTCTTGCACACACACACACACACACACACACACTCATCATATATGCTCATTATGTATGAAAGAACCGGCAAATTGCAAAGTTGCGAATGTCAATTTAAAAATGTTGCAACATTTTCTGTTAATTTTTTTAAATTCTTTTTTTTTCATCCTGTTGAAAATGCGCACTTTGCGCCATAAATCAATTTTTGTCGCTGTTTGTCAAAGGAAATATAATTTGTATATAGTTTAACAAATTATGCCCAGCAGTTGTCAGTAATGGTCAGTTATTGAATTAGTTGTGGACATAAAAGGGTCACCAAATTGAATATAATTCGGTTGAAGACTTCGCTGGTTCAGAGCACAAATTATGCACTTTGTGAGTTTTTTGCGCATTGGTTAAAGTTGACAAGTTGAAAAGTTAAAATTAAAGTTATTTAAATTAAAATAAAAAAATTTTAGTTTAGTGGAATCCTTAAAGCAATCAAAACAGTTTAGTTTAAAAGAGTTTTTCGCATATTATAATTGTGTTAACAAAATCTAATTGGAAGCAGGCTCTAAAAAAAAATTTGTCTTAAATCATTAACAAGCGTTTTCAGAATATAAACAGTACTTTACGATTAAAAAATAGTTGGAAAATAAATTTTGTATCTCTATGGATTTTTCTGCAGCAGTTCTAAAAATTAAAATCCATTAGCTGTGTTTTTATTGGACCCTTCAAAGAGAGACCTCGCTCAGCATTTTAATACCCACTTGGTGCGACTGCAGGGTATTTAAAATGTTGACTCATTTTATTGCGGCTTAAGGTTGCAAGCAGGTGTCAAAAGCGGAAACGGAAACGGATACGTAACTTGCATTTGCCAACAAAAATACGTATGCCACAAATCAGCCGCAGCTAGTACCCTGTCTCCTGGCACCTTCCCTCACCCAATCCACAGCCTTGCCACCTGCCACATGCCACGTGCCTGGGCTCTATCTTTCAACAGGCAACCACAAAACCGTGTTATGTGGTTTGAGGCACGCTCACTGGCATCAGCATCACGGGCAAACAACGAGAACAACGAGAATAAACCACAGCAAAAAAACAACAACAACAACAATAACTAAATATGTATGAAAGGAACAAAAAAATTAATATAAATTTAAGTGCTAAATTTGTCAGCGACGAGCGAGACGTGCAAAAACATGTTGAATCTTGTTGTGTTTTGTCTCAATTCGTTTCATTTCGTTTCGTTTTGCAATGAATTCAATTTGGGGCTGCTTAGGGAAACCAGAAAACTAAACAGTTTTTAATTATTTATACACATTAACTTATATATGTATATATAAAGAAAAAATATGCTAACGAAGGGGCTAGTGTGGTAAGTGGGGGGGGGGGGTGTGGAACGGAAATGGGTATGAGTGCGATGCCGGTCGCTCATTAACAAAACAAACGACAGCCCAAGCGGCAGACAAACAGGCGCCGCGAGCAAAGTGCAAAGAGGAAAGTCAAGCCAAAGGGGGCGTGTGGTTGGGCGTGGGTAGATGGTAAGAAGCAGGAATGTGACACGGGGTAGGGGGGATAATGTCGGAGGCTTACTCGAGCCACAGACAGATGGGCGCCAACATTAACGTTGCCGTTGACCTTCAACCAAACACACACAAACAAACACGTAGATTGCGTATACGCCGCATGTGGCGGCGACTAAAAGAAAAATTGAAAGAAGGGATATCGCATTAAGGGATAACTCGCTTAGAATATGTTAATTTGCCAGTCACAACATTTAACATGTACATATGATTGTGTGGGTGTGGGTGTGTAAGTGTGAGTGTGTATTGAGCCTGTCAATAGAGTTGTTAGTGAAATGTGCCTCATCTGCATATAAAGCGATAAATTTATCGCATCACACAAAAAGAGAAAGGAGAAGAGCAGACGAACTTTGAACTACACACTTGACAGCTGTTATTAAGGCAAAGAAATCAATTGAGATAGAGCCACAAGATACAGTAACGAACATTTGATTCCTTTTTTTTATGACTGGGCTTTAAAGCCGCGTTCTAAATATTTTTTTAACGTCATTGAAACCCTTTTAGAAATATTCTTTTTTATATTTTGTTGGGAGTTTTATATAAAATATACTTTAATTTTGTTCTTTGTTATTAATAATAATTTTAAAACTTTTGCTTCACTTTCAATAGTGTTATTTAAAGATCATTGAAATTATAACGCTTCCAGTCCTTTATTTTGTTATTAATAACTTTTTGTTTCCATATAAATTCCTATTACATTTCACTGCTTTTTTTAAGTAATTAAAATATTGCTTTAATTATTTGTTTCCTTATCATTTCCTGCGTTTTCTATGCATGCTCTAGCATTATAATTTCTTCTCATATAAATTAGATTATAAGATCCTTAAATGCTATTTATCTATACATTTATTTATTCTACATTTTATCGTCAAACATACAAATTTCCATTTCTATCTTACACTGCCATTTACTTGCAAACTTTAAATGCGACAACAAACTATTTATTAACTAAATAAGTTTTTCACACCATTTCCTTTCACTAATTCCAATTAGCGTCTGCTCACTAGAAATCCTGTCGGAGGTTTCGTACTTTTAGTGCTGTCAGATCGCTTGTCAGCTGTCACTTATTTATAGTCCAGCCAGAAGAAGAAGAAGAAGAGGAGAAAGCTGAAGACTACGACTCGAGAGTGTGTTGCACGTACAATGGGCCAAAGACATTAGCAACAGTATGTCTTACCGTTGTGGCATTAGCATAAAGTGCCATAAAAGTAACGGTACATCCACTTAAACGGGAAACATTTTCTTCCCTTTCCATGGAAGTGCAAAAAAAAAAGAGAATACATATATATATATACCATATAGCGGCAAACGTTTGCTCGAGGTGCTTGCGAAGACAGACAACGACTTGCATAATGCCTTGCCACAAACACACACACACGTACGCACACACATGCATTGCCATGGCACACATGCGAGCAGCATCTTGTTGTATATGGCTGGAATTTGTAGTTGTTACCAATGCACACTGTTCAAAAAAAGAAATTACTCAAAAAAAAAAAAGAGTTGACTCCTTAAACTAAAATCAGTCAAGTTTAAAAAACTTTTTTTTAATTAAAACTTGAGCTAGTTTAAATATAAAATTAAAATTGTTTGATGTTTTATTGTTGAGCTTAACAGCAGTGCTATTTTTGCGTAGTGTAGTGATTGTCGATTTGCTGTTGTTTTTGCTTTTGCTGGCATTAAACATTCGCGCATTTTCACAGCAGGCAGCCAACAACAAAAGCCATTTCCAAGCATTACATGTGTTAAATGACAAACATAACTATGCATATACTCTAGCTATTGTATGTGTGTGTGAGTGTGTCACTGTAGCTATGTGTGTGCGAGTGAATTTTTACTTTAATCAAGGCAAAGGCAGCTGCCGCACTAAAAATGCTGCTTGGTGCACACAATAAATTTTCTGCTGCTCTCCAACTCTCTCTCTCTCTCTCTCTCTTTCTCTCCCCATCTTTCTTTCTCTGTCGATCTGTGAGTGTGCTAGAGAAGCACAGGTGAATTTAATGCGCGGCTTTTGTAACATTTGCTGTTGCTGCTTCTGCTTCTGCTGTCGCTGCTTTTGCCGCTGGCATTAAATTCGCATGACTTTCGCGCACAAAAGTATGCAACGTAATTTAAGTTAATAGCAGGCGACTTTGAGGCTGAGGAAACTCAGTCAAGTCAAGTCGAGTCTATTCAAATTACAATTCGTTATGTGTGTGTGTGTGAGTGCTTGTGTGCGTATATGTCAACTTGGCAGCTGCAGCTTGAGAACTTCCGCCACGCAAGCGACACTTGAAATGCATTGTTGTTGTCGTTGCTGCCGTTGCTGCCGTTAGGCAAACGCAGTTGTCAGCATCAATATGCACACAGTGAACACTCTACGTAGAACGCAAGAAATGTGTCAATTGCAAACTGTGCAGAAAGTACGAAATTAATTTAAATATTTTACGAAAGTCACTTACGCTCAGCTTATTGAAGTAAAAGATTGAAATTATAACTGAGTTTGTAAAATAATTTAGTTTTCAATAAGTAATTGTAAAGTATTTCCTGCTAATATTTCAAATATTTTAAAGAAATTATATTGAAATAAAATCAAATCACTGTGTGTTTTGTTTTCGCTCCTGCCAATGTTTACTGTAAATATTTATGTATGTGTGGCAAACATGAGATGCATGTGTATAATACACGCACACACACACACACACACACACATACAGAGGCCGCTGTGATTGCTGTCTTCATTGTTGTTGCTTTAGCAATTTGCGTCAAATTTCGAGTTTAAGTGTCAATTACAAACAAGCAAAACAAGGCGAACACTTTCGCCTGCTACTGTTTCAGCAACGCCTTAACACCTCTCTCACACACACGTACGCACACTCAAACACCCACACACACACACACAGAGTCACACACGTGGCAAATCTGTCTTGAGTCCACACCTCTCCTCTCCCAGCAGCTGTCAGCGTTAGTCAAGCTGTCAGCTTTTGCTTTTCATTTCATTTCGTTCCGTTTCGTTTCGTCTTAGAGCATATCCTGTAAGAGCAACATGTGCCCAAAGGGGTTGCTTAGTTGTTTGCAGCGGTTGTAAATTGCATACATAATAAATGACTAAAGTGTCAACAATTGTAGCTGTGCACCTTGGGTATACCCTGTAGTTAAAATTACTATAATAAAGGCTCTCCAATTATAACAATAAATTTAACTGGGTAATCACTAAATATTACTTTAAATTGAAATATCATTTTTTGAACATCTTGCAGGGTATCTGCTGCAGGTCGTGTATACTCGCTTGGTTTACATTTGTGTTGCCTTTACTGTAGTTATTCTTTGGCTTTTGCCTCGTTTTTAACCTCAATTTTTGCGCCTAGGATGCTGCCTGCTACCTGCCTTGAAATTTGTGTCGTCTATGGCTGTGTGTGTCCGGGTGTGTGCGGGTGTGTGCGGGTGTGTGCGTGTGTGTTAAAATTTGACTTGCCTTCAAAGTTGTTGCTTTTGTTGTTGCTGTCGCTGTTCCCCCTTGACGATGGCGAATACGACGCCAACGACTTTTGACTTTCAACGCTGGCATTTTGACACAGTTGATTACAGCGCCACCTAGCGACCGCACGCCGCTAAGCGGGGTCGTGGCTCAAAGTGTAAAGGACGACGCTTGAAGGATGTGTGGCTTACGAAGACTGAAGAAGGTAAGGGGTAAAGGGGAATGGGTAAAGAAAAGATTGTGCGACGACTCTGATGCTCTGATGGCAATATTTATGCAAATGGAGCACGGCGTGAAAGCGGCTGCGAAAAAGTTTGTCATACATTTTTAGATGCACAAGCGACCGCACAACAAACTCACCCACAAACACACACAGTGTGCACAACGAAGCTTCTTATATGTGTGTAAGAGCGTGGATGTGGATTTGGGTTGTGTGTGTTTATTAATTGCATTCCGCAATTTACGCATTTCATTTGAATTATTTGTGCACAGTTGAAGTAAAACAGAATGATACCAAAGGGCAAAACGGCAGCAAAAACATGAAAAACTTTGAATAAGAGCAAAGACTTGTGATTAACCCGATTTCAGCTACTTAAAATGTCATGAAATTGGCTTAAAAAGTCAAAAGTACCCAAAAAAAGTTTACACCCAAAAGCGCCCTCTTTAAACTTGAATTTCTAACAAATTAAAATCAGTAACTTTGATTTCAATTTTTGCTGATTTTGGTTAATTGTTCAAGGGCTATATTGTATTTCAATAATAATATGTACTTCTTATACACTTTCACTTCACATCGTTCAAAAATATGCTACTTTTCATGAACAACAAACTTCTCAATTGACCTCAAACAAGTTGATCAAAAGTAACATAAGTAAAGTAAAATAAAACAGAGAAAAAAACTTTCACTTGCAAAGTGAAAGTACTAAAATATCCCGCAAGTCCTCATTTTTTACTTCTAAAACACGACACTACACAAAAGTTTTGATATTCTGCAACATTTCAGATTATATTTTTAGAACCAAGACTAAGTTTGATAACAAATCTATGACTCTCACTCATTTGATTTGATTTCTTCAAACAATTTTTGAGTTCGACAAAGATTTCTTTTAAATATTTTGTTTATATAAAACTTGCATTGGCATCTCAACATAATTTGCTCGGCATATATGTATGTCAGAGTTTTGAATTCTGTCAAAAGTTTTTGGCCGTTGGGTATAAATTATGGTACAAGTTTATGAAATTTGTTGAGCTTTTGTTTCAGCATAAAGCTATGCAAATGTTTGTTTATATCTGATATACATGTAACTAACAAAAGTAATATTTTTATTATATTAATGAAAACGCATACAAATTTGAGCATATTTTATAAGAGCACAAAAGTTTGAGGATTTAAATCAGTTAATGTGCACTATTTCTGCTCATTTTACTTACAACTAGTTACCAAAAACTTTTAAATGGCAACTCAATAAATTGAAATCGTTTACAAAATTTAAAATGTGCTTTAACTGGCTACCCCGGCGTATACTTAATTTTAACAGATTTTTTCAGGTCTCTCTATTTTTTTTTTCTTGTTTGTGGATGACCTGCAAAATATGGGGCAATGGAACACAGTTGTGCGGCACATAGCTAGGTAGCAAAGGATGCGGCCTCTGTGGGCGTGGCAGCTGATTCAGCATCAACAAAAATATTTGTACAAAGCAACTTCTTAAAAGCAATGCCTTAAAAAACAAAGAAGAAAACAAATTTTTAGCCTACCTAACATGTGTGTGTGTGTGAGTAGGAATGTGAATCTATATGTGTGTGTGTGTGTGTGTACGAGTGAGTGTTGGTGTAATCTTAGCATTCCACGGCACAAAATGTGTGTAATTTGAGCATCTGCACGTACTCAGCTCGACTTGAAGAGGCACGAGCAATAAAATAGAAAAATTTCACAAGCTGATGAAAAGGAAATGACCACAAATTGACGACGCACACACGTGAACTCACACACACACACACACACACACACACATGTACACATAGACAGACAAAGCCTGAGTTATTCGCTGAACGATTTAACGTATTTAATTTCAAACACAGCTACACTGATACAAATTCTTTTGCTACTTAGACTAACAATCGTAAAAAAAGAATATAACGTTATATTAAATAATGATTTTTAATTTTTTTAGTTAAGCGACTGTTTTCCGATTAGAGAAAACACTTATTTAAAGCTGTAATAAATTTTATAAAATTTGAGAAACATTTTTTATAAAATATATAAAAGCTGAATTAAATATTGCATAGTTTTTATGGCCTTGACAGCAAAGGGAAAATCTGTAGTTTCTTTTATGTAAGAATAGAAGCCATTTTTTTCAGTGTATACACACCCGCATAAACACACACAGACCTACACACTCGTAGTAGGATATAGTTCGCTTCCTAGCTTGGCACAATAGCGTGCCTAGAAAAGTTCAGCAAACCCAAACAACAACTGCAACAGGAGCAGAAACAACAACAACAACAATAGCAACATGCTCTCACTGTCTCTTACACTTATGTGCTATAACTTGCTCTCTCTCTGCTGCTCTTTATACCTATCTCTTTCACTCTGTGCTACTCGCACTCACACTTTGCGTGTGTTTGCCTGTTAGAAAATAATTAAAACTTTTCGTGATTTCGTGCCAGTAGCTGCGATTTTTCTCAATTTAAAATGAATTCTGCTGGCAACAACAACAACAATTGTTTCAGCTGCCAGCGTCGCAAGTGCATGTGTGTGTGGGTGTGGGTGTGGGTGTGGTGGTAGATGGATTTTCAGGACCTTTTCCAAAGTGCCCACCCAGTAGACTCAGTTTTGATTAGTAATAGTTGTTGCTAATGTTGCTGTTGTTGTTGGTGTAGCTGCTGCTGCTGCTGCTGCTGGTGATGTTGGCCCTGTTTACAACATTCGTGCAGCTTTTGATTAGCAGCAATTTTGTCGTTGTTTTTATTGTTCGAATAATCGACGCGCTTTCAAATCGCTTCCGCAATATTTTCTCCAGCTACCATATTTTTTTTTCTGATTTCTCTCTTTTGCTTTTGGATTTTTTGTGCCAATTTCAATTGATTTATTGATTGTGCGTGTCTTTCTATGTGTTTGACCTTAAAACTCCTCCAATTAAAATAAAAAACCATAGTGATTTTTGGCAATTTGCACTTAATTCTTGTTCTTCTCCGTTTCTATAGTACTTAAACTAAACCAACTGCGACGTCAGCAGTTTGTGCTCTGCCACGGGCTCTGCCGCAGGCGCTGCCACTGCCTCAGTCGACGCCTCCGCCCACCTTGTCTCAACGGTCTCTATAAATAAATTGTATAATACGAATGTGATGCGCCCAATATCTAAAACCAAAGCTACGCAATAATTTATCAACATTTATTTAATTTATTTAATGTACTCAAAAAAAAAAAAAGCAAAAATTAACAAAAATAAATATTAAGAAAGATCATGCTTTGGATCATTTGCTAGCCGTCGGCTTTTTTGCTTCTTCACCAGCGACATGATTCATATTATACATTATCTGTACACTCGCAGACTATGCGTCGTGATGGTTGAAAAACGTTCATAAACGTTTCACTGGCGGCACTGCAAATCTTTCGTTAAATTTGTAATTTTCCCAGACCTAAGTTTTCTTTAACTTTTTATTTAGAACTTTAACAATGCATTGAAATTTAATTATTTGCTATTAAAATCTATTTAATAAAATCATGCAATTGTTAATTTCCTTTATCTTTTTTTTTTTTTTTTCTCTCTCTCTCTCTCTCCATCTCTCTTTTGATATTTTACTTAAATGTTTTGTTGACTTTGAATTTTAACAGTCTCTCTTATTATCTATTTTAACACTTTCTTCTCTCTTCTCTCTTCTCTCTTCTCTCTTCTCTCTTCTCTCTCTCTTCTCTCTTCTCTCTTTAGACACATTTAAGCTTGTTACCTTTTCTACGTCTCTTTACTTTCGTAAACGTTTCACTGGCTAATGTTATGACTATAGAATGTACACCCTTTGTCTTCGTAAAGAACGTTATAAGACTCACTTTCACAAACAGTTCTTGATTTTTGCACTCTGCTTTATGCGATATTCGTAAACGTTTACATACTTTTCTAATACACCCAAATTTATTACTTACAACTGGAATCAAACTCCGCTAAAAATAAGTGGATCAGCGGGAAAGAGACTTGCTCTTCTGCTTTGCTTTAATTTTTTTCAAACTTTCTGTCAAGTGATGAAAATAGATTTAGGGCTTTCTAGGCAATTCATGTACTTTTAGGGCCTGGACGCGTTGTTCGTTTAGCTGGTAAAGTTGTCAACAATTGGGGGCTGTACTGGGGCTTGAGAAAAGCGGGGTCATCGCAGGGAAAGGTCAGCATTTGAGCTGCTGTTTATCAATTGACACGCGCGTACTATAAAATGTATCTCGCAAAATGTTCGATGGTCGTTTGTTGTTTGTTTGCTGTTTGCTGTTGTTTTTTGTTTGCTTTTTAGCTGTTGTTGTTGTTGTTGTAATTGTTGTTGTTGGCCAAGTATGACCCTCGAGGCCCTTTAGCGCTGTGTGTCCTTCGCATTCGGACGCGTCGACGACGAACAAAACTCCTATAAATATCGTTGACGATTTATCAACACATCTGCAGTCGGCTGGGCGTGTGTGCGGGTGTATCTAATGCGCGTGGGCCTATAAAATATCTCAAAGATACAACAACAAAAACACATGCTTGATCTTCGCCTCGGCCCATTTTCAATTTGTTTGATTTCGTTTGCCAATTTTTGACTTGTTCTTGATACAATTTCAGTTTCATTATTGTGCCATGTCACCTAGCTAATATCAGAGGTCCCCTCTACCTCCACCTCCGCTTCCTTCTTCTCTTGTTAATGAGCCCTCTCACAAACCAACTAAACTTTCGGATCTCGCTGATCTGTAGACCTACAAATACTTATACAACATATGTTTGATTTTTATTTAGTTTTATATTTTTTTTTAGTTCGAACTTTGCCACGTATTTGTCATTTATTTACATACTATAATTTTGTGTGTGTGTATTTGGAAAATCCAAACTTTTGTGGCAACTCAATGAGTAAATACAAATCGATTCGATTTAGGAGCTCTCTCTCTCTCTCTCTAGAGCAAAACAAATCTCTCTCACTATTTTACAATGTGTGTATCTAACTAAAAGTTACTATTAGTTATTGTTGCTTATGGCAATTTATTATAATCTACACTGTTAAAAGATAGAATAACACAAAAAATAATAATAAATATCCATGAATAAATCTATTTAAATTAAAAATTTCAACCCAAATTAATTAAAGTAGTTCTTGAGAGAAGACTGTTAATGTTGTATAAAGGCACAAGAAAAGTTTGCATATTTTTGAAACGGATATTTGTTATCTGCTGTAGAATATATATTTTTTATTACAAAATATTTATTTTTGTTGCTTTAAACTTAAAGTTGTTTTCAAGTTGAAGTCTAAAATGCACACACCTGAAAGCTGATTGTTTTTTGTAAAAGTAGAAATTTATTCTCATATCTATTACTACACATTTATTTACTCACATTATTAAAATATATATTTTACAAATTTCATTCAGTCCTTTGCATATTTACTAAGAAGCACGCTTGCCTCTCTCTATCCTTATCTCTCTGCTGCCCTTTTTCTCTTTTCTTTATGTATCTTTCTCTTTTTCTATCATCGTCTTTACTTCCTCTACTCTTGCCTTTTAAAATCTCAACAGTGCATTTAATAACTGTCCAAAGGAAATTATTTTTATTATTATTAACATAAAAAGTTCACGCCATAAAAGTGAAATAAAGTGCATTTCACAGCGCGAGTGGAAAATAAATTTTGCAATGGGATTAATCGAATGAAGAATGAAAGAGAAGAACTTAATGGTTTTAACAACTCACCGCTTGAGATAAAAGGCTTCTCTGACAATGGAAAAAAAGGGAAATGTTTTAGTTTTCCACCATTCTTTTTACTTTACTTCTTTTATTTTCATTTCGAACATATTTTCTCCCTTTCTTCGTGTTCAGTTCAGTTGAGTTTGCAAATATACGAGTATTTGTTCTCAGCAGAATGAAATATTTTCATTAAATTTGCACACGTGTTTGGGTGTGTGTGTTAATTGGAAACCGAAGTATGCCATTTTGGCGGTAAGCCCACCTGACATTTTATGCATCCCCGCGTAGCCGCAGCGTGAAGCGATTAAATATGCAGGGTTGCCACAGTTTAAAAACCACAATGTAAATCGAACAATTCGATAAATAAAGCACCCAGCCTCCAGTGTGGGCGTGGCATATACCGATTTACATAAGGCAATATTTGTGGTCAAATAAATGTACATATGTGTATTTAATTAGTGCCTGAAGGGTAATTGAGAACTGCTTCTTACCAGCCAGAGTTACCACACACTCGACAGCTCTGACTTATTGTGGTGTAGGTGCGTGTAATTAGTTGCAAATTGTAATATGCAAGACAAAAGTGAGGTTATGTTGGAAATTAAGTGAGGTTAGATTGTGTTTCAAGAGGCATTTAATTGAAAGAAGGTGAGCACAAATTGCATTAGTCTGACAATTTGAATTCAATTTTATTTATTCGTAAATAAACAATTATACATGACTATAACATGTATTATTAAGTGTTTTTTAAAAGTGTGTTGTGATTAAATTTCAATTGATTGCTTTGGGCAATTCAAAATAATTGATCACTTGTATTTGTAACATAAAACATGAATCATAATCAGCTCACTCCTTTAAAACAACTTTTCACTAAGCCCACTACACACAAACACGTTTTGTTTAAATAATATCTGTGCACAAAATGATATACCAATAATTCCAATTTGGCCAAACTAAAGCCACACGCAACTGACTTTTTAAACCCGACACAAGTTAATAAAAGCTAATTTAGTTGAATACATTACGTAAGTTGAAATTGTTCACAGTTTATTGCTTAAATTGAAATTAAAATAAAAAACTCAAAGTGATTCGTTGCTAAACATGTCCTAGACATGTACCAGACTCACCCAGTCAACCCTCTACTGTGTATCTCTTGCCCCTTTGATGTTATTTAACTCTCGCTATCTCCCTCACTTTTGTCTTCTCCTCGTTTCTAACACTTTTTTGCTGTGTTTTTATGTGAAATAAATTAGCTGTGTTACCCGAAATGCCGCAAGACGCCGCTTCAACTAACAGCTACCCTGTAAAGAAAGTGAGCACATTACGTATGCGTCTAGTAAGCCCACCAAATGCGTGTGGATTGGGCATTCGAACACATCCACTTACCCATTTAATGGGTAGAGAGTATACAGTTGAAAATCGAATGCATGCGCAAAAAAAAAGACGTTCGCACATAAAAAACTCGACTGCAAATAAAAATAGAAAATAGTGTAAAATGCAGGCAGTGAAATGAATGCAGCTGGCGGTGTGACTTCGTGGCAGTTGCAACAGCAGCAACAACAACACGGCCATAAAATTAAAAATAAAACTTACATAAATTTAGAAGCGGCGACGGCGATGGCGGCAGCGTTTGGCTGTCATTTGTCGTATTGCTCCCAAAATGCCTTTTATTTTTGGACAAACACAACAGCAACACAACAACACTTATTGCACTTAAACAAACTGCAACTCTTTGAAATTTGCTTGAAAAGCTTATTCAAAACGTTGAGTTGATTTGCTTTAAACTAGGCTAATCAACTTGATTTAAACAGTTAATACAGCACAGCAGCAATGGGGAATGTTCAAATCACAATTCAAACAAAAGTCAGTTCATATATATTTGCTGTAAGCAACTCGAACAGTCAAAGAACTTGTCGTTGTCTTTGCCATTGACATAGCTAACGACAACAACAACAGCAACAACTGAAACATCAACAGCAACAATAAAAACAACAACAGTAGCAACAGCAAGAACCGCGAATGCTATTAGCAAAAGAAACAGTCGGCACTTGTCGACCATGTCTCAAACAAGGATGAGTTCAAGCAGCTTCCAAGTGTACATACAGCTGTGTGTGTGTGTGTGTGTGTGAGTGGGGTGAGTGGGGGTGAGTGTGCGTATGTGGGTGGAGTAAAGCCTGAACTGTACCACTGACAGTTGCTGTAATTTTACTATGGCTAAAAACTCTCATAATTTAGCACAAATATACGCTATCTTAATTTATTGCATAAAAATTATTTATATTACGATTATCTTAAAACGATTAAGTAATTTGTGCCTCAAGAACTATTTTAAGTTATCGTGCATATGGAAAAAGATTGTTATACTTAATTAAATTCATATTAAATTTATAGTAAATAAGGTCTCAATTCCTTTTGCTGCACTCTAGCTTTATTTTAAAAGTTAAAGTCAAAACTTTGTGCTTTGCGCCCATTGTGCATGGCATGGTTACTCTAAAATTCAAGGCACATACACACAATAAGCAGTTGGCAGCAACGACGTTCAGAACGAAAGACAGAAAGACTCCAGCGAGTCATAAAACTGTGCGAGCGGGGCTTGTTATACCCTGTAAAAGCAGTAAGGCTACACTAAGATGTGTCGAAGCTCTCACTCACTATTAAACTTGGGTTGTTTAAACAAAAAGATAAATTCTTAGCTCTGAAGCCTTTGTTTAGATACCAGAACTTTTTCTAAGAGAAAAAACCAAAATTACAGCGTATTTTAAAGTCAAGCTCTTGCCTGAAAACTTGTTTTGCTAACTTATTATTGTTGCTCTTTGTCGCTGAGGAGTTGAAGGCGGTGGTTCAGCAGCAAATGGAGTAGGAGCAGTAGTACCAGTAACAGGAGTATAACCAACTTTGGGGTAGGGGAATATTATGGGATTTTGGAGCCATAGTCGTATTTTGGATTCTTCTGCCGCTGTCGCTGCTGCTGCTGCTGCTGCTGTTGGCTCCAGCTGCGCACAGTAAGCATCGAGCGTTGGGGCAAATTAAATTCAGTAAGTTTTGCGAAGGCGCATAAAGGCGAATGAATGTAAGGCAAACGGCAACAAAAACAAAAACAACAACAACAACAAGTTATAATAATAGAAAAGAAATGCGCAAAGGACGCAACTGTTCAGAGAATTCGCACAATTTGAAACGGCTTGGAGTAGCACAAAAAAATACAAAACTGAAAACAAAAAAAGAATGAAAGGGAATGAGAAAAGTGAAAGAAAGGGAAACATTTTCCAAATATTGTTGCAGTTTTTCTCCTTTTAGTTTTGTGGCCTCCAACAAATTTGCACACAAAGAGACTTTCATAAAACATAAGCAAAGCCACTGTTCATATGTGTTGTGAACGTATGGGTGTGTTTGTGTGCGTGTGTGTCGGTGTGTGCGTGTGTGAACTGGACTCACAAAATGTTTATGAGCACTTTAGCTGGCCACTGTCCGCTGTTGTGTGGTCCCCGTCCGCCCATCATCAACATCATTCACATTTACGACAACAACATAACAACGACGAGGAGATGGAAATGGAAACGACGATGGAAGAGGAAGATAGCTCGGAATGGGTATGAAATGGAGGCTGTTGCTTCCACAATGGGTGTGTGGCACGCCCTCAGGCAACCGCCAACATACCTTACCATAGTCTACTCCCACTCTCCCTAATGCCACCATCAACAGATTCAATCCGCTTCTTGTTGGCCATGGGCCAAGCGACATTGCCTCTGAGGCTTTTGCTTCTTTATTATTGTCAATGATTTGCTTTTGGGCTCATAAAATGCAAGCAAATTGAATTCTTTCGTTGTTGTATACCCTCCCAGTTGTTGTTGTCGTCGAATTTTGTATTTTTTTCCATTGCTTTTGCTTGGAGGTTTTTCACTTGAGCACGTGACGTATGCTTAATTATGTTATACACATTGCGCATACGACGAGGTGTACCACAGCGCAAGAAGATAGCATTATTTTAAAGAAGCCAGCAACAAAGCTTGAATAAATTTAGCTTAGATAGGAGTTTTTAAATCATTTTTGACCGTTTTTATTACTGATCTGAAATTTATGCAGCGAACTTCATATTCTTTTTTTGAGTTTTTCCGCAAAGAACTCAAATAAAATATAATTAAATAATAATAATAATAATTATGAATTAAAGTCTTATCTAATTATATTAGTGATTTAAAGATTTTGATTTATTGGTCTAAGCTGACCAACGAGTTAATTGATTGTTTTTTATGAGACTTTAGACAAATATACAAAAATGAAATAAATTTTAGTTATAAAATATAAAAATTGCTCAATCCAATGGCTTACCTTAGTGCATTCTTTTGACGTAGCTTTAAGTTTGTAGTTGTTGAAAATGTATTATGATTATATTACTAGAGTAGAGACTGCTCTTTTTATTAATTTAGGTATTACCAGCTGTTATCATATTATTATAAATTTCGATTCAATAGCATAAAGAACAAAAATGGAAATTGTGTAATGAGTTTCGATTGAGAATTAACTATAGTTCATATAGATCATCATTTTATATAGCTCGAATTATTTATTTGGCTTTTTTTAATTATTCTTTTCTCCTAGTTTGTTTTCACTTTGGTTTTGGCATCTTCATTATCATTATTGATAGCATTATTATTTTCATTAAAATACTATTGATTTATTTTACAAACATTTTTTCATTGCTGCACTAAACACAAATAATAACAATAAAAAAATATTGAAAAAAAATAATGGTAACGTTGCTTGTGATTCACCACACACACACACACATTCAGACAGACAGATGGAGCATCAATATGTGGACATGCACGTGCATGCTCGCGGTCACAATATTTGATTTTAATTAATGAATTTGAAACGTAATCGAATTGCATTCACGCTAATTACAAGTAAATATCGTATATTATAAAATAAATTTCGTTATCCTTGTTGTTTTTTTTTTTTTTTTGGTTGTTTTTAAGGTTGTCACGTTATTCATGATTTCATTTATTTATTTGGTAATTAAATTTGTTTGCTGTCGCCGTCGCACATTTAGACACATGACTGTTTCCAGTTCATTTACCCACTGTAGTTGTAACTGTGACTGCTACTGGTACTGCTACTGGCCCTTAAATGCGGTTACGATTTTTAGCAACTTTTTTTCGACTTTTTCTGATGACAAACGCCAAACGAGGAACAAGGAAAACTGAAATTTTTATCGTCTTTTTCATAAATATGCAACAAAATGAGGCACATTTTGTACCTAGCCATAATTACTAGCTCTACCTCTGTGTGTGTTTGTGTACTTGTGTTTTTTTTGCAAGTGCTTGTCCTTTGTACATTTATTTATAATAACAAATGTCCATTTAGACCACTTCCATTCTCTGCCTCTTTTTCTATGCTCTTTACAGAACATTTTTAATTGAATTTAGGTATCTTTTTTAATTAGTACTGCTCAAACATTAGCTAGCTTCGTTTTGGCTTGTTTTTCTGTCTTCTTTCCATTTGTAGCTGTTTTGGTTTCCCACTCAAGTTTGCAATTTTCCATTTAGTATTCCATTTTAACGTGATACGAAATTGCTTGAATTTGGCTTAGAGCTGTTAACCCCTTTACTGTCTTTCGTACCCATTGTAAGTGCTTTTAAATTCACTTTCTTTTGTCTCTTTCTGTGCTCCTATTCTCTACCGTTCTTCACTTTCTGCTCCTAAGTGCAATTAGTTCGTCACTCTTAAGTTTACCTAACTTTATTATTTTATAACTTATACTTCTACTTTTGCTCATTCTTTTTACATTTCTTTGGTTTTTGTAATTAATTTATTGTTACTTGTTTGTACTGCATTCCAATTCATTGACTTTCATGGTTTTGGTTAATAGAAATCTGTTGAAACATTTTCCATTTCTTTCTCTTCTATTTCATAAACTAAACTCAACTCATTTAATCTCTTAACTTTTAAACAAACTTAACTTTTCCAGCTTTTATTTAGTAACTTTTTTCCTAGACTCAAACTTTTTTTTTTTTTTTCGATTAATTTTTAATCTTTGCTTTATTTTTATTTTTTAGTTCCTCAAGTCGACTTTCCAATTACTTGTAATCATTGATCTGATAACCTTAATGCCTTTTCATTGGCGAATTTACTACTCGTTAAACCTTTGAGCCTTTTTCGATCTTGATAACATTTTTTTGCCATTCTTTTTAATTTTTGGCACTTTTCTTTAGTTTTCTTTCATACATTATTTTCTGTTTTTTAGCCAATTTACTTGAGTTGCCTTTTGCCTAAGTTCACATTCGTAGTCGAAGACGCAGTCGTACTTTTCATTTAGATAGCATCTGCCTGGCATTTCTGCTCATCCCCTTTGGCTATTGCTTCTTCTTCTTCTTCCTTGCTTCTTGCTACCAGCTACATGCTCCTTCCATTTACCGACTTTCCAGCTCATTCTTAGCTCTTTGGCTTAATGTTCTTCACAAGGCTTTTAAACTTGTCATGCATATTGATATAAGTAAGTTGAATTCGTCCTGCGGGCTTGATGCTGTCAGCACATTCTGGCAAAAGCAACCACCAACTCTCCGCCGCTACCCAATGCCACACCCACTCAAACTTCCTTTCGATTTCCCCCTTCCCCTACCTGTACAAGTTATCAGTACTCTGTCGAATTTTGCACACTCAACAACTTTCTTGCTCTCTGTCTCAGTCCCTATATCTCTCTCTCTCTGTTTCTCATTTTGTTCCCTTCCGCTTCCTTCTCTGCCTCCGAAATTCTTTCTCTAGTCGTAATTTAAGCGAAATTTTCAACTCGAGCCTCCTTTGACTTTGCCACTGACCGTGTCCTCTGACAAGCTAAAGTTAAAAAAAAAATTGAATAAATTTAAACATTTTGTTTTGTTTAAATGAAGCTGCTACTAACTGTTGTCTCAAAATTGCCTCTCTGCAACAAAATGGCGAACTTGACTGATGCTTGCCGCACACCAACACCACACTAACCCACACACACACACACACACATCTACGTATAAGCAAATTTCAAGGACATTTGAAATGGCTTTGCGCAAAACGGCAAGAAATTCTTTATGAAGATCCCATACTGAGACCGAAAACCAAAAAACCCGAAAAACCAAAAAAACCGAAAACCAAATTCCAATTTACAACAATTTTCAAATTATTTCACATCTGATTGCCATAAAATTTAAACACAAACACCGAATTTATGCCTATGTCTACATAGATTCTTTGCTGTTCCTGAATATATGACAAAGTTTTATTATTATTATATTTATATCTTTTTTTTTTATTAAACAACGCGACGACGGCAACGACGACACCTTCGAAAATAGTTAGTATATACAGCGAAATGAATTGAAAATTTTTGGATTTTTTGAATTTACGTCACAAAAGTTTTATCGCTCTTTAAATACTAATTAAATTCAAATCGAAGCAAAAAAATAAACAACAACAAAATCTTCAACACATTTCGGCGATTCCAAGCTATTTGACCGCCAAAACAAAAATCATATAGAGCTGCGATTATATACACATCTAGTATATCTAGTTTTTTATTAATTTTTTTTTTATGGGGCACCTACCTCATAGAGCACAGCAGTCAGTTACCAGCAGTAACACAAGAAAAAAAGCCAAAATAATTGCAAAAAAACAGTTCGAATTTAACAACAACTTTTAGATAAATAGTGAGGTTTGACTTGATAGATTGTTTAAGGCTGCGCGCGACAGCATAAAGTTCATATGTGTGTGTGTGAGAGAGAAAAGAGTGTAAGAGAGAAAGACTGAATCTCTGTAGAATCACCAAAAAAAAATTGCAAAAAAATGTAGTACGAGTGTAAAAAATAGTAGAAATAAGTTTTGTTTTATCTTTTCGTATTTTATTTTTTTTTTCTTGGTAGTTAGTTGCTTTTGTACCGTACGGTTTTATGCAAATGAGATTTCTTCCTCTTCCTCATGCATTGCATACAATGACGACGACGACGACGATGACGACGGCGGCGACAACGGCGACGGCGACAGCGGCGGTAGCGGTGGCAATGGCAGCGACGACGACGGCAGCGTTTGGCGGCGTTTGGCTGCTGCGGTCTTACAAAAAAAAAACCAAAAAAAAAAAACCTTAAAAACACAACGAGATGCGAGAGAGAGAGAAAGAGAGAGCACGGCTCGTTGGGCTCGATAGGCTTTACGGCTCAAGCTCTACACGGCTCGACGGTTCAAGCTCAACGGCTGTACGGCTACGGCTACGGCTCTGGCACTGGCTCTTCGGGCTACGGGCAACTGCTGCTTGCTGCGTGCGATTTGCTGTTTGCTGTTTGCGTTGCGTTGCGTTGCGCGTTCGCGGCTCTGTACATCGCGGCGTTTACCCAACGACTATTTGCCCATTGACGCAGCGGACGCGCTGGAGACCGCGTGCTGCAGGCTCGTTCGGCTGAACGCACGAGGGACGCTGAGCGAATCCGAAAACGTAACCGAAAAAACGGCCAGCAAAACAAAAAAAAAAACATTTCCCACATACGAATCGGAATCCGAATGCAGTCGCAGTCGCTGTCGCAGTCGATGTGCGAAGTCGTAACGCCGACAGCGGCAGCGGCAGAGGCAGAGGCAGCTACAGCAGCAACAGTCTCAGCAGCGGCAGCTACAGCAGCACCAGCAAAGATAGCAGATGATGATGCTTTCACCTTGAGCTTTTGCTTGCTTCGTTAATGCGATTTCATAGCTTCATCAACGCAGGCAGTTTCGCTTTTCGACATCGAAAAGCTTCACTTCCCCAATGGCGCCAAAAAGCTCCTGCGCCTCAGCGTGCAAACAACTCTCCTCTCTCCAGCCACAATGCTATAAAAACGACAAGTTTGAAGGTCAGGCTGTGAGCTTTTGAGCTAGAAAAGCGCAACAATCTCTCTCCGCCAAGTGTACCAAAAATGCCGGCAGAGCTTTCGACGCGTCGAATGAACGGCCAGAAAATGGGGCAACGCGGCAACCACAAACGGACTGCAGTGCAATTTCGAACTTCCATTTTTATTCACAAGAATCGAACAGCTGAAAAGCTTACAGCAAAAGCTCAACGCAATACGCACAATGCACAAGGCACGTCACAAATGCACAGCAACACAAAAAAAAAAACTGTAAGACAAAAATCAAATAATGGAATGCAATTGCAAAATTATAAATTAAAGTTGGAGAAAAAACTAATAAATAATTATTTAAAAATTTGTTTACCTTTGGCATAGATAGAATGCACACATCTAAATAATAAAATAAGATTACAAATATTATGTTACAAATAACTTTAACAAATAACGAATACTTTTATATTATTCAAGAAAATAAACTTGAAAACGAATACTTTTATAATATTCAAGAAATTAAACTTTAAAAAATTTACCTTCAACATTTTCTTGCTTTTAAATATAACTCAAATACTTGATTTAGTCAAAATATTGGTAAAATTGGAAAAGTTATGTTTAAATTTAATTAAATTTGTAAAAACTATTTTTTGTATGTTTCAATAAAAACAAAAATATTTAATTGCATATAAAATAGTGTTAAATTAAATAATGTTTAATTCATACACATTGCAAACAAATGAAAACAAAACACGTCAATATTTTTGTTTGATATTAAATAACTATAACTATTTAAAAATTAAAAGTTTGCTATTGATTGAAGTAAAGTTATGCACATAAATACTGAATTAAATTTAAATGCTGGAGTTCTTATTTATCAGTCGTTTATTTGAAATAAAATATTACAATTTATATGTTTTTTTCGATTTTTCGGCTTGTAATAAATTTATTACAATTTATTTATTTTCAAAAATTTATTTCTAATTTCAATATTTAATATTTCATTATCTTCAGTCGAAAATATTAAAACTAATCAGAGCTGCTGTCAAATTTAATAAAAAATAATGCAAATAATATTTTAATTTTGTCCAGTCGGTGTTTAATTCAAAATTAATACAAATCATGCCATCATCAGCAAAGTAGCAAAAGCTTCAACTGGATTAGCAATGTGTAATTTGAGCCTATCATAAAAGTGCATACAGTTTTAATTATAGTCCTGCAAGCTTTTTGGGAATCGAACGGGCTGCAAGCTCTTGCGGGGAAAGCTCAGTGGCTGCCATGACGTCCACAAGTTGCTTGTAACGGTAACTTTCGCTGTAACTTTGGAAATACAGAGCTATGAAATCAACAGTTGCCAGGTGAACATCGTCAAAATATTTCTACCAATCAGCCATTCAATATATATATTTAAAAAATTCATATACGTATAAATATAAAGTGCATTGTAACTTCGATATTGAGTAACTGTATGTGGTGCGTTGGTCGTGCGGTGCTGTTGGAGTAACGCTTCGGTTGAGGCCGAAAAATGCGGGCCAGCCGGGGATCCGTGGACCGCCAAAGTGGCAATGGGACGGACAGGGGCGAAATGCTGGACACGGAACGTGGCAGTGTGGCAACAGTTGGCGGCCTGCAGTCAGCGTCGGCTCGTGGCAGTGGCAGCAATAGTCCCAATCATGGTTTGTCAAAGGGTCGCTTAACGCGCAAAAGTTCGAAAAAAATGCGCACTGGATTCAAGGAACGTGTTACAAAAATGTCCATCGATAACGATATGACGATCAAAACTGGTGCCTCTCTAATTCCCGATCTGAATGTGATTATAAATCGCATGCGTGACATGAAGGACGATAGTTATGTGTATTTGGACTATATGCTGCCCAAGGACAGTGAATATTTTACACCCTACAGTTTGCGAGAAGTCGAATTTGCCAATTTGAATATCTTGAAACCATACTACACCGTCACACGGCATGGTGTGACCTATTGGCGTGTCTCTGAAAACTTTTTCACACCACTCAATCAATGGCAACAGGAGTTTCAGCAATTTTTGAGCATCATACAGATACGCACATTCTCCATATTTCGTCTTTGGAAGGGCTTCAAGGTCTGGGAAAAGACAATCAAATGGCGCAAACTGAACGCGGCTCGCAACCATCTACAAAACAATTTGTTCATTGTCATTCCCCAACTGGCCAAGGCTATACTTCGTATGCGTTCCGATATTGTTGTCCTGGAACGCATGAGTTTTGTCAATATCGAGAACATCGAGGAATGGCATCCATTCTACTTCCTTGAGCTGCATATGCGCATCTACGAGCAGCTCAACTTCTTGTTTCACGAATTTCGTTCCTATGTCGGCAGAGCTTTATGTAAGTACATACACTGTTAAAATAGAATGTAATACTGTTTAAAATCAATCTTTTAAATTAAGTTCCTTAATAAGAAACAAATATCGAACTTAAAAAACAAACTGCTAAGCTAACACTGTAATATAAAACACCTAAAGTTATTTTCCAAAAATTGATGTTCTTATAATATTTGCACAGAACAAGAATTATCAGTAGGTTCTTGAAGTTGAAGTTGAAGCTTGGTCAGTCAAGGTAATGGGACTAACGATTGATGCAGAGCTCTATTTTTTAAACAAAAACTATTCATTTATTTTGCTCAACTTTCTTAAAAATACTCAAAATTTTAATGTTAATTTAAAAATAACCGTGCTAAAATATGCTTTCAATATTTAAGTTTATTACCATTAAAAAAACTTCAATTTTATTTTATTTTATTTTTCCTTATAGCATACAGATCTTTTGACTAACTTTGTAACACTTTCTTAAAATTTAAGACTTAATTCATTTTATCAAAATAGTAATCATGAGTACGATTAATTATATCTTGTTATTAACCTTATTCTCATGCTATTTATTAAAAATGTAAAAGTTTGACTTTATTTAATCACATATACTTTCTAGAACAAAGCTTTTGTGTTCTTTTTTTTAAGAACTTTATTATTTTTTAACTTTTAATCCATAGATCGTTCCTGCACGGAGGCAATTATGGCGCGTGGTTTTTATCCCGATGATGAAATAAACTACTATCCATCCGTTAAGAAGATGCGAGAAGCACACAGCTTCATGGACCGAGCACGTAAACGGGCCTTCTGTAAAACTCTTACCAAGTAGGTCTACTTTTATATCCATCTGACAATTTCTGGGATTTACGAATTGATGTTTTTATAGCTTTTTGACCTACTGTGACATGATGTTGTATCAGGCACTGTATCGCGTCACAATTCAAAGCTATGCGGAACTTCATCAGGCCTTTAATGAGCATCACCTGGTAGCTCCGACGGAAGCGGAAATCACTCGACACGATCGTTTGGATTCACGTGTGGAGAAACCCCGACCACCCAATGCACCCCAAAATCCATTTTTCATAGCCTCACTGCGTCTCTTACCCGATCGCATCGATGTGGAACCTCTGGAGGATGTCCTCAGATTGATTTTTCAACGCATTACAGGACTGATTTTAGAAACCGTACTGGACATACCACCCTTTACTACAGATGCAGAATTCACGCAGTACACTCAGTGGGTTTTTTTCAGTCTATGCACACTAAATTTCTCTATTAAGTAATGTCTTCTGACTCTCATAGACCCTCGATCATGGGACGTCAGGAGGAGTGTTTGTATCAAAGTGCACCCGACTTGACCTTCCTATTGAAACAGGATGCTACTTTTAATTTTAATCGGTAAGTCCTGGATTTATTGAAAGACATTATTAATCATTTAATTTTGCAGTAAAAATATATTTGCGCTTATACGCGCTGCCTATGAGATGGCACATCTTTATACTGCGCGATTTAGAACCATTCGACAGAACTACGAGATAGATGCTACCACAGACCCTGAGGATCTCAGCACAGAAAGAGGTAAGTTTGGTGCCGGATTAGGGAAATAAACACCCAATAGGTCGAATATAACTTATGGTTGCATGAGTTTTTTCTAAATGTTATTAGATTTTCTGAATCGATTTTCCATACTCAGAGCTCTTCTCTCCTATCAGATCTCACGGCCCTGCGCAACTACTGCGATCGCTACTGCAACAATCTGAGAGCCTTAGATGGTATACTTGATTCCGTATTTCTGGGTCTTTTGAAATTGGGTCAGAGTGGCTTCAAAGATGCAGTCACTCCGGTTTGTCAACGCCTGCAGAATGTCTTAGCCATATACCTACCCCAATTGGCCGAGGAGGAAACGACAAAACTTTACGAAGATGCACAGGATTTCTATGGTCGCATTGGATACGAACCAACAGCAACTTTAGCACTCGTGGCCCACATACGATTTCTGGACAACTGTGATGAGGAACTGGATGAGTTATTCAAGGTTGTGGACTATGTTCACGACTTGCTGCTGATCATAAAGGATTTCAATATTCCCATCGACGACGAGCGCAAGGAGGACTACATGGACACGGAGGATTATCTGAATCGAACAAGGGAAACTCTAGCGGAAATTGTTGAGAAGCGACAGGACTTCATCAATCAACTGGACGAGGCCATGCAGGAGGATATACAGGCGCTCAAGGAGGACATACACGAAGTGGCTGTCGAGGCCATCGAAGATTGGCTACTGACTGTAAGTAGAAATTTCCCAAATCCACCAACTCGTTCACATCCTCACTCCACTTCTGTGGCGATAGAGCAAATCGGAGCGTAAAGCGGTTAATGATAAGCTCGACGATCTTTTGAACCGCATGAATGGCTGTCGGGAGAAAGCCGATGAGCTGATTGGCTATCAAAAGGAGTTTAGAATCGATTTGACCATCTATGATGAAATGGCTTCCGGTTTCTATGACATACGCATGCGACAAAATCTATACAAAACTCTCATCGACTGGGAGGAATCGCTTGCCAGCTGGTTATCAGCTGATTTCAATACACTTGTCGTCGCTGACATGATTGATCTAAATGCCAAAACAATCAAGAACTGTCTACAGTTCCAAAAGTATTTGCCCGATAATGATATAGTGCCAGTGCTACACAAATCCGCAGAAGTATTCAAGGAGAAGCTGCCGGTTATTGGTTACCTACGTAATCCTAATCTGCGTGCGGTAAGCTGAAGATTTCTAAACATTTTCCATTTGATTAAAAACAAAACAAAATCATTACTTCAACAGCGCCACTGGACCGAAATTGAAGAGCTATTAGGCAGGAAATTCTTTCAGGAAAAGGACATTAGAATTAGCACCTATGAAGAGTCACACGCCTTTGATGATGAGAACAATGGTGAAGCTCTGATGCAAATCTCCTCGCAGGCCACAGGTGAAACGCAGCTGGAGAACATGCTCAAGGGCATTGAGACCCTGTGGAAGGAAACAGAATTATCGATTGCTACACACCATGATCAAAAAGACGTCTTCATACTTGCGGGCACCGAGGAACTTCAAGCAGTACTCGACGATGCCAATGTCAGTATCAATACAATTGCGGCATCCAAGTTTGTGGGACCCATCAAAACGCGTGTGGATGAGTGGATGGCAGCCTTGGATCAGTTTGGCAAAACGTTTGGTAAGTCGTCATCTCTTAACCTCTTTTTACTGTTAAGAACAAATTAAACATTTTTATTCCACAGAGACTTGGATGGATTGCCAGGGTGCTTGGATCTATCTAGAAGCCATCTTTGCCTCGGCGGATATACAGCGTCAGCTGCCGCATGAGGCCAAAATGTTCAATCAGGTAGACAAGAACTTTAAGGAAATTGTAAGACAGGCTAAGAAAGTGGCTCTGGCACTACCCACCATGTCCAGTGTTGAGGTCTATGATATGCTCAAAGAGGACAATCGATTACTGGATCTCATCTCACGCGGTCTAGAAGCCTACCTCGAAGTGAAACGTGTTGTCTTTCCCAGGTGGGTAGAGGAAATTCCCCAGAAGACACCATCAAATAATCCCACTCTTTGCTACGCAGATTCTACTTTCTGTCCAATGACGAATTGTTGGAGATTCTGGCACAGACTCGTATACCTCAAGCGGTGCAGCCACATCTACGCAAGTGCTTTGATGCCATTTACCGCTTGGAGTTTGGTCAAAAGGAAAGTGGCGATGGCAAAATGATAGCCACCAATGATATCATTGCCTTCCTGTCGCCCGAGGGTGAAAAATTGCAATTCGGCAAGGGGTTAAAGGCTCGAGGTGCGGTCGAGGAATGGCTTAGCAAAGTGGAAGACGCCATGTTTGTGTCCTGCAAGAGATACATGCGTTTTGGCTACCAGTGCTATGCGGCCAAGGAGCGCGATGAATGGTTCCAGGATCATCCCAATCAGGTTGTCATTACCGTCTCGCAAGTCTACTGGGCAACCGATATACATCGCATCTTTGACGCCAAAGAGAAGACACAACAGGGTGTCGTTGAAAAGATGATGAAATTCGAGACCAAGTGCTTACAGGACCTGGGCGCACTTGCGGCTCTCACTCGCAAGAATATCAGTTCGTTGTTAAGAAAAATTCTATGCGCCTTGATCACCATCGATGTGCATGCCAAGGACTCGGTGCACATGCTGGTCGAGAAGGGTGTCTACAACTCGTGAGTAGAAATTGTTTGGTGGATTGTGTCTACTTTCTTTTTGGCTGTAAAATAAATCGAATTTGCTTGCAGAACCGACTTTAATTGGCTGAAAATGTTGCGCTTCTACTGGGCCACCGAAACGGAGACGGTTTACTCGCGTATGGCCGCCGCCAATATACCCTATTATTATGAGTACCTGGGAGCGGGTGGTGTTTTGGTATTGACCCCGCTAACGGATCGCTGTTACCTGTGCTTGATGGGCGCCTTCCAGATGGACTTGGGCGGTGCACCGGCTGGACCTGCGGGTACGGGAAAAACAGAGACTACCAAAGATTTGGCCAAAGCGTTGGCCAAACAGTGCGTTGTGTTCAATTGCTCCGATGGGCTCGACTACAAGATGATGGGTCGTTTCTTTTCGGGTCTAGCCCAGTGCGGTGCCTGGTGTTGCTTTGACGAGTTTAATCGCATTGACATTGAGGTGTTGTCTGTGATAGCCCAGCAGCTGATCACCATACGTACGGCAAAGGTGATGAGGGTCAAACGGTAAGTTTCAAGCAAAATAATTTCATTTAATGGAATTGTTTTTCAACACTTGTTTGCACACAGTTTTGTCTTTGAGGGTCGCGAGATCAAAATCAATCACTCGTGCTGTGTGTTTATTACCATGAATCCGGGCTATGCCGGACGTACAGAGCTGCCGGACAATCTGAAGGCACTCTTCCGTCCCATATCGATGATGGTGCCGGATTACGCACTCATCTCCGAGGTCATACTTTACTCGGAGGGCTTTGAGGATCCCAAGATACTGGCACGCAAAATGGTGCAAATGTATCAGCTTTGCAGTCAGCAGCTCAGTCAACAGAATCACTATGATTTCGGCATGCGTGCGGTCAAATCTGTGCTGGTCATGGCCGGTGCACTGAAGCGAGCCAATCCAAAGCAACGGGAGGATATCACACTGATTGCCGCCTTGCGTGACTCGAATATACCCAAGTTCTTGGCCGATGATGCCATACTATTTCGCGGTATACTCAGTGATTTGTTTCCGGGTGTCGAGCTGCCCGACTCACAGCATCCCCATCTGGAGGCCAGTCTGCGCATCGGTCTGCGCAATAAGAGTCTTCAGGCCGTGCCGACAACCATACGAAAGTGTCTTCAGCTCTACGAGACAATGTGTGTACGTTGGGGTGTGATGACAGTGGGTCCAACGGGCGGTGGCAAGTCTGTGGTGCTGCATGCGCTTGAATTCGCACTGGAACATTTGTACGAACAGGAGATAGCGGATCCAAACTTTCGGCCCGTTGTCATACAGACCATGAACCCGAAGGCTGTCAATATGAACGAGCTCTACGGCTATGTGGACTCCAAAACACTGGAATGGCAGGACGGACTACTCGGTCTGGCCGTACGCACCGCCGTCAATGTCGAAGGTTAGTCATAAGACATTCTATTAGACTTAATTCTGATCTTGCATCTAAAACATCTAGAGGAAATCCATCAGTGGATCATGTGCGATGGTCCCGTGGACGCGGTGTGGATTGAGAATTTGAACACCGTCCTGGACGACAACAAGATGCTCTGTCTAGCCAACTCGGAGCGTATCAAACTCACTGCCTGGATACACATGCTCTTTGAGGTACAGGATCTGCTGCAAGCTTCGCCCGCCACAGTCTCCCGTTGTGGCATGGTCTACGTCGATCCCGGGGATCTGGGTTGGGTGCCATTGGTGGATACCTGGCGTGAGCTGGACATGTCACACAAGTTGCCCACTAATCTGGCCGAATATCTATACCAATTGTTTATCGGTTATTTCGAGAAGGCCTTGAAAATTGAACGCAAACGGGCTTCCTACACGATACATCAGGTGTTGGGATCAAAGGTACGTTTATGTTGTGCTTTAATCTCTTCCCAGCTGGAGGGTGTACGCTGGCATGGCATGGCCGAGGAGCCAGCGAAGAAACTACTAACCAAGATCTTTACATGGTGTGTGCTCTGGGCAATTGCGTCCAATTTGCGGGATGCGGAGAAATTGTCCTTCGAGGACTATTGGGGCCGTGCAATGGCAACACACCCGCACATGGAGTAGGTACATTCCCACAAGAGTTTTGCACTTCAATTGATCGTTTCCTACTTTAGCATGCCAGAGCGTTCTATGTGGAATTATCGAGTTGATCTGGAGACTAACGATTGGGGCAACTGGAATGAGATTATGCCCGATTTTACCTACAGCTCCGAGGTTTCCTACTATGATATGCAGGTGCCCACAGTGGATACAACCAAATATGGGTAAGACTTTATTTCAAGTCAAGCAGAACTTAAATTGAACTTAAATACTTCAAAGGTACGTGGCTGATTTGCTGTTTAAGCGTGACTTTCCGGTCATGTTTACGGGTGAAACGGGTGTGGGCAAGACAGTGCTCGCCATCAGTTGCATGAAGCGTTTATCGGGCGGTAAGGTCATACCTGTTGTTCTCAACTTTTCGGCCCAAACGAGCAGTTTGCGTACCCAGGAAATGATCGAGGGTCCGCTGGAGAAACGCAAACGTACACAACTCGGTGCTCCCGTGGGTAAAACGGTTATTGTCTTTATTGATGACGTCAACATGCCCAAGCTGGACACGTACGGCAGTCAACCGGCCATCGAGCTGCTCAGGTTTGCTTTGTGTTCCAATGGTTCATTAGTTCATTGACTAATTTCGATTGACTTGCAGGCAGTTTTTGGACTTTAAGGGCTTCTATGATCGCGAGAAGCTCTTCTGGAAGGACATACTTGACGTGGTATTGGGATGTGCCTGTGCACCACCCGGTGGTGGTCGTAATCCGCTTACACCACGCTTTGTTCGACACTTTGCACTGTTTTCTTTACCGAAACCAAACGAGGAGACGCTTACACAAATTTTCAATGGTATCCTAAAGGGTTTTCTACAGACCTTCTCCTCTGTCATTCGTGCGCTCTCCGAGTCGATGGTGCACGCCTGCGTGGACGTCTATATGCGTGTAGCGAAAGTGATGCTACCGACACCAGATCGATCTCACTATATCTTCAATCTGCGAGATCTTTCCAAGTGCATACAGGGTATTCTGCAGGCGGATAACATGTATTACAACATGGAGACACAGATATTAAGGTTGTTCTATCACGAAACCACTCGTGTCTTTCACGATCGTCTCATAAACAATGAGGACAAGGCAATCTTTAAGACACTGATGAACGATGTGTGTCGCGATCATTTTGGTCGTGATGTCGTTCTACCCGATGAACCAGAAGTGCTTTTCGGAGACTTTATGATTTTTGGCAAGCCCAAGAATGAACGAATCTATGATGAGATCAAGGATCAGTCTAAGCTGGAGAGTGTGCTAAATGATTATATCGTGGATTACAACTCGATGGCGGTGGGTAAACAAATGAAATTGATACTCTTCCAGGATGCCATGGAGCATACGGTGCGTCTAGCTCGTCTACTGCGCAGTGATCGCGGCAATGGCCTTCTAGTGGGCGTGGCCGGTATGGGTAAACAGTCCCTCACACGACTCGCCTCCCATGTCAACGAATACAACTGTTGGCAAATCGAAATGCGACGCAACTATGATCTCAATGCCTTCCACGAGGATCTGCGAGTACTCTATCGCATCGGCGGGGTTGGTCTTAGATACAATTAAATCTTAATAAGCTCATCATCTGTATTCTTCTTGCATTAGATTGAAAACCAGCCTGTAACGTTCCTGCTCATTGACAGCCAGATTGTGGAAGAGGAGTTTCTGGAGGATATTAACAATATTTTGAACTCTGGAGAGGTGCCCAATCTCTTTGATGGTGATGAATACGAAAAGGTCATTCTGGATGCCCGTGATGCCTGCAATGCCAGCAAAAAAGATGAGGTAAGATCCCTGTCCTAACTAAGTTTAAGATTAAAATATAATACCTGAACACAGACCTGTCACCGCGATGAGATCTACAAGTTCTTTATCAATCGTGTGCGTAATAATCTACATGTAGTCATGTCCATGAGTCCCGTGGGTGATGCCTTCCGACGTCGCTGCCGCATGTTCCCATCCCTAGTCAATTGCACCACCATCGATTGGTTTACCAGCTGGCCCACTGAGGCACTGTATTCCGTGGCTCTCGGGCTGCTGACAAAGATTTCACCCAACATGAATGAACGTATCTCCCTGGCCAGCACTACAGTGTTTATGCACAAGGTGGGTTGGGGAAAACCCTATTAATCCTACTGTTCCTATTGTCTAATCCGCTGTCTGTTTGCAGACGGTCGAGGATGCATCCGTGCGTTTCTATAAGGAGATGAAGCGACATTATTACACCACACCCAGCAGTTATCTGGAGTTGCTGAAACTCTACCAAAGTTTGTTGAAGGTCAAGACCCAGGAAATCATAGCCAAACGTAAGCGTATTGCCAGTGGCCTAAACAAACTGCTAGAAACCAACGAAGTGGTAAGTAGAAAGTTTAACCAATCGCTTGAACTACTGATTTGAGACTGCTAATTTACGTAGATTGCCGTCATGCAAAAAGAACTGGAGGTCATGGTGCCGCAGCTGGATGAGAAGTCGGCCATGATGAAGGCTTTGGTGGATAATCTAACAAAGGAAACCAAACAGGCGGACACGGTCAAGCAGAGCGTTTTGGAGGATGAGGCGAATGCCAAGGAGAAGGCAGCCATTGCCCAGGCTATATCGGAAGACGCTAGCAAGGATCTGGAGATTGCAATGCCAGCACTGCGTGAATCGGAGGAAGCCCTCAAGGGTCTCACCAAAGCGGACATTAACGAGTTGAAATCCTTTACTACTCCTCCAGCCCTGGTGCAGTTTTGCATGGAAGCCGTTTGCATTCTCTTGGGCGCCAAGTAAGCTACAAAATAGTTCTTACAGTTTTGAGATTAAATGAGTGTTCCTTTCAGACCCACCTGGGCATCGGCCAAGGCTATTATGGCTGATATCAATTTCATCAAGCGATTGTTCGAGTACGACAAGGAGCATATGAAGGAGGATGTGCTTAAGAAGGTCAAGAAGTACATAGATCACAAGGACTTTGTACCGACTGTAAGTGAAAAGTCTTTAACCAGCGTACACCCTACTCAACTGGTTCTAATGAACTTTACAGAAATTCGAGAAGGTCTCCAAGGTGGCCAAGTCGGTCAGCATGTGGGTTATTGCCATGGACAAGTTCTCCAAGGTCTACAAAGTGGTAGAGCCGAAGATCAAACGCAAGGAAGCCGCCGAAGCGGAGCTCAAAGATGTCATGAAGGTGCTGCGACAAAAGCAAAAGGAACTCGCAGCAGTCGAGGCAAAGATTCAATCACTTCGCGATAGCCTGGAAGAGAAACAGCGAGAGTTCCAGGTCATTCAAGACAATGTTGATCTCACCTATGGGCGAATCAATCGAGCTGGTCGTCTAACCTCTGCCCTGGCTGATGAACAGATTCGTTGGCGTGAGACGGTGAAATCCTTAACCGCTGATCTGGCCTGTGTACCTGGCGATGTACTCGTGGCAGCTGCCTGTGTTGCCTATCTAGGCGCTTTTTCCAATGAATATCGTCGTGAAATGAGTCAGTTCTGGGTAGACAAATGTCGCGAGTATAACATACCATCGAGTAAGGAGTTTAATCTCTTGAAAGTCTTGGGTGATGCCTATGAGATGCGACAGTGGAATGTCGATGGTTTGCCCAAGGACAACATTTCTATCGAGAACGGCATTTATGCTACACGTGCCTTACGTTGGGCCCTCATGATTGATCCCCAGGAGCAGGCAAATCGCTGGATCCGGAACATGGAGAAGGCCAACAATTTGCAGGTCATTAAAATGACAGATGCCTCCATGATGCGAGTACTGGAGAATAGTGTGCGTCAGGGTAATCCCGTTCTGCTCGAGGAGCTTGATGAAACCATAGATCCCTCCCTGCGTCCTATACTGCAGCGCGAGACTTTCAAGTCCGAGGGTCGTGTCTATTTGAAGCTGGGCGATCAAGTTATAGATTACGATGATAACTTTAAGCTGTACATGACCACCAAGTTGCCCAATCCGCATTATTTGCCCGAGGTGTGCATCAATGTGACCTTGGTTAACTTTTTGGTCACGGAGAGTGGCCTAGAGGATCAGTTGCTAGCGTAGGTTTAATTAGATTTACTTTTTTTCATATTTAGCTGATTGTCTTGCCATTCACAGCGACATTGTGGCCATTGAGCTGCCTGCTATGGAGGCACAACGTAATGATCTTGTGGTAAAGATTAACTCGGATAAACAACAGCTGCTAGGATTGGAAGATAAAGTGCTCAAGCTGCTCTTCAACTCCGAGGGTAACATACTGGACGATGAGGAGCTCGTTGAGACCCTTAACGATGCCAAGGTATAAGATTTTAACCCCGACTTGGGCTTACCACTTAAACGTAACCTTCTCCAGGAAACGTCCTTGATCATTGCTGCTCGGCTGATTGATACCGAAGAGACGGAAAAGATCATTACCGCTTCCCGAGAACGCTATCGCATTCTATCATCACGTGGAGCTATACTCTATTTTGTGGTTGCCGGTCTGGCCGAGATCGATCCTATGTATCAGTACAGTCTCAAGTATTTCACTCAGGTGTTTTGCAATGTGCTGCGTCTGGAACATCCTACCATGGCCGTAGAGCAGCGCATCTCTACCTTAATGGTGGATGAATTGAAGGCCATCTATGATAATATATCCCGAGGTCTCTTCGAGAATCACAAGCTCATTTTCAGTTTTCTACTGACCTTGTCTGTGGAGCGGCAGGAGGGTCGTGTCACCGAGGATGAATTCGGTTTTCTGACCCGCGGCATTGTCGGTACGGTGCGTGCAAAGCCTATGCCTCCACACCTGAAGCTCAGCCAAACGGAATGGGAGGCAGCCATCTTTCTGGAGGACAATTTTAAAGATTCATTTGCTAATTTCACTAATGAACTCGATACGCCGTTCTTCCTAAAGCTGCAGGACAACAAGGAGGTCTTTGACTTTGCCCAAACGAATGCAGAGCCCACCGACAAGTGGAACAAACGCCTTAAGATCTTTCACAGACTCATGTTTATTTCCACATTCCGAAAGCCACGGTTTCTGCTCAATGTGGTGAGCTATCTGCATGCCACAGTGGGTAAGTACTTTACAGAGGCCTCCGCCAGTGGTACCCAGCTGAGCGCAGTGTAAGTAGATGACCAGTGAAACATGGATTCCTTTAGTGAAATAATAACTTTACAGCTACTTGGATACTTCGGCTGTAACGCCGCTGATCTTTGTGCTCTCCACGGGCTCGGATCCGATGTCGGGCTTCCTTAAGTTCACCACCGAAATGAAGTTTACCGACAAATATTACTCCATTTCGTTGGGTCAAGGTCAGGGACCACTCGCGGAGAGTCTGATTGACAAGAGCTTGCGCATGGGTCACTGGGTCTTTCTGCAGAATTGCCATTTGGCCACCTCCTGGATGCGTGTGCTCGAAACCATTGTCCGGAATCTTACCTTGGGCATAACGAAGGCAAATCCCGATTTCCGTTTGTTCCTTTCCTCGATGCCTACCCAATCGTTTCCAATCAGTGTGCTACAGAACTCGGTAAAGATTACCAATGAGCCACCAAAGGGCATCAAGGCAAATGTGATCGGTGCTCTTTCTGATCTCAAAGTGGACTTTTTCGAACAACACGTGCAGAAGGGCAATTGGCGAGCGATTATCTTTGGACTGTGCATGTTCCATGCGGTTTTATTGGAGCGACGCAAGTTCGGTCCTCTCGGCTGGAATATTACCTATGAGTTCAGCGAAAGTGATCGTGAATGTGGTCTCAAGACTCTGGACTTTTTCATAAACCGCGAAGTCTTGGAAGCCATTCCATGGGAGGCTATACTCTACATCAATGGCGAGATAACCTGGGGAGGTCGTGTAACCGATTATTGGGACTTGCGTTGCTTGCGCACGATTTTAATCATATTCTCCTCGGAACGCATTATTCAACCGGATTACAAGTATTGCCGTGGCGATCCCTACTATCGTGATCCTCAGAAGCAAACGCTCAAAGAGTATGCGGCATATGTGCAAGGTTTTCCCGTTCTGGAGGATCCCGAGATCTTTGGCATGAATCAGAATGCCAACATTGTCTTTCAGAGCAAAGAAACCGAGTTCTTCATAAGCACTTTGCTGCTGGGACAGCCTCGCTCCTCCGCAGACGAGGGTCAGGCCATGGAGAACGAGCTCTGCCAGCAGATAATTGCACGCATTCAAACCGCACTCACCAACAAAATTCAACGTGAACCCATACACGACACCCTCACGGTGGTAAGTACATGGAATCCTTTACTTTAATTACATTGAAAGACCTTTTTCTTCAGTTGGATAGCAAGGGACAGATGCCATCGCTGACCACAGTGCTGGTACAGGAGATTGATCGCTTTAATATTGCTTTGGCCATCATTCATGACAGCCTTGGCAACTTGGCCAAGGCCATCAAGGGTCTGGTTGTGATGTCTGAAGATTTGGAATTGGTTTTCCGTTCACTTTTGGCCAATATTGTGCCTGCCATGTGGTCAAAACGTAGCTTTCTCTCCATTAAACCACTGCCCAATTATATCGTGGACTTTCAGCGTCGCATCGATTTCATTCAGCATTGGGCAGAGAACGGTGCACCGCGTTCTTATTGGATTAGCGGCTTCTTCTTTCCACAATCCTTCCTAACCGGCGTACTGCAGACGTACGCCCGACGTCGTGTTCTGCCCATCGATTCGTTGAAAATCGACTTTCAAATTATCGAAATGGAGCTGGTGCAACAGGATTTCTACGAGCGACACAATGCAAACACAAGTGTGAGTTAGACTACACTTTAAATAAGTACAGGGTAACTTATTAACTTATTTGCTATGCAGGATGCCCGGCTCTATGGCAATCTGGAGGAGTGCACGGATGCCATGGTCAATGTTCATGGTATTTTCGTGGAGGCTGCTCGCTGGGATCTCTCCAAGGGCGGTCTGTGTGATGCTCGATTCGGTGAGCTATACACACGCATGCCAGTTGTACGCTTTATGCCCTGCCTGGAGGTTAGCGCCGTTGTGCGTTATGAGGCGCCACTGTACAAGACCCAGCAACGTTCGGGCGTACTCTCCACAACCGGACACTCGACCAACTTTGTGCTCGCCATACTGCTGCGCAGCAAAAATGATCCAGAGTTCTGGATAATGCGTGGAACTGCCCTCGTTTGTGCCGTGCTCGAGAATGTCTGTTAATGGAGGTAAAGAGTAATAAGAAATGCGATCGTGACGATAGATATAATATGCTGCATGTTTCTAAATAACTTTATTTCGTACAATTCGTTTCGATTCTGTTTTGGGTGTTCCCTTCGAGGCGTTACCCGATAATACAATTCAATTTATTCGTAATATATGTGTAGTATATGTATATGTATATATGTGCATATGTGAGTGCTTGTGTTTGTTAATCGTATCTGTTCATAAGGTTTAGACTATATATTTATATATATCTTGAGTTACATATGTTTGATTTCTGTAGTTTATATAACAGTCCATGTTTCAGTTCTGTTCAATTGTTTACATATAAATGTTTTTTTTGTTTTTTTAGTTTTTTTGTATATAAGTTTTGTATAATCTGTACAACATTCAAATATTAAGGAGGGGGACAAGACAAGGCCGCTTTCTAATCTTTAAACTTTATACTTGGTACTTTACTAACGTTTGACGTCTGAAGTCTGTTCATTTTTTATTTATACAAAATTTCTTCAAAAGCAAACAAAAATATTCCCAAAACTCTAGAGCATCTAAACAAATAATTGGGAATCATAAATAAATTGAACTAATGAGCACAACTTTTGTATAACATACTAAGTACAGTTGTGTACAGATATCGTTTTACAATATTTTAAATTATAAAGGCAATTCAACCTAATTAACTAAAGCTTAATTAAGGTCTCAGATAATTTAATTATAAAAGGAATGTTTTTCATTTTGTTCTTGTTGTTTTGCCAATTTGGAAATTTTGTGCTTAGACAAAACTCTCTTACTATGGGGGTTTTTAATGGTATAATGGGTTTTGTTATGGTATAAGTAATACTGCCGCTCTAAGAGTTATCTGAATGTGGAGGATTTGAAGGTTTGTTGGGTTTGGCATAAGTTTGCAGGGTAGGAAGCGTTGGTCCTTATGTTCTCTTTTTGTTAGATGCGTAAATGGAATGATAGTTTAGTTGTTAAGCTTAAGTACTAATTATTGCTGGAATCGGGGGTTGCTTTTAAGTACTTAGTAACTAGTTGTAAACATTAACTAAAAACAAACAAAGATTAGTACAATTATATTCATGGTGCCAGAAGAAGAAAAAAATATAGGGAAACTAAGACTTAAACGCGCTCAAAAGAAATCCAGGGAAGCTCGATGAAAGACAAGTAAAAAAAAATACAAAAAAAATACAAAACAAAAGTGAAATAATTTTTGTTTTAAAGCTTTTTGCTGCCCTCCATGTCAATGCTCAGATCCTGTAGGGATCCACGTGGATGCAGCAGACTGCGCTTCTCGGGATCCTTGACCTTCTTCGGCTTTGGTCGGTTCGTCTTAGTATAGCGATTGATGACACCCTCCGATTCATCCATCATACGCAATATTAATGTCTGATCGGATGAGTCAAGCGGTGCTATGGATATATCACGCACGGCACGGAATTTACCACAATTATTCAGATGTTCGTTCTCCAAACGGAAAAAGTTCCAAACGAAGCGACTAAAAATCAAAATAAATTAAATTAATTACTTGGCAGAGTTGGAAATGAAATGATTTTTACCGGAATACTTCCAGTATGCCTGTAATGGAGGTCATTATGTCTCCGCTGACGATTTTCATTTCAGTCAAGTAGAAGGACAGAGCCCAAATGAAACGCAAAGCTAAATCCTCCAGTATGGCAAAGTAGTAAAAGCCCTGCACAGCAATAGAATGTAATAAATACACAAACTTTAAGCTGATGCTAAATTCAGTTACTCACCGTGGAGGAGTAGACGACTTCCTCGCGCAGGAACGTATTCTCGCCGGCATTCTTATCGAAGAGACCCCAATCCATCTTTATGTCCCAGGTGTAGGAATAGCACGACGACACTATAGATGATATGATCCACAGCCAAGTGTAGGGATTGTCAAAAGTGCTGGCATAGTTGGCTAACATCAAATAGAAAGAGACAGACGTATTAACAAAAGTTACAGCGGAAGAACGAGAGGCAGTTGTAAACACTTACGACTATTGAAGCTTTTGAGTGTGGCAAAAATGACAACCATAAAAGTTGTTGAATATTTGCCAGCATTGACCAGATGCGGGAATGCCTCACGTGAATCCCGATAACGTCGCAGACACTGGGCAAAACGGAACCAGGCCGGCAGGCAATTGACTATGGGACGTACTATGAAATCCTTTTCCATGCAGATGGAGGCATCCACAGCCTCGGACCAGTTGCCATTGGTGAAATAGAAGCATATGAGATATTCAAAATCAAGTATAGCTGTGGCCAATGAATTCAATTGATCACCCAGCCAGAAATCAGCGAATCCGACATGAAAGAATGGGGCTGCCAAACAGCGTCCCGTGATTCTCAACAGCCAAAAACGTGCATCATGATGTAGCACATGAAACGGATTGATCAAAAACAGGACCATTATCAGAGTGAGTGTTAATGGATTTATAAATGCCGGTATACTCAAACTGGCGCTATACAAAAAGCTAAGCATACTCAGTGTCCAAACGACACCAAATATAGCAGCCAATTCCATAAGATGTTGCTCTGATAAATGATTACGTGGATCGAGCTCAAAGATAAGCACATGATTAACACCCGACGAACGCCAGCCATAGATATTAACACCAATCAGAAAGATAAACTCAATGATCAGCAATGGGCCGCGATATAAACGAAATGTAACCTTAAGATTCTCGCCGGTGATATCATGGAATATGGCCGAGAGCACAACCACAATGCCCAGCACAATGAAACTGCCCGAGAAGAGGCCCACTTTAAAGGTCGTCCATGGGCTCTGCTGTTCACCCAACGGTGGGACACGTAATCGTTTCATTGCCCGCTGTCGATCGCCACCCTCCAGTTCACCGGTGACAGTTGTTTCCGTTTCATTAATAATATTGTCAATATCTTTGTTGATAAAGAAATGCGATGCCTCCACATACTCCTGTCGCCACTTTGCACCGGTATCCACGCGCAGCAGCTGTAAAATTTGCATTAATTAATAACAATTGTAACAACAATTATGATTTCCCTACCTTATCGTGTTTTTTAAGTATTTTACGAAAACCGGTATGATTCAGATTCTGATAATTCTGCAAAAGTATCAGACTCAAATAGAATTCACTAAAAGCCAATTTCAATTCTCGCGCCTTGCGATCTGGCAATGCCGCGTGTCGTTTCTGTCCCTTGGCCTTTTTTGCCGTACGCTCTGATTCCTCGATGCTCGATTTGAGCTCCGCATTGAGTGTGGCAAATTTACGTGTCGCCTCTGCCAACTTTTCTGAGTAGAAGGTATTGATCTTCTTCAGCTCCTTGTCGCAATAGTGAAAGAAGTTCTCATCGAAGTTGGCAAAGTGACGCTTCAACACCTCATCCTCCACGCTGTCCACCGAGGGCGCCTCCTCCACGGCCAGGTAAAGCATCGCTTTCATTTCCTGCAAAAGAGTTTTTTTAAGTATTTAGATTGAGCGTAAGATTGAGTTATAGGAATAAAATAAAACTACTTTTTGGGGACTAAAATTAATTAAAATGATAATAATAATTAATTTAAATACAAATGCCTTATTCATTAGTTAATTAAATACATTTTAGTTTGCTTCTAAAATTTTGTGTTAAATCTTTTTATAAAAAACTGAATATTTATTTATTTAGTTGAATATTTATAATATTTATTATTGGAGATCATAATACTTGATCTCCAAGCATTGTTAGAAAAATGATTCTATGAATATATAAGTTCTGACTGTTAATTAAAAATTATATTTTACTTTAAACTTACATATAATTGGAATTTTTAAAACTAATCATTTTATTTATAATTTAGCATATTTAGTATAATTATTTATAAATACTTTTAAGTCACACTCTAGTGACATAACTAAAAAAAACTTAATAAAAAACTATATAGTTAATTAAACGAAATTAATTTTATTAATTTTTAATAAAAATATGAATTATAAAAAAATTATTAAAGGCGGCTAAAAAAAATCGCTAACTCTGACGTCATAATTTATTTGCACGGAGTTGGCCAAGAAATTTGAGTCAACGCGTAACCAAAAGACTGTCACAAATTTGTTGATAGTTGTTTGGTGATGGATGATTGATGATATATGATTGATATGACTGACATGTACTGGCAAAACACTACTAATATATCAAAATGATTACGGAACCAAAATAAACAAACAAATTCTAAAAAGAACTCATTCATTTAATGAAAATATTCATGATTTCGTGTAGATCAAGTTTAAATAAACATTTGAAATTTGATTGATTAGAACTCGCAAGTACTAAATATAGTTAGCAAGTATTTGGACTACTTTGGACTTTGAAAGACACGCTGCCAAAATATCGCATACTGCTCAAAGTCGTGACTGACACTCATCTCTAGCACATGTGCACAAACAATCAATTACAAAGCCCCATATGAATATAGTGATTGTTGATAAGAGTGATAACTTTTTTATGATAGATCATATCAAATAGTTGCCTGCTCTTCTTCAGATAGATTATACCATATATCTCTGTCTTTACCTGTCCAACGGATTTTTGTAAAATATGATTGCGAAAAATATAATAACGCTGTGTTACAAATCGAAAATCCAACTTTTAAATATTATAAAAAAAACATTAATAAGATGAATTAGTCAGCTTTAACGTCAGATTAAAATTAGGTCCTAAAAATATAATTGAAAATTTTATATGAGGGTCTATATAACTGATATTTACTATAGCAACTTAAGAGTAGAGTTTGGTACAATTTAAACAAAATTTAGTTAGTGTTTTGCTGTATGTTTATAAAAGTTTAATTAAGATCGCTTAATTAGCAGTCAAGTTTTTTATACTAATTTGTATTTATATATCAATTTCGAGTGTTTGTTTCTACTGATTTAGAAGTCTGATTTATTGAGTGTGAATGAGATTAAAATCACTTAACTTAAAGCATGTTTTTTCGCTGATTTAAGTTTTACAACTGATTTTGAATGTTACTTTCTATATAATCTATATAGCTTAGAAGACTAATTTTGACTTATTTCGATTTCAAATATTAGCAAATTTATTATGCATGTGTTTAACTAGATTAACTCAATTTACAAACAGTCTAGCTTAATTTAGACTGATTTTTCTATAAAAGCTATATGATATAGTAGTTTAATTGGGAAAACACAATCTATAGCAAAGTTTGTCTTGAATTTTTAACGCTTTACGACTGCACTCTACGACTAACGCTTACAAAACTGCCTACAAAGAAAGCTTATTACTTTATTATAGTCTTTTTTTGTAATATTCCTATTGTTAGTATGCCACAGCTTGACTTACCTCATAGTTGATGTACTGCTTGCGCCACTCGGGCGTTATGTGCGCCGACAGATGCTCGGCGAACTTCATGGCGATATCGTTGGAGTCGTGTCCCTGGCTTGGTTCTTAGCTGGTGCTACCACCGGCGCTAAAATTCAAAATTTAAACGCATAAAACAAAACAAAATCAAACAGTTGGCCAATTTCATGCACGACTGCATTTGCTAATTTGCTAATTTCCCCGATAGTTAAATCTTCGCTGGGTATGAGGGGCGGGCGTTAGGACGTCAGCGTGGCAGGAAGGAACTGTATCTAATCAGAGGGCAGTTACAGAACTTGTAAATAATAGTAGAAGAAGACGAAAAAAAACTCACGCAGTTGGCAACTGATAAGAAGCAGCAAATTTAGTCTCTTAATTTGTTGCTCTTTCGGGTTTTTTGGCCTTACCAGAATTTTGTTTATTTTCATTAGCGCGTTGCGCTTAATAAACTAAGTAAATTGGAAAATTTTTACTCTCTGTCGCAAAGTAAACAAAAACCGTTGGCATTTTAATCAATTAATTGCACAAATATTTGCCAATACACAAGATATGAAAAAAAGAAGAGAAACAGAGACTTTTGGCTTAAAGTTTTTAGCTTAATTTCCGCTCTTGTTAAGGACTTACACTGAGAGTGCTGGGGAAATAGGTTCTGGGAGGGGCCGATAAAACTACAGGTGTTAATTGATTGAGCGTCAATACGTCAAATTGAAGCGTTCATTCAATTAACGTCAACATTTAATCCTAAATATAGATTTCAAACTGTCTGCTTAATGGATTGCAGGCCATTCAAGCAATAACTGAACATTCATAAATATAAGTTTATATGTGTATACGTGTGTGTTTTTGTGTGTTGTTTGTTTCGCGTTACTTGTTTCTTACAGCGCAGCAGAGCAACAGTAGTAAAAACACTTGTTGCCTGTTCACTTGCTCTTATCAGTTGCAGTTGTGTCTGATTTGTCTGCGCTGATAACACAACTGACAACAACAATCTGCTAAACATATTCGACAAATATCAAATAAACACAGTCTCACACACACACACACACACACAGCAGTCACATGCACACACATATTTACGTTAAATATTTGATCAATAAAGCTGTCAAGCCAAAGAAATGCAAAGCGCGCCTTGTTATTTCTGACTCAGAGATTTAATTCTGGGAAAAAGAACAGAAAAAAAAATAAATAAAAAGAAAGCAGCAATGTTGCTGCGCTGCCTGGACAAGGCGCCAGATAAGTTGTTGTCGTTGTCTTTTTTGTTTTTTGTTTTTTTTTAATGCTGCCTGTCAATCAACTGTTACTGTGACTGCGATCTTCTGATTGAGCAGCCCCGCATTAATTGAAGGCATCACGAGATTAAGTTTAACTTTCTTGTTGATTCGAAATTGCTTTTCAATTACATAAAATTACACATCTCTGTTGACATACAAACACTGGCTGCTGCCGCGGTGCTGCTGCTGCAGCGCTGCTTGCTTTTGACTGCAATGTTCACTGCTTCTGTGTTCTGTCTTTGTTGTTGTTGCTTGTTGGCTGTTATTGTCTTATTAATATTATTTTGAATTGCCGCTGTTTAAAATTATGTACCGTGCTATGGGCATACGTTAACTAGCATGCAGTTAGGCGAACACCTAAGCATTACTGATTGATAATATTAACTAATGGGTTAAGTACACTTTATCACAGAATAGCGCGCACGGAGGAACAACAAAGAACAAAATGCAAACGAAACAAAAAACCAGGGCTGAACACGCACTCCGCGATGCTTATCGACGGACAGTATTGCGAAATGCGCGCTAATCTGTGATCGTTTTCATTCTAACTATCGGTAGGTACAATTTTTAATTAAAATTAAAATTTTAATTAATTTGTTATTGCAGCCAACTAATTGGAGGCAAACTTCATGTAATGTAGTAAAAATAATTACTTTTGAAACCGAAAAATTAGCAGACAAAAAAAAAGCACTATCGATAAGGTCGTTCCTATCGCATGTACCGGTTCGCGCAACTTCCAAAAATACTAAGCACTTAGCATACATGGCGCGTAATACAAAATACATTTCATCATTTTCTACCTGTTTATACTATTCGAATAATTTATTATAAGCAAGCTAAATTACTAATTGCTGTGATCATTTTAGTGCAAAGCTGTGATATTTGCCAATCAGAGAAGCCAGTGCGTTACCGTAGCAGCTGACGTCACCGCTGGCGCCACCTTTTGTATAAGATCGAATCAGTGCACTATCGATAGTAAACAGGCGATAGTGATGTTGGAAAATGTATCGGCGATTAGTTCCACTATATCGATATTTCTGCAGACTTATCGCAATAACTCTCGTTCACCATTTACTCGCGATTCATTTTTTTTTTCACAAATATATTGGATAGAATTTCACAAGCACGAACAACACGTGAAACTGCGCAGATTTTCGCTGCTTGAAATGAGTACGAATCTCAAAAGTATCAAAATGGGCCATTTCGGTGGTGGCGGAAATGGCAACGGCACCGCTGGAGGGGCCAGTGGCGCTGGCTTTGGCATGTCAGCTGGCAAATTGCTCACAAACAATAACACTAATGGCAACAATGTCGCTGGCAGCGGGGCCAGTGGGGGAGCAAGCAGCAGCAACGGCAATAACAAATCAGCGTCCCATGCAATAACAGACACCGATGTGTTTGCCATGCCAAATGGCACAATAATACCCTTAATACGAACTCGCGATGTGCCTAAAATGTTGCCAACATTTGCAACTGCCCTACAACGACCCGCGGACGATCATTTGGCTGCCGAGGATCTGGATGCAGTGCAGCTAGAACTGGAGCTAATGCTCTCGAATGTGGCACTACGTGCACGTGTACTTAAGGCTGAATACGATAGCCTGGACAAAGATGAGAAGCGTCAGGATCGTCGAAAACTGGAACGCATACCACCCGGCTCACCGCCAGTCAATCATGGCATGCTCAATGGCATTATGGGCATGACCGGTGCTGGCGGTGCGACCAGTGGCAGCGGCGTGGGCAGTCCAGCCAATGCCAGCAACACATCGGGCAATTCCAAGCGTAAACTGCGCGAGGAGCCAACGGGTGTGCGTAAAAAGCATTCATCTATGACGATATTGAAGCAACAACAGCAGCAGCATCTGCAAAGCTCCGTCTCCAAGCAGATGAACAAAAACAGTCCCATGACTGTGCACACCGATGACAGCATGGACTACGTATCACTACCAACCAATAGCAATGGCAACAGCAACAACAACAGCAGCAACATGCAGCCAACAGCACAACAGCAACAACAACAACAACTGCCAAAAGTGAGCATGCCCAAAAATGATATGCCCAATAAATTTTGGCTATCAATTGAGCCATATTGCATGCCACTAACCAACGAAGATCTGCGACTGATTGACGATCTGCTGGATCAGTATCGTGGCCCCTTAGTGCCGCCAGTGCCACCGCTGGGGCCGCACTACTCCACGGTCTGGGCACAGGAAGACATGAAGACCCTGCAGCCAGGAGGAGCACGTCAAAAATCACAGAATGCCAATGCCATGCTCAAAAAAGCCGATGGCATGCTCGAGGAGAGCATAACCGGACCGCTAACTCAACGTTTAGTATGTGCACTGATAGATGAATCCCTGCCCAGCGAACAAGCGGCGGTGGGGGAGCACAGTAATAGCAGCAGCAACGAAAATACACACTCCTCCTCCAGCAATGCCGTTGCAGCCGCTGCCTCATCCACAAACTTTCGCTCCCTCTCGATGCTCAAACACGGCGTTGGCATCGAGCAGCGACTGAAAAAGGAGCTCATCGAGAGCGGACTGATCGATGCCAGTGAACTGGCTGCCCACGAGGATGTCGACGAGGTGCTGCTCGAGATCAAGCGTGTGACCGCCGAGATTAGCAGCGTGGCGCAGTTCAACAGCGATGAATTGAAGCGTCTACGTGCCGCTGCCAGTGAGGAAATCAAACGCATTGAACTCAAGCGTAAATTAGACACCATCGATCAGGAGATACTCGAGTGCTACAAGCGTATGCTGCAGTATCGGACAAAGCGCAAGGGACACACAGCCGAGGAGAAGCAGGAGATACTGCGTCTGACCAGCGAACAGCGGGCGCTGGCGGAGCAATTGGAGCGCATGCAATTAATGGGCATTGGGGACAATAAATTGTAGGACAGGAGCTTGGCCTGGAGCTGGCGTCAGTTAATGGCGCTGCATCGGGCAGCGTTTCTGCTCCAGCAATGGGAGCGTCATAATGTTTGGAACGACATCAATATGCAATTGCAGTGTATATAAATTTAGCGGTTTTATGGCTAAATATCATGGAAATCAGTAAACTCAACTCGCCAGTTTGTAAATTAGCAGAGCGTATGGCAATTACAAACCACAATCATTACACACACACACATACACTCACACACACACACACACTACACATGATAAATCACATAACATATATATAGTTCATACATACAATTTATATATAGCTTAAGTTATTGTGCCAGGCAATAATAAAGTTGTCGCTGTCACCAAAGAATCGCTGTGTCTTTCTTCCTCTGCTTTCCTTCTCTCCTTTTCCTTCACTTGTGAACACCACCGCACACCACAAGCATCCAGTGCGCTTTGAATTCACTGCCAGCCGATGAACTGCATCCAGACCCACACAAAACTCCACAAACGGAAGTATCTACCCAAAAAAAAAAAACTGTTTACCCTTCGATAAGCCAACAAGGAGAGCGAGAATCTTTTATATTGAGGCAAATTTAATTAAAATCAAACAATTGAAATCCATAAATGATTCATCCAAAACTCTGGCACCAGCCTCGTAATACTCTAACACGGCGTTATCTCAACTTTTTGATTACAGATAACGCTCAGTTACCATTCAGTTCAAGCTGAAATGCAAATTCTTTGTTATGGCACAGAAATAAGTTTCTTAGATACATTTAAATGAATTTTAAAAACCTCCAAGACATTTAAGTTTTTAGTTCTGTTACCAATTAGACTTGAAACAAACTAATACAGCTGTATAAAAATTATAAAGATAATAAACTATATATAGAAATCAATCATACTTTGTACATTTGTCACGTCGCATCAGTTACAGCCTAGCTAAAAGGTAAATCAGTGAAGAATTGTAGCTAAAATCGTTGTAGATCTTTACCCTAAGAGATCTACAAAGAGTTAAGAGAAAACTAAATATATCAAGTAAAAGCTTTCAAATATGTTTATATCTTGCTAGACTACCCCTTGGACATGTTTTCAATACTATACATGGCTTAGCTTATACGTTGGACATGTTTTAAAATGATCTTTTAAATAAATACTCAGTGATTCAAGGTAATCTTTACTCTAGGAGATCTGAAGAGTTGAGAGAAACCTAAACATATCAACTAAAATCATTCAAATATGTTTATATCTGGCTAGACTACTCCTTGGACATGTTTTCAATACTATACATGGCTTAGCTTATACATTGGATACGTTTTAAAATGATCTTTTAGACTTTACACAATACAAAGTCAAACTTTTATCTACAATCTTACAGTTGCCTAGTTAAGATATTTAAGATCAGCTTCTTAGAGCTACTTTTAAACAACAGATACAGTCAGACAAACTTTTAGTTTAATTTAAAACATCTTCCTATTAAAACTGAGAATAGTTTCAGCAACATTCCTTTACAGTCTATGCGTTAGTTTCTCTTACAAACTTCAATCTTTCACAAAAAGTTTTCTAAACTAAATAATAAAATGTAGTATGACAAAATCTTTGTTGGTAAAACACTTGGCGCTGCCAAAACAGTTAAGAAAGTCCATGCTCCCATAATAGTTTGCTGTGGCACATATAGTGTCAATAGCTGCTTTATCAGCATGCAAATAGAACGAAGCGGATCTTCTAATGTACAAAATTCCATTGCTTATATTTCAGTACAAGATTTGTAGTGTACAATTTGTATGCTTATGTGTGTGTGTGTGTGTGTTTGTATCTACATTTGTAAACGACTGATTTGCTATCTCTACAGATGATTTGATAAGATGAGATTGTACTTCATGTTGCCCACGGTGCAGTGGTTACAATTTGCTCCACCATTAAATCCACAGTTTTAACGCCTTTCGCTCGGAACTCTCAACCCACAAATGTCTATCACAGATGCAGCCTTCCGTATGCAAACATCGCTAGGATGCACAACACTTTTCGTTACGATGGCAAAGCATCAAACTCCTCGCGAAAATCGTTGAGTAAATCGGAACGACAGGAAACCAATATGGATGAGGCCTTGGCTTTAAGTCGTAAATTTCTATCGTTGGTCAGTAGCATTAGATTTGGCACTTGTGTCATTAGCTGCAGACAACAGTTGATAATGCTGTCATCGGGTGCATCCACCTCAATCAGATGTTCCGCCTCCTCCATGGCAGATTGTGCTAAAATCGTATAGAGTATTATGGCTTAAATAGTTTTCAAGTTTTATCAACTGCTGTACTTACCCTGTATTTTCAAACTATCGTCAAACTTGTTGTTCAGATAGTGTATGGCACGTATGGCAGCACCACGTTTCAGATAATCATCCTCGCTGCGTCTGTCCTTCAGTTTATCCAGTTCCTTGATCACAATATAGGGTACATAAAGCATACTACCATTAGTATCGCCCAGTGCCACGCGACTCACGTCCTCGACAAACGACAGATTGTCAATTAGCACATTTGTGTCCAGCACAAAGTACATGTGATCCTCGAGGCGTTTGGGCAACTCCTGTCCAGATGATATCAGTTCGAGTAGATTTTTATGCGACTTTTCTTCCTCATTAAATGCCTGAAGACAACGAAAACTAAGTTAGTTATCAACTCAAAAAGGTTAAGCTAAAATTCCATATCTAATTAGATACATCGAAAGAGTTTCCAATGTGCACACACCTTTGCAGTGTTAGCGCTTTTCTTCTCCTTTTTCCCCTTCTGCTCCTCCTGCGGCTCCTCGAAATCCATATCAATATCCATTGGCTCAATATCGTCATTTTGCGTATTCTTGCCTGGCATTTGGCTTAGCTTTTCAGCTTTTATCGGTTCGGGCACAGCTGCAGTTGCACCTGGCAGTATTTTGCTATGCGATGGCAATTCATTGTTATTGATATTGGCATTGATTTTATTATTGTCCTTCGATTTGCTGTTGGTATCCTTTTGCATTTGCTGCAGGGATTCCCGGAATAAGGACATGCGTTGATTAGCTGCAATGGTAGAGTAAGAAGCATTAACTTTAATCAAATGAGGCAAAGATAAGATTTGATAGTCGGCACTGCGCACTGCCCTATGGGAGCTATACGATACAGTACTCAGATCTGGACGAAGCTTGCTGAAAATGGTTATGGTGGTATCATGTACATATTGTCTGCATTTGGTCTTGATAGCTCTTGTCTTTTTCAAGCTATTCTATTGTGAAGTAAACTACACTTTAAGCTGACTTTAATTACCAATTTAAAGACATTTTTAGCCCAGTTCCAGAAGGCCACAACTCGCTCTATCTCGCTCATTCACGTGTCAACAGCAAGCAGACTTTTCTGCTTATAAACCGATTTAAAATAAACTTGAGAAATACGTATTACTATTTGCTTGATTTCCGTCCAGTCTCAAGAATTGAACTCTAGAAATTCAAGTCAAATATGACTGTTTCCATGGCCGTTTGTGGGTAAAGGGGCAGGACAACCAAAAACTAACATAAAAAGTGACTAGCCTAAAGACTTTTCCTTTAAATGGACTGTCCTCTCCACTTACCACTTATGGTGGAATGACCGCTCTTCAGTCTATTGCTGGCATCCAGCAGAGCCTTGGGCTTTGCCCAGGCGTTGATTCCGCTGTCACTGCGGCTGCTGGGAACGGAGCGACGTTTGTGGCCAGCGCTGGAAGACGACGCAATGGTCACCCTGTTTGGCCTGTCGGAAAAGGACAGGTATTTCAGCCTATCTTGAATTATACTTGGCGGCGTTACAGGGACTGCCACAGTAGATAAGTTGTGTTGGTGAACAATGGCGCCATTGGAATTGGAGGCGTTGCTGCTTGTGTGCCTGGTGCTCCTTTTGGGCACAAGCCGTTCATTATCAGGTTTCTTGTGGATTAGCTTGAGTTTCGTCTGCAGGCGTTTGAGGCGATCTTGGGCCAATTGTTTGTTGTTGCTGTTCACTGCAAAAAGTGTCGAGTTTTGTCTGAATAATTTACCGTTGCCAGCAGATTAAAATAGTATTTTTACTCACATTGCTCTCGACGTAAGTTGATGATTTTATCTTTTGTTTCACTCTCGATGGAACGTTTTGAACTTTTATTGAAATAAACAACTTTTTCTTGCCCATCCATTGTGCGTGCTGTAGTTTCATAGAAGCAAACCTGTCAACGGTACTAAACAGTAAAATAAAACAGTAAACATGAACAGCTGTTCGTAGCCAGCCCTGACATCCAAATTTATCGAAATAGCACTACGTACCAATAGCTTTAAAAAATGCATTTGAAACAGAGGAAGATAAAATATTATAACTGCGCAAATATTTGTTTTTGCACTTTAAAACCCTATTTACAATTATTTAATCGATAGTATGTATGACGTAGTATTTTTACGACATTGTTACGTCGTTTTGCTGCGATGTTTCACGACATATCGATTAATCTTATAGTTACTTCGCAGCCCTAGTCGTTAGAGCAGCAACAGCAACCGGTGTTTTCTTCAACGAAGCCGCCAGTCTTTCAGATTTCTCCAAAGTTGCCTAATCAATTGTTTTAAATTTATCCCAAATATAACAAAATGATCAAGGTAAGAACAGCACTAACGAGGCTGTGGAAATATTAGAAACGAATTGCTTGTGTTGATATGGCTTCAGATTCTACGGGTGAGAGCAATTTAATTGCTACAGCCGGGTACAAAGTCCAATTGGGACGTCGACTATTGTCTGCTAAGAATAACTGTATGTGTACCTTGTACCGAAAACATATGTACTCGTACACCGTTATCATTACACAATGATCACAACAAAAATGTGTGGACAGAAAAAAGGGTACAAAGGCTTAAATGGGATGCTAATTTAAAATTTCAATTGTGAATTTCCAACTGTTTACACTTTTGGAAGGGATCTAATCGCAATAAGGATCACTGATAAACTTGACATCTGCTGCTTTCTTTGCAGAACGTTGTATCCCTGGTGACTGGTGGTGCCTCTGGCTTGGGCCGTGCCACAGTTGAGCGTCTTGCTAAGCAGGGAGCTAGTGTAGTGCTCGCTGATCTGCCCTCGTCGAAGGGCAATGATGTGGCCAAGGAGTTGGGCGACAACGTTGTCTTCGTGCCCGTGGATGTCACCTCGGAGAAGGATGTGAGCGCTGCCCTGCAGACAGCCAAGGATAAGTTTGGTCGCCTGGACTTGACGGTCAACTGCGCTGGCACCGCAACCGCTGTGAAGACCTTCAATTTCAATAAGAATGTGGCCCACAAGCTGGAGGATTTCCAGCGTGTGATCAACATCAACACCGTGGGCACCTTCAATGTGATTCGTCTGTCGGCTGGTCTCATGGGCGCCAATGCACCCAATCAGGATGGACAACGTGGTGTGATTGTGAATACCGCTTCGGTGGCCGCCTTTGATGGCCAGATTGGTCAGGCTGCCTATTCGGCATCCAAGGCAGCTGTTGTGGGCATGACCCTGCCCATTGCTCGTGATCTGAGCACACAGGGTATTCGCATCTGCACGATTGCTCCGGGTCTGTTCAACACACCCATGTTGGCTGCTCTGCCGGAAAAGGTGCGCACCTTTTTGGCCAAGTCGATACCTTTCCCACAGCGTCTGGGCGAGCCCAGCGAGTACGCCCACCTAGTGCAGGCCATCTATGAGAATCCCTTGCTCAACGGTGAGGTCATTCGTCTGGACGGTGCCCTGCGTATGATGCCCTAAGCTGGATTAGTGCATTGCATGGATCAGTGTTTGCATTTATTGGAACTACTATATTGAGCTGGTTTTATCTTTTTTTCTTCTAGCAGATAAGTTGAATGTCATTTGTTTTGCCCAAATTGTGAATAAATTCAAAATGAATTCTCATCTTGACACTCGCATTTGAAATTTGACAAACTTGGGTTATCGATAAATTTCAATTGGAATTGCTGTCGATATTTTGGTTTTTGGTGTTTTTCTCAGTAGCTGGATTTTGGGTATCGCGAGTCGCAACGCTCTGGCCACACTGGAAACGACGCTAAAACGACGTCGGAGTTTTGGACGAATAAAATAATGCTGAAATTGAAAGCAGCAGCCAAAAAACAATTGCAATGTGTGCAAATGCAAGCAATCAATATGTGTTTATTATCAAAGTGCGTGTGTTAAGCAAACAGTGCGATCTGTAGGCGTTGCAGTGAAATCACAGTCAGGCAAGGGAGCCACAGAGTTGAAGCCAGAGCAAGGCAAGTGCAATGAAAATTGTATGCGCCGTGGAATTGTAATGAATGCTAATGCATTTTATATGTGTGTGTGTGTGTGTTGTAAGTGCGTATTTGTGTGCGACACACGTATAAAATGTAAAAATGTGCGTATGTGTGAGTGCGAGTGCCAGTGTGTATGTGTGTGTATAAGTGTCTATGGCTGCGAGTACGCGAGAGCCAGGAGAGCAATAATTAAATTAAGCAAAGGTGTTACGTGCATGTGAGCTGATGCTGCTAATGCTGCGTCGCTCCCTTTGTATATACTTATAAAAAGTATAAATATGTATATATGTGTGTTTGTGTGTGTTTTTTTTGTGTATGAGTCTGCGAGTGCGAGTGTATAAGTGTCAAGTTGTGTATATACAAAGTGACAAAAATTCTAATAAGAATGTTTGTTATCAGTTACTCTCCCACTCCCACTCGTTCCCGCTCACTCGCTGTCGCTGTCAAAATATATAAGTGAAATAACGCTTGGCTGGCTACATTCGCATTAAAATAGCGGCAGCGGCTTTCAGCTATCATAAAAAAATTACTACAGCTCACGACTTACTACGAAAACGACGCCAACGCCAACGACGACGACGCAGAGGACGAAGCGACGACTTCGACGACGACAACGCCAACGACAACGATAGCAGCAGCAGCAGCGACGTCGGCAGTGGCAGCGAATCAGCGTCGCATTTCCCGGCTACTCCTTTAAGGCTGCTGCTGGGCGGGTGCTGCATATGTGTGCGTGTTGGTGTGTATGTGTGAATCTGTCTGTCTGTATGTGTGCTAGCGTACTACACACACCGCAGCATTTTTTACGCACTCAAATGTTTTGGTCTTGTATTAGTGTATGTACGCATGTGTGGGTGTAATTGCAAATGCATTCGTGTGAGTGTGTGTGTGTGTGTGTGTGCAGTTTTTAAATAACCAACGACGACGGCAACAGCGAGTTTTCTAAAAATGTAGCAAAAAATCTACGCCCAAAAATCTACTACTAAAATTGGCAACAATTTTCTGCGCACAAGCGAATGCTGTCAAAACATTTTGTGAGCGTGTGTGAGTGGTTCGGTTGTTTGGGGTTGGGGCAGGTGTTAGGTTGTAGGTGGGCGTGGGCGTGGGCGTTTGGTGGGCGCACGCAACTGTCATTGACCTTCAATTCGGTGCATTCGCTGCATTCGTTGCAATAGGAGCAGCATCAACTTCGCCGCACCCAAAGGTCATGTGATTTGTGTGCGATGTGTGTCATCAATTAATCAATGAGTTAAAAGCTACAAAAAGTGCAAAATAATGAATAACCGTTTTGAATTAACGGTTAACCGTTAACCGTTTGATAAAGATTCGCAAATCGTATTAAGTTATACCCAAAGTAGCTAACTGATTTTCTACTTCTTTCGACACACAGCACACACACTCGCACACACCAACACACACTCTTACACACAGATACAGAACATGGAATCGTCCATTAAGCTTAAGGAGAGCAATAATTCAAATGGTAATCAAAGCCAGAGCCTTAATCAGAATCCCCTTTGCAATGGCAACGGCGCCAGCATCACAACAATTACCACCGGAAACGGAAGTGGAACTGCAAACGGTACGGCAACCGGAACCGGTGTAACCGTTAGCATCTGCAGCAGCGACAGCTTCAGCAGCATGATGCCACCACCGGCGTCAGTGCAACGCGATCACGAACTCGTCAGTGCCAACAGCATCGAACTGAACGCAGCCGCATCCCTTAGTGACGACAGTGGAGTACCACTAACGACAAACAGCTCCATATCCAGCGGTGACTCCTATCGCATCGGCATGTGCAAATTTGAAATTGAGGTGAGTATAGAGTGGATTTATCTGTACAGAATGTCTTCACTAATTCATTGCCCCACTCCTGCTTAGATGGTGGAAAGTGATGGCGAAGTTTCGCAGTTTGATTCGCTGGACAATTGCTCGGAGGGCGGCATGAGTGCGGAGAATTTTAATACACTGAAAAAGGGTCCATTGGCACCGATTGATCCGCCACCAGAGTTTCAGGATTCACCGCAAACGACCCTTGTGCGTTCCATATCGAAGAATATTGTGAATAGCTTGCGACGCTGGACATCATCGCAGTCATCGTTTGAGCATTTAAAGGATGATGTGACCATGGTCAGTGCAGCGGTAACCAATGGTGATGCACACCGAGCTAGCCAGGAGCTGGTATTGCTATTGGCCAAACCCGAAAAGACAATGGCAATGACAACGATGTCGATGACGATGACGACAATGACCAACGATGTGATGGTGGTGACCACACAGCCCACCGCAACGACGGTGTTGTGCCAGGAGCGTACGCTCAAGGAATCGTATGCCATCAACAAACATTTATATTCAAGCGATTCCATATTGAATAGCCATACGGATAACATATACGATGAGCCAAATAATATAATAAGCAGCTCCTTGGGCAACAGCATTGATCTGCTCGATGAGGATGATGATGATGGCGAAGACGATGAGGAGGAAGAGGAGGAGGAGGCTGCATCGGAGCAAAGCAGTTGTTCACCATCGTTGCCATCGCCACCGCCGCCCGTATCCATAATTAAGATTAAGCAAACGTTGTGTCCATATTATCAGGATCATACGCGCTACTTCAAGGCCATACCCACGGAACAGGATAACATAGCTAGTGCCAAGGCAGCAGCGGCACAGCAGCGTTTCAATACCGCTGGACTATCGGAAATCCATGACTATGATTTGTACTATGGAGCACGTAGCAGGCAATCAACGCTGCAGCAGCAACAACAACAACAACAGCAGCAACAACAACAGTCAACTGACAACAGCAGTTTACAGCGCAGGCAGCTGCTTTATAGTCCATTGGGGCACACGAGTCATTGCCACTATCATTCCCATCATTCGCACTATCATGCAGCGCATCATCATCATCAGCATCATGGACACCATCATCATCAGCATGGCCAGCGTCCCAACTCGAGGAATTCACTAAACAGTCGTCTCAGCAGCTCGCATAATTCGCTAAATGTATCGTCGGCCAATAAGCCCGATGATTCGATATTTATAACGCAGGCAATGTCACATGATGCGCTGTTTACACGTGAAATCTCTGATTTTTATAATGTACCCATCGATTCGGATATTTATGCATTTCCCGTCGACATGATCGAGCAGCAGCAGCAGCTGGAGAAGCAGCAACAGGAAAAGGATGTGATAAGTGGCAACAACAACAAGCAGACGGCTGCTTATCACAAGGCGGCAAGGCGAAATAAGCGCAACAAGCGTAAGCAGCGCTATGCGGCGGGTGTGGCACCTGCAGCGGAAACCAGTGACGATGGAGGTGGCGTTGGTGGTGATAAGATTAGCAGCAAACATGGCAAATATCGTACGCCTGTGATGCAGAGTGAAACGGAACCATTGCACATGACACTCGATGAGGTGAAGCAATTTTATCATACGCTGTACTCCGATGCGGATAAGAGCAGCTGGACGGGTCCAGGAGGAGTTGGAGGTGTAGGTGTGGCAAGCGTTGCTGGCAACAATAAAATGCTGAGCATTTCAGCGGGCATGGGCGGCTGCAGCAGCAGCGGCGGCAAATTGATGGGCGTCAAATCAAGCAATGAAACGATTTGGAGTGTGTCCACAAATACCACCAATACAACAAATACAACCACAACAACAGCGCGCACGCGCAGCAGCGTGGGCACCACACGCACTGGCAATGGCGGTGGTGGCGCCAGCAGCGGTGAGAGCAGCGCCAAATATCTGAGCAAACAAAACAAACATAATATTGACAATGATAAGCTTAATAATAATAATAACAATAACAATAACATCAACAACGGCAGCAATTATGCACAACAAACGTCTGCAACACAGCTGCCAACCTCATCCGACAGCAACAAGTTGCTGCTGTCAACGGCAACAAGCGACAACCAACCGCAACAGCAACATCATCATCAAACGAACAACAAACACGTTTTGCATACGGAAAAGAAATCACAATTCTCCTTAAATCTTAAGCAGAAATTCTGTAGCATTTTTCGCTTTCGTCGCAGCAATCACAATCGTTGTCGAGCGAATGCAGCTGCTGCAACGGCTGCAGCAGCAGCAACAGCTGCATCTGCCACAGCGTCGACAGCAACGGCTGCCTCCTCGGCCAGTTGTGCGGCGAACGTCACAGATGCCACTGAGGAGACGAACAATTGCCTCAATCGCAGCGAAGCCAATGCGGATTTGCGCAAAAAGTTTCAATCACGCGCATTGCCGCCATTGCCAAAGAAGGGTAAGTTTTGTTTACTGCTCATTTCGCTGGAACTTGCAACTAATTTACACTTCGCACCCCTTGCAGCTTATGTCATTGATGCTGGCGAAGCGGAGACGGAGGATCCAAAGAAAGGCAGCGCCGCACAAGAGCCGCGTGCTCTACAATTTACCTCAAGTATTGAGAAGGTCAAAGACGTAAGTTGCAACTCGTTACTCGTCGTTCGTTAATCGTTACTCGTTACTAATTGCTTCGGTTTTTTGCAGTATGGCTGGTATTGGGGTCCATTGTCGAGTGAGGCCGCCGAAAAGGTGCTTTCCAATGAACCAGACGGATCGTTTATAGTTCGCGACAGCTCCGATGATCATTATATATTCTCGTTGAGCTTCAAGTTGAACAACTGTGTGCGCCATGTGCGCATCGAGCAGGACCAAGGTAAGTCAGTCAGTCAGTCGTTACGCATTATCAAACCAACGAGTAAAGCATATCTGGTTAAGTAACTTCATGGTTAGTAGTAGTTGTTCAATAGCAAGTAAATTCAGCTTAATCAACAGACATAACTTTGACTTGAGTACTAAGGACGAGCAAACAGCTTCTCGTTGACAAATCTTAGCGAGTAAACTATAACTTTAAACATGTAGAAGTAAGGAAGCAGTGAACAGTAAGTAACAGTATTAAGGCACGGATTTCTTGATTATTAATATCTTTCAGTAGTTATACTCGTTATTTGTCGCCTAAGTTTCAAGAGTAGCTTTTTGGAGCTTTTTATTCGCTGACAGTCTTTAATGCAAATTGTTTTTCAAGTTCTACTCTTTGTCATATACGAATATTTATTGAGAAACGTCAACGAGTGCACGTACTCTCGTTAGTTTCACTCGTTCCTTTGACTCGCTCAAATCGTGTTAGTAGCTCGTTGCATTATTTACTTAATGAAATGTTTTTAAAACTAATTTAATAGTTAATTAATATTTTCCTCTCTCTTTTCACTCTCTTTCTGTCTCTTTTTTAATTCATTTTCCAGGCACATTCTCCTTTGGTTCATATGCCAAGTTCAAATCACAGACTATAACCGAGTTCATTGAGAAAGCCGTCGAGCATTCGCGTAGCGGCAGGTAAAATCCGCTTAACTAATTCCATTCCAATTGAAAGTTGTTTAATTTAAATACAATTACTTTTAGATATTTATTCTTTCTGCATCGTCGGCCGGAGCATGGACCAATGCGCGTGCAATTAACCAATCCCGTATCTAGATTTAAGCATGTACAAAGCTTGCAGCATATGTGCAGGTGAGTTATTGCAGGTGTAAACAATTTCTATGTCAGCTTGGCTAAAACGATTCGTTTGCTTACAGATTTGTTATACTAAAGGCGGTTATACGAAAGGATCTAATACAGACATTGCCATTACCAAGAAGACTTCTAGACTATCTTAACTATAAGCATTGCTACTCCGAGCAGGTGGAGAGCGATAGTTCACACTCGCAGGTGAGTGTGATAAAGTTCAATTATTAAACTCTGAATCCCTGAATTATAAATCAAAACTTTCGACAGATTTCGGGCGAAGGATCCATGTAAAATTTAGCAAGGCAACTGATGATTATGATTGGATTGTGACACACAGTTTCACAGGCGAAAGCGAAAGCAAACAGAAATTATTACATTATATAAGTAGTAGAATTTAAAAACAAAAACAAAAACAGATAAACAAATGATACAGCAAAGAAAAGCAAAGGCATTTAAATCGTTAACGAAAGACGAAAGAAAACAAGTAGAAGAAAGAAGGAAAGGTAGAACAAAAAAAACAAAATTCAAACTCTGTTTATTGATCATTTTTTGTACTCGGTGCTATACTATAAATAATAACTAATTAATGAAAAGTAAATGCAAAAAACAAAATTAAAGAAAACATATTATATAAATTAATATGGATTATGCGTAGTCAAGTAAAAAAACAAAACAACAACACAGTAACACAGCAAAATGGGACAAAAACAAAACACAATAGTTGTATATAATTATGCATAACTATAACAATTATAATAGATAACAAATGACACGAGAAAACCAAAATATAAACAAAAAAAGAACGCAGCCAGCTCCAAACTTTGTGCACGACATTTTCGAGCGAGATGAAATTCTAGAATTGTATAACTTTAATGCTTGCCTTTTAGCTGTGATTTCCCCCCCTCCCAAAATGAAAATGTAACATTCTCAATGACAGAAGAAAATGGAGAAGTTGAATGTATGCGTATTATCATAAGATAAGTTTAAGATTGTGAAGAATGTTTCTCAGTTTCAATTCGAGTTAAACTTATTTTGTTTGTTAAGCTTACAAATTTGCTCAGATAAATAATTAACAATACAACGAAGCAGCCGAATACAATTATTCATAAATACATATATATTTAAACATATATTTGATTATCAATAATGTTAGTTTTTGCAACTCATGAATCTTTGGCAAATTTATGCTCTGACATTGAGAGAAAATACTCAAAATAATTGCTCAAAATATTTGTCACTTCTTGTCCACAAATTTGATATTTGATTTTTGTGCCCTCATCATCCAGAAACGCTCTCTATAAATCCGTGCTCAGAGTTTCGATTGTCTTGGCAAACAAAAAATAAAAATAAAATACGAAATGAAAATCAATTAAACAAAATGAAACGAAGAGAAGAGATAAAATAACGAAATGATTACGAAATATTTATGTTGATGCTTGGAATGAATTATGTGTTTAATATTATTATAATTATTATTATGTATGTAATTAGTTGAGGAAGTGGGAAAGTGGGAGTGGCGATGGGCCCTTGCAAACGAAAATTCGCTTGCCAAACGCAATATGTACATTGATTTTATGAATTAATTAATTAACTGATCGATTGTTAAACCATATTTGTTTTGTACTTATTTGTTATTTATGTTTTAGGCTCATTTCGATTAGTTTATTATTATTTGTGCATCTACTTTTTTTTTTTTTTTTAATTGTATATATTTATTTAAATGAATTTATTATTAAAATATAAATATACCATATGTGTATGTGAACAAAACGAATGTCAATGAATTTTATTTCCTTTACAAATCACAAAACGAACAGCGAAAATTACAAAACAACAAAATTACACTGTGCAACATAAACGAGGAACCGCTCGCAGTTTGCATTGTGTGTTCGTTGTCTATGAAAGTAAATTAAGCAATAGAACAATATACAAAATTAATTATTAAAAAAAAATAATACCAACAAAAAATACACCAAGAAAACAATAACAAAACGACCACAAAAATTAATAAAAACAAAAACGAAGTAAACGTAAAAAACAACAAAAAGATATATAATTAAATGGTCACGAGAAATGAGCAATGGAAAGGCAATATAACAAATTTTTAATAATAAAAATTAAACGAAATTGTTGCCACTCTTTTGTTTTATTATACTCTAAGAGCTACAAGTTCGAGCTTGGTGTCAAACGATCAGATATTTAGTCAGTCAATACAAGAATCTTTTTTTTTTTTTTTTCGATGCCACGCCCCATTCGCCCACAAAAAGCAAAAACTGGACACACCTCGTGAAAAATTGGTGTTTTCGGCAAATATCTCAGTAACTATGGCACCTAGGATCACCAATTCTTGTACGGGAGTTCCTAGCGACAGCATAGTTGCATTGCCATCTATAAATTTGGACTGCCACGCCCACTTTTCCCACAATTTATAAAATAGTTTTCAAGCTTCAATGCCGTTTTTTCCGTATCGTACAGTATTGTAGTTTATAACTGGTGTGGAGACTAACTATATTAAACTATCCTGAAAGGCGCATTAAAATCGGACTATAAACAAGAAAACTAGAAGCGTTACAATATTGTTAATTGAACGCAATATCAACCCATTGGTGCAAGCGAGACAGAAACACACAAGCACATGCTCGAACGTTTTTGCTGCCTGTGTGGCGGCAGCGCTGCCCGCGGTCGCTGGCTGCGCCGAATACACACATACATACATGCATGCATCATATATTGTCAAACGTATGTGTATTCGCAACAAACAAACAGATGTGTGTTTGATTATGCTTAGATTGTTTTTGTTTCAACGTGTTTTAATGCAAGTACTATTCATTGTAATATCTGGATACCGATTTTAATAATTTAATCGGGAAAATGCAGAGAGTATTATACGGTCGGGCGCGCTCGACTGTACTTTTCTTTCTTGTTTTAACAATCGGAATGGTAAAGTTGTTCGAGGAGAGTGTAGTACAAGACTCATTCTGCTTTGCCTTGTAATAAATAGTTGCACACCTTAAAAGCGCCATCTGTTGCAATTTACTTGAGACACCACTGCTGTTGACTTCCTTGAAATTTAGTGGCGCCATCTAAATCTGATTGCTTAATTCATAAATATGCAATGAACGGAGGATTCAAGTGTAACAATTTTGACAGAACTGGTGAGAATTAACTTAACCCCAAAGTTATCTAAATTTTAAAGATCGAAACTCGGACAACTGATGGGACATCGCAATATCGTGTTGGCTGCGCACATTTCACTTTTTACAAGTCTAATAGACCCCTGTACTCGTTTCGAGTACGTGGTCTAAAGACTGATGAGTTACTATGTCAACTATATAAGTGGTTCGTTCGATTTCTAAGTCATTTGATCACTACACATGCAAAGGCAAGTGCGTAGAGTAAGATTTTGGTTTGGAACATTTCCATAAACAAACATTTTTAAGCATATCTTTCCGAATGAATGTTCCTGCAACTACTACTACTATTACTACTACTATTATTACTACTACTACTCCCATTACTACTCCTACTACTACTACTACTGTTACTACTACTACTACTACTACTACTACTACTACTACTACTACTACTACTACTACTACTACTACTACTACTACTACTACTACTACTACTACTACTACTACTACTACTACTACTACTACTACTACTACTACTACTACTACTACTACTACTACTACTACTACTACTACTACTACTACTACTACTACTACTACTGCTACTACTACCACTACTACTACTACTACTACTGGTTCTCTCCCACTCCCTTTCTTCGCCAATTCGCCTATTCATAATATATCTATTATAACTACACATTTGTATAAGATCAACAACTTTCGACACATCATAAAAAAGATGGGAATAATCGAACACTCGCATAATCAAACAATCGAATAGTCGACTAATCGAATCAGATGCAGTCATAAGTACGCATTTAATTGCCTTTGTTCGATGTGAATTATGTTATTATTTTGAATCCGAACGAATTTAAAGCTAATAATGTATTATCATATGAGTTTTCCACAGTGGAGTGTAACGGTTTACCTACAGGGGGAGGGGTGGCTAGGAGAAAGAGAGAGGAGGGGGGAACGCTTGGCGTTACTTTTGTTTTGTCGCTTTTGTTGCTCTTGCGGCTTTTCATTTGGTTCCCAACAACGAGACAAGGCAACAACAACAACAACAACAACAACAAGTGGTGATTAATTACATTTTCTTTAGCCAGTTTTCTCTTTAGCCTTTTCAATTTTTTCGGCTGCTTCAAGTGCAGTCGCCGTCACCGTCGCTGTCGCTGTCGACGTCGCCGCTGACTGCGCTATTTGAAATTAAATTTTGATTAATTGCAGTCGTCGGTCGGCACCTTTTGTGACGTCGACTGCAAACGTCAGCGGCGCTACGTGAAAAGTGTTTCCAGGCCGCATCAAAATTCGCTGCACTTGTCCCTACCCCTCGCACTCCCCCACCCCTGCACTGCCACGCCCCCGCCTCGCCTTTGCTTCCCTGCGGAGCAGCCACGTCCGTCAGTCAGTGGAAAAAAACACAAAAATTGGAATCATCTTGAAACGAAACAATTTTCAGGTGTGAAAAATTTTGAAATGCGCTTTCAATTTGCGCTGCCTGCGCCGACGTCGCTGTCGACTGCAGCTGCAAACGTGGCAGCGCCCCATTAACGCAGCAACCAAATAAAGTCATTACCAACTGCCAAGCTGGCTAAGCACAAGACTGTTGGCCTGCCAGGCAAAGGGTGGCCAGCGGCAGGTGGAGTGGTGGGAGGGTCTTGGGCGGCGCTGCCTTCTAATGCGCCCCAGCAATTTGCTACGTAGGCCAGCCACACCTACCTGCTGCCAAACATGCAATATCGCGGTGTTGCAACGTATCCCCGTCCCTGGACACTCCCCACCAGCAAGCTATGGGCTCCTAGACTCTCAGCCCAAGCCTCGTTTGGCAGGGCCCCCATTTAGACTTAGCTGCTCTTTGGTACCCAGCCGTGGCCATCATGTGTTGGCCATGTTTCGTGTCTGTCTCTTGTGGCTAGCAGGGATCAGATAACTCAATTATTCGCGGCGTAAACAAATGCTGCCTTTCAGGGTTTCTTTTCCTTTGGTTTCGTTTTTAGCCAACTTCAAACTACAACTACACCCAAGCAGCAACAAGAAATACGGCTAAAAAGAAGAAGAAACATTTTAAAGAGTGTGCAGTCGATGTTAGCTGCTTCCTTGCGCCGCAGTTCAAAAGAGATGGGTTATTATCCCAGGCATAAATGGATTGTAAACGTGATTTTTATAGTCATTTAGCATAATAATGCATTTTATGGTTTGCCAGTCGAACCAACCAAACCAAACGAAACCAAACGAAACCAAACCGAACCGAACCGTCCAAACTGAAGGAAACCCACCGAGCCAGTCTCCCAATCTGCCAGCATTTAGCTCACAAGACTTTGCCTCAGTCCAGCATCTCACTCTCTCTTGGTCTCTCTCCCTCTCTCTCCTTGTCGCTCTCACTGTCTCTCTTGATTTCCATCCCACAATCCTCAACAGTAAATTAAGCGATGCTACGTTTGGCTCTTTGGTTTGACTGCCTGCTTAGTGCAAAGATTTGTTTAGTGTCTAACCAAGAGAGCGAGGGAGAGAGAGAGAGAGAGAGAGAGAGAGAGAGAGAGAAGAGAAAGAGAGGGGAGCAAAAGATAGCAGAAGAGGTTTATGCGTGCAAATTGTCTTACAATCAATCAATTGCTTGAAAAATGCTGAGGAAATTACCAGAAAAAGCGAGGAAACCGCTGAAGAAAAGCTTTGAGAAAGTGTAGGAGCCAAAACAGTAACGCTAGAATAAAGTTATGAAGAAGTAATGGAAAAATATAGAAAAGCAGTGTAGGAAAAATGAGAAAGGTTTAGTAAAAAAGGTTTCGGAATTATAACTGTGGCTTAGTTTGGGGTTTGCCTTAGATTTATAAGTCGAAATAAGTAAGAAAGGCTACAGCGGAGCAAGGCGATTGTAAAAGACCCTGTACTCATTCCAGTTATAGAATATAGTTGTCCCATTCCCATCAAACTTGTAGAGAATAGTTGTAATGAGACCAAACCCTTAAAGTGTAGTTTTGGTCAGGTTAGCTCCAGTAGTTATGGTGTTCATAAAATGTCTGTCTACGGTTCCTGTAGGGGGAAATAAACTTGATCTACACTCTAAAAAGCAAAGGTTTTGAAAAACTGCCAAGTGACTAATCACAATAAGTGTAGACGTATAAACGAGCTAGCATCGTGATCGGACTTGTTGCTGAAGACGTGTCTCCTGACTGACTTCTTAGCCAATTTGCGCGTTTGCGGCCCGTTCACGTTTGTTATTCACGCTTTTCAATTGAGAACGCGCCGCCAGATGTCTTCTCTGCACACCTCGGTCTGCTGATCACCACATCCTCCCATCTGCAGCTCCTCTAAAACTTCACTCTGCCGATCTCCTGCTTCTCCATTTTCCCGATCTCCTTCTCTGGCCCTTTTCCTTCCCGACTCTGCCGATCTTCTGCCCCTCTGCCCTGCTTCTCCTCCTCCTCCACTACCTTTGCTGCCTGACCGATGGTTAAAGCTCATCTTTAGCTTGGGATCCATGGCCGGATCCTCGTTTTATTGTTTGTCTTCTTTATTACAAGTTAAAGCGTAATTACTCAACAAATATGCGGCAATTTGCGAGCTGCGAGCAAGTTGAGAGTTTACTTCATTCTCTTCCTCGCTGCCTCTCAACCTCTTAGCCCTGTAGCCCCGCCTTCTTCTCTAACCACTTCTCCTCCTCTCTACTCCCTCCTCGATTGCTGCTGTTGCCATTTTCGTGCTTGGAGAAATCAATCGACCAAATGCATGGCCACAAAATTGTATTTATTTATTTATTTCGCCTTTTTTAGCCCGCAGAGATCCTTTTTTTTCCCCCGATTCTTGATCTTAGCCGACGTTGTTCCTGCTGTTATCTGACCGCGCTGCAATGAAGTAATCCAATTTGCGCGCAGCTTGTCATTTTGGCTCGCCAAGGTGCTCATTACCTGTCGGTTCCATCTGCTTTGGAGACTACGACTTTGCGCCTGTGTGTGTTTGGGAGCATAGTGTGGCCAGTGTTGCACAATGCCAGCGGCTAGTGCGCAAAAAGTGTTGGCTAACTTGTCATAAATCTCAATTTAATCATGAGAAACCTGTTATACAATTCCTTCTCCCTTCCCCTTCCACCTCTTCTCCCAGCTACCTCTTGCCACACCCCCTGCCCCGGCACACTCGGCGGGGTGTTAAACGCTCTAGAGTTTCCCATTGTTTTCGCACAGCACTCAAAATATTATCAAAATACTTATCAAACAATAAAGCAAAACCCAAGTTTAGATAGGCGTCAGAGGGTGTCGGGTATTAGGGTTAGCTTTGGGGTTAGCCCTCTACCGCCGGTCGCTCATACACTGCAAAAAATTGCGGATTCCTGGCTAAATCAAAACTACTTTGGTGAACAATTTTATTACTTTTTAAGAGCACTTAAAAAATCATATAAAAAAAATTCATAATTTTAAAAAAAAAGTTTAAAACTTGAAAAAAAAAATTCGATACAAACAAAAAAAATTTTAAATATAAAAGATACGAAATAGAAAAGTTTTCTGTTTAGTTTTTATTTTATTGAAAATCTTTCTACAAAAAAATAACAATTTTTAATATTTTCCTTATTTAAGCGCTAAACAAATTAAATCTTAGCTTAAGAAATCGAATTTATGCTCGTACTGAAAAACTCTAGCTTATCAAAATTTTTGTCAGTGTAGCTCAATCGTACTCTCTCTCTCTCTCTCTTTGTCTTTATGTAGATTTGAATGATTTATATACTCTTGGTTTTTGAGGCTTATCATCAGCGATCTCAAACTCAAACCGCACGCGACCTTCATAAAAATGTTGCCCTCTTTTGGACAAAAGTAATTTTCAAATTATTTCCAGCAGCTTTAGGGTTGCCAATGGAATTTGATTTCGACTTGTCCAGGGTGTCGTTTGACACGACAACCAACAACCAAGAACCAACAACCGACAGTCAACGATTGCTTATCACAGCAAGTAAATCGCATAAAAATTGAGCCATTGTCAAGGGCCCAAGTGGCGGTTCATCTTTATAGACAGGGTATTCCTCATCTGGTTTTTTGGGGGATGTTTGCATTGTCGCCTATGTGCAAAGTCAGTGGAACAAAAGCCGATTGATCCCAACTTCCGATTAGCTGTAATAGTTGCATTTAAGCCATTAGATTTGTTCATTTATGTGCCTGTCGAGTGCCATTTATTTTAGATCTTATGTCCATCTTATATCTGTTAATAAGCTCATCTTTCTATAGGCAAATATTTTTTAGTTTTATTTCTTTTTGTTGTTGTGCTCATAACTATTTTTAATTTTTTTTATAGGTTTCTTTAAAACTTAAGTGTAAATATGAATTGAGCTTTGATATTTTTAGACCCCGTACTCTATTAAGATTTTTTAGTATAAATTCATTTACTAAATTCCTTTAAGTAAGAAATTAAAGACAAGTCAGCACTAAATGATTGATTCTTCGTCTTCACTTCGACACTTAAAATATTTATTAAGAAACAATGTTTTTAAATCAAGTTTTCCATGCTAGATTTAATAGTTTATTTTCATACCGAAACTTAAATCAAAGTTACTTTCTTTACTGTATAAATTTATATATTTTACTATTTTTTAATCCCCTTCTTTTTAATCTAATCATAATTACAAATATTATTTTATTTCACTATTAAAGTCTAGACAAATTTGCCAACATCCTGAGTTAATCTTCTGTTTTGTGTTCCTACTCCGCTCGCCGCAGCTTCTCACGCTCTGTTCGTGTTTGTAACAACAACTATTAGTTGGCCACTTTAGACAGACAAAACTGGCGCTAATCCCGAGGAAGCCACCAACACCAAACAGCAACACAAGCCGCCTCCAGAGACGCAAATCCTTGTCGATTGCTCACTTTAATGCTCGACACCCTTCGAGGCTTTGTTGTGTTCTGCGCTTGAGCCCACAAAACCAAAAAAAAAACCACCCAATCCCAGTTTCAATCCCACAGCTATTCCCTTTTCCTATTCCCATTCCCATTCTCCTCTATTTACGTCATGTTGTACATGTTAAGCCGACAAATCGGTTGCGATTGATTAAAGTGTGTCTTCAACCACCTTTCTGGATTCCGATTGGCTGATTGTAATCTTGACTTCATTATCGGCTTTTGAAATATCCAAATATATATATATAGTGTATATATATATTTCTTTGAAATCTGGCCAACGTTCCGACCATGTTGAAGGGCGAAAGTTAAGCCGCTGGCGACGTCCAACTCAGTCCTAAAAGGTGCGGAAAATTTGTCATATCCTTATCCAGCCATACGCATCTCGACATCGGTGGTTGGTTACCCTGTCGAGCTTTGCTTTTTCCCAAACATATTTCGCAAATGGAGGCGTGAAATGTGGCCGTGTCGAATACAGTAAAGCCTCAGCGCACGCATCCCAAACTTGCATCAAGTTGTATCCTTGTGTCGCAAGCACCGTGAAAACCGTCCAAACCAGCTAACCCAACCAAGCGTCCTGGCTAAGCAGGTCCCTGCGGAGCACTAGACAACACTAGACAACTGCCTGCGGTTATTTTCCCGTGAAATCGATGCTATGCATGTGTCCGGGATTAGTCTAATTTCAAACTGTGTTTGTGTGTACGGCTTAGGCCTTGACTGGAGTGTAGGGTGTAAAGAGTCTAGTATATAGGTTAGAGGGTGCATAAGGACCTTGTCTTAAGGATTTTTAGGGGAAACAGACTGAAGGATATATGAAATATGAAATAGGAATAGGAGTGTAGGGCTGCAGGGTGCATGAGGACTTTTTTGGGGATATAGATGCCAGTCGACAGGAACATACAGTGTGGAAGCAGAAGGTGGACTGCGAGGATAAAGGATACATGGAATAGGATAGGAAATAAAAGGTGTTGGGTCTAAGGAGAAAGGATATAGGACTGATTAGCTTATATAACATAGTGAGCTCTGCGTAGAGGACATTTATTGAGAGAGGGACTAAGTTAAAAGAAATGAATGTAGGAGTTGGATGAAGGATAGGGTCTGTGGGCAAAACCGCTATATATTTTAAGCATTTTCTTCAAGACTTTTTATAGATTATTTGGGCATCGATATGGAGTGTAGAGGACACAATGTCGATAGCGGAGTGGAGCAAAGGTTGAGCGGTTCGAGGTATTTTTGGATGACAGTTTTGATAGGTTTAGGAGAGACGAGCAGGTTTGTAAGTTAAGAATTGAAATAGAGAAGAATTTGAGTTGTTAGCAAGACTTTCCGAGAGATACAATTCCTGCTGGCAGGAAGTAGAGCTGAATTATCGGAGTTGTGAAAAGCTTGAAGGATAGAGTCCTTGAGGACGACAGCTCTGTGACTTGCAGGGTACTGGGTACAGGGTACAGCCAGTGTACCCGTGTAGGGGTCATGTATGCAAGTGCTCGACTTGTCGCATTGGCCACTTGCACTAATTACAATTGCAATTACACGTCGTGCGAATTACGAATTGCGATTTGCGATTGGCGGGTTACCACGTCCGCGTCCGCATCGAAGAGCTTGGGAGCCAAAACGCATTCGCACTTCCCATCATTAGCGTGCCATGGCTACAAAGGGGGGACGCTGAAAGGGGCACTAGTGAAGGGGGGTACTACGGCAGGGTACCGTCTCTCTGTGCGTTGCATATTAATCAAATTAGCTCCAATTTTTTTTTATTTTTATGGTTTTGTTTTTCTGCTCGCCTTTGGCTGTTGTTAGGCGACTTTTTGCCAAGCGATCGCAGAAATCATTTTAATGACGACGATGGCCCCAAACAATTGAGTTGTCAACTGTGCGATGCGGTGCGGGGCGTGCCACCTGGGCGTTGATGACATTAATAAACGCAAACGCAAATGCAAACGCAATGAACATATGCAAAAAAAAAAGAGAAGAGCGGCAAATGCAACTGCAACTGTGCACAGTTAATTACCAAAGCGCAAAAGCGACAAAATTGTAACAGTGGCAACGCCTGCGGCCCCCCATTTCAATGCAGGCACTCAGCACAGCAAGGGGGCGTGGCCAAATCTTTTGGGGCAGCTGCGACTCAAGTGGTAACTCTTCAGTTTACCGTCTTTAATGTGGAGTAGAGCATTGCGGAAACGGCCCAAGGCCGATCAGGTGGACCACAACTGGGTGCATTAATTGCCCTTGCGCGGGCACTCAAAGTGCACCGAAGTATCCAAAGAAGCTGCCAACGCCCCTTTGGCCCCTTTTCTCCCTTTTCTCCCTTTTGGCCCCCTTGGCCCGCTTTGTGCTCTTTCCGCTCGCCAGGCGTGAGGCAGCTTAGTGCTTATGAAAATGAATGAGGCCACAATTTGTGGCATGTCCTCGTCCCGCCTCTCACCAAACAATAATGAATGCCACTGATGACTTCTACGTGTCCATCAAAAGCGGCTTCTGATTGGAAAAGTGGCTCAGGGTACGGCCATAGGGTGGCCCGCTATGGGGGCTGTACTTCCCTCGGAAAATGGGGCAGCAATTTGGCAAATGCTGGGAGTTTTGGGTGATTCTTTTAGCCCAAACAAACTCAGCCCTTATACTCAACGGTATGCAGACACACAGACATGCAGACACAAACACACACACAACAACACATCTAAAAGACAGTCTCTTAGCTGAAGAAAAAGGCGCTGGATACAGATATAGATAATGATATAGAGATATAGATATATATAAAAAAAAAATATAGGTATAGGTATAGGTATAGGTATAGGTATAGGTATAGGTATAGGTATAGGTATAGGTATAGGTATAGGTATAGGTATAGGTATAGGTATAGGTATAGGTATAGGTATAGGTATAGGTATAGGTATAGGTATAGGTATAGGTATAGGTATAGGTATAGGTATAGGTATAGGTGTTGGTATAGGTTTAGATGTAGATAAAGATATAGATAAAGATAAATCTATAGATATAAATATAGATATAGATAAAGATAAAGATAAAGATATAGATAAAGATATAGGTATAGATAAAGATATAGATATAGATGGATATTGATATATACATATATAGATATAAAATATGTATAGCATATTTAACCACCACTTTGCTTAAATTCACAGTGAAATCACAGCAAAATAATGGTTATTTTTCTTTAATTTGGCAGTAAATTACACGAGTGCTTTATTTAAGTCAATTCTCAGACAATTTTAGGAAATAAATCTGAGTTGGAAAAATAAAGCAAAATATTTGAGCAATTCCATATTTTAACATAAAGTTTTCAATAGAAGACACTTCAATTTACATACAACAAAAATGTAAAAATTAAGTAACAAGTTTAAGCTTATGTGAATATTTAATGTAAGGTCTAAAGTCTCGCTAAATATAAAGATTTCTAAGCTAGGTAAATATATTTTAGAAAATAGGTAGAGATTGTAACAACATATTATAATTCTTTCACTTTACGCTCAACTCAAATGCATATCTTCGAGCAGTTCATAAAAAATGACAAACATTTCAGGCCCCAAAAAGAAAACTTTATTAAAAGTATTTAAACCATGGCTATCAAAACTTTTGGAACATATCAATTCGGCACAAGAATGACTCGCAGATATAAACACAACTTATTGATACCCTCTATTTATCCATTTAACGGCTGAAGGGTAACAAAACGCTACAGGAACCATGCCCTCAATGTTACGCCCCTTTTTGAATTGGCCACAGTGAAGGAGGGAGAGAGGGACGGCGGGAGAGAGGACACATAGGGACAGAATGAAAGGCCGCACCATTTGCGGCTAATTTTGTAAATCATGATATCGTAATTAATTTTTGCAGCCACAAAACGCAGAACACAAAAGGCAACCGCGACGCGTCGCTGCTTGCGTTAACGTCGCAGTCGACGGCGGCGGCAACGGCGGCGGCGTCAGCATCTTTAGTCAGAAATCCTCTGCACTGGCATACAGACAAAACCAATTAATATTTGAGCAATGCTCCTGCGGCAACAATTAAAGTCAACGGCAACAAGAGAAACAACAGCAACACCAACAACAAAGAGCGAAAGAGCAGAAGAGCAGAAGAGGTGAAAGAGGAAGAAGGAGAATGCAAAGAACAAGATTTTTATTGAGATCTCAAAGATGCAAAGTGATTTGAATTTGATTGTGCCGCGCGTGCGCTCTCCCGCTCTCTACCTCTCTCTCTCTCTTACTCGCTCTCTTACTCGCTCATTGTCGGCACTTTGCACCGAGCGAGCGAGTGGGCAAATGCTAAGCGAGTGAGCGAGACAAACAGACAGGCGCAGTGGGGCGCAAAAGGTGTGAAAACCCTGCTGGGTTTTAAATGCAAGCTAATAAGAACAGGATCGGGGAAATAAACACTGGGAAGCAAGGGAGCGAAGTCGTTGGAGGAAACCGGCAGACAAACGAGTCTACAACGCAGTGTCAGTGTTGGCTAAACAGCTACTTTCTAGCCAAAACTGGAAAAACATTTCTAAATAAGTTTTTAGCTTAAAGTATTTAAGCTAAAACAGCTTATAATTTAAATGTGCATTTTTAAATATTCTGAGTGCGCTGCCAATTTTTATTGACAGCGTGAAATTGCCATCGAATTAGTCAACAGACTTTAAACTAATTTTCGAAACAATTCAAAAATAAATTGGAAATTTATGTTGTGTGTTTTGTATGGAAATTTATAAAATTGTAAGACTTTTTCTATTTTATTTAAGAATAATTCGTTAATTTAAAAATTATCAACTTTAATTAATAAATTGTTATTAATCAACTTTTAAAATATTTTTTTTTTTTAAGTTTTATAATTAAGAAAAAAAAAGCAGTTTCAGAATTTATTATAAAAACATGATTTTATTTTACGTGTTAATAAATTTTTTTTTTTTTAAGCAAACAAATAAATTTTTAGCCTTTTTAAAGCTAAGCATTTGTGCTTAACAACTTGAATAATTTATTTATATAAAAAAAAATTAACATTAGCCTTAACATTTATTACTTGGTTCTCTGCAAAAGTTACAAATCCTTTCTGGCTTTTTATTAAATTTGATGTTGCCCTTTAAAGCTCTTTTTTACTCTACTCAGCACTACTCAGGCTCAGGTTGTTCGTGATCCACATGCAACCACCGACAACCAACACAAACAACCGACAATCGAAGAGACCGAAACCGAGTCCGAGTCGGAGTCGGAGTCGGAGTCCGATACCGAAACCGAAACGGAGACCGAGACAACCATGACCAATCCATGTGGATCGTTGCATTCTTCGCTTGTTTCATTTTTTTTTTTTTGCCTCTCTCTTTTATGGCTGGTTCCGAAATTCGGAACAAAAGTAATCGTTAAACACAATGAATATTCATATTGGGTCTGCTAAACGAATACAACAGTTAAGTGTGATCATAAGGTGCATTCTTTGATATAATCACTGCACACTTTCAATTTAGTTAGTCAAACACCTTTATATGGATAAAGTGAATGAATTTATAAATAAAAAATGTAAGAAAAGGTTCGAGTTTTAATTAAAATTCGTTAATTTAATTATAACATAATTTCATATTTATGTTCCATGTTTATTTTTAGCTAAATACAATTTTTGTTTGACAACACTTCAAAATTTAACTGTGAGCAAATCGAGTATTTTTTAGCCAAAATTGCATATTATTTTAAAACCACGATTGACGATTTCCATTTGATTTGTGCATTAATAATAAAACTTTGTTTAATTTACACATTAGCCAAATCAATAGATTATGTTTAAGCAGCAAAAAACTCATAATTATTTCTGATTGAACACCTGAAACTCATGTAGTATAATGGCTATAGCCGGCTTTAATCGGAAACCTATTGCAAATATTAGTCATAGCAACAATTGGCCAAAATTTGTGGCTTTAATTAATGGTAAAAGATATAGCAACCAAGCTCACACATCGGGTAAATATATTACCATTTACCCGATGTGTGAGCTCCTCTTCAAGTGTATATTGTTTGTATATGTTAAAATTGGCCAGATCGGGTGTCTATATCATATAGCTCTCATATCAAAATTGCGGTTGAAAACAAATTTGTTTTTGATTAAACTTGAACAAATTTACTCCATTTGAATTTAGTAAAAAGTCGCATGAGCAAACAAAATTTCATCCAGATTGGACCACTATATCATAACATATATAGCTGCCATAGAAACAATCGGTTGGAATGCTAAGTATTAAAATTGTATAAAAATTCACCCAATACACTTTTTTATCATGCTCAATACTCTGACCCAATTTAATCCAAATTGGACCACTGTATCATATAGCTACCAGAGCAATAGTTGGTGATTGAAACCAAATTAATGCCATATACATGACTGCAAGGGTATTTAATCTTCGGCGAGTCAAAGATAACAGTTTTTCTCGTTAATATCTTAAGTAATTTCTGTATGTTTCTTATAACTATCATAGAGTACCCATAGCATTAATTTAACGAAAGTCAGTTACTACTATGAAAAACTATTTGTTATTTAACAAAAAATGGATTTTCTATGGTGTATCTTTAATTTAAACTGCCGATTGATAATTCAAATTATAAAGATATAGTATTAATTACAAATGTACAAGCACTAACAATATTTGTCAGCACATTATAAAGTATTCTACAATTCATAGAAACCCAATAAAAATTGATTTGAATACATTTTTGTAAAGCACTTTAAATGATAAGAAAATGTGTTTTACTTTTTGGCATATTGTTTTATAATATGCTTAATATATATTGGTATGCCTGCACATATATAATCACTTAACTATGTACAAGTTAAAATACGAGTCGCAGTCCCAGTCCCAAATTGGGCAGCTAATAAAGCGAGCCAAGAGTTGTGATGCCAAATAAACCGCAAAGGGGCTGGCAAACAGAATCAAATCAAGCGACAAATAAATGTAACAAATACGACAACAAAGCAATGGGAAAAGGGAGAGGGAGAGGGAGAGAAGGGTAGGGGGATTGGTAAGAGGCAGCAAGGACATTCAGGCAGTCAGCCAACGAGTCAGCCACAAAAGTCGACCTCAAAACGGCTGCCTAAAAACTCAATTACATAACAATCTGTTCACATTTTTTCACACACCATCAACTTTAAATGAGCTCACAGCTCTCGAGAAGCTGGCAGAAGGCGGTGGTGGTAGGGGTGTTGGTGTTGGCGTGGGCGTGGCAGTGTGGGCTGCTGGGCACGTCGCCAAGCTAAAAATGAGCAATGCCAAAACGGTGGGCGGTGGGCGGTGGGCGGTGGGCAAAAAGGCACTCGAAATCAAATTACGAGCACACAACTAAAGCAACAACAACAACAACAGTGTCAGGGATGCACAGTCGACGCCCCAAATTTGAGGGTTGGCCGCGGTCTAGCCAGCACAACAATAACAACGACAGGGACAAGGGACAGGAACAGGGACACACAAATTACAATGTAATTTATTTGCCGCCAGCGTCGCGTTGAGACGCAGTCAAGGATAATGCTGGAGCAGTACCAAAGCACCCAGGGATGGAGAGAGAGAGGCACAGGGACGAAGGATGCCCGAAGTTAGCGTTAGAGAAAATCAATCGCGACAGCCCAAGAAGACAACGATGAAAATGAGACACTGAAAATGAGCATGGGAAGCAGATGGAATTGGAAACTTCGCAGATGGATTTGGTCTTGGTGTTTGGAGTTGGGGAGACTTTGAGACAATGACAATGGCGCGAAAGTTTGTCCCCAAAAGTTTTTCTTTCTGTGACAAAGGGGGGAGTGTGAGGGGATGTTGTCGTTTCGGGCCTGAGCCATCAAACTGGCCAATGAATGTCAATTGTTGTCATCGTCTGCGCCCAACCAGAAACCATCTTATGGCATCCCCAGAGCTGTCTATCTAACAAACCATTACACTACCCGCAAATGGAACTAGCTCAATTGCTGAGACATTTTGATACAAATTTGGATTCCTTATAATAAAATAGTTTTAATTAACAAATCTAAATGTATTCCTCAGTTCCTTGGAACTGAAATGATTCGTATAGTATCATATATAGTGGTTTATTAATATGTAATAATATACTAAAATATGATCAGAAGACTTGCTTAATATTTTTAAAGCTAATAAAACATGCAGTAAAATACTGAAAACATCAATAAAATATTAAATATGTGGGAGGAATATTCTTTTACAAAAAGTACATGTTATTTAAATTAAAACAGAGGGAATAAAATATGTATAACAAATGTTGAATTGATCATTTTAGGACTGAAATAAAGTAGATACAATTTTGGACTCGTAACTAATAATAATAGTCAATCAGCTATTAAAATATTTAAGTCATGTAATTCTATGTTATTTATATTTAATTAAATTTATTTTAGATAAGGAATTAACTGATTAATTTTGCAACATAAATTGTATATAATTAAAAAAATGAAATAAATTATTTTTAATTAAACTTTTAGCAAGTGTTTGCCCCAAATGTTGTACTTTCTGTAAGAATTTGCGATTATTGATGCCAAAGAAATATTTTAAAAAATCTTAATGCCAACGCTAGTGCCTAAAGCAGTCTCGAGATCCCACATTTAAGAGTTTTTACTTTTCTGTACCTAATTTCTTTAGTTTTTAGATGCACTTCCATTTAAGTATTTGCTACAAATGGAGCAGAGTATTCCGTATTCGTTGCGACACACAGTCAGTGCATCTATTGCCTGTCATTTGTCAAGTTTCCCTTAGTTTTCTTTTGGATTTTACTGGCACTCTCTGCCGAATCATTGCAATTTTATGAGCCTAATGACGAATATCCATTCACACTCCATCATACACCCCCAATACAACATTGATGATGAGCTGATGTCGTCTGAACTGTCTGACATTTCGTTCATGGTCATCCCTCAGTCCAAGAGATAAAAGAGAATTTAGTAACAAGTTAATGGGTATATTAGGCAAGTTAGTGAAGTTAGTGGCTGCTAATAAATTTTTCTGCCTAAAAACAAACTCTACAAAAATTTACAGGGTATCTTTACGCCACTCACTAGTTGTGTAAGTAAATAACTTAAAAGTTTTGTTAAAACAGTTTTAACTAATTATTAATTCATTTACAGGGTATTCATCAGTCTATCATAAGAATAGCCTTTTGCATGCTCACTTAGAAGATTTTGATATTGTGCTATACGATTGTGTAATGTGTTTTGTCGCGTATACTCCGTCGCATACGGTATTCAATTGATTTACAGGGTATTTCTGAGTTAAGCAAACCTGCTACTCTGTCCATATACCTAAAACAAACTTACATTATAAGGCTATTTATTTGTAGTTTATGCATTAAAATGTCTAGATATTTAACGCACAGGGTATGCCAAGTGCTGTCATAAATTGTTTAAAGTTGAAAAGCATTTTTTATAATTTTTATAGTAATTATTTTTTAAAAAGAAAGTACATTACATTGCCAGTGGTAAATTAATGACATTTTAGTCCATTTGCAGGGTATGTGCAAGTCGCGCATTCCAAAAATTATTGAAGTATCAAGCAAAATGACTAAATAGCTAAAAGCTCGTTAGATTTAACGCTCCTGAAAATGTTTTTAGCGTTTTACAGGGTATGTGTGTGTTGTGCAATTGACTGATAGACTTTGGACATGTTCATTATATGGCAGTCGAGTGTCAAATGGATTTTCGAACTTGCGTGCTAACGATATTGTTGACATGCTTTGACTTGCCCCTCCCCAAACACCCACACACACACACACACAGACATACGCACACATAACACCCCCTCCAGCCACCCGCTCCATATGTTTGCCACTTGCCACAGAATCGCACTTTCTAGTTAGTGCGGCAAATAACTGTTTTTGTTGTTGTTGTTGCTGTTGTTTTTGCTGCTCTTCTTGCTGTTGTTGTTGTTGTTTGTGGCGCAATTATTCATAATTCGTGGGCTCATAAAAATAAATGGCTGCTTAACGTAATTGCCATAATTTCGTGTGACTTGACTTTGCTTGGTGGATGCAACAGCCACAGACCACAACAACAACAACAACAGCAGTAGTAGAGCCAACATCTAGCCAAGCTACTGACTTTAAAATACCCGTTACTGCTGCTCTACTATAGTAAAAACTTGGAAATCGCTGCATACTTTCAGGCGCTGCCTTTGTGCACTCTGTAAACAGCTATAACTTTTGATATATAGCAGCATATGTCACTTTAGTCAAGCATACATGCTAGTGACTAAAGTATTTACGTATAGCTAGTGCCTAAAGACTGAAATCTATGCAGGAAGTCGTTGTATATTCAATGTACTTCAGATTTATGGACTGAATTTGATAAAAGTGATGAAGTAAAAGATTTTACGTTGAAATATTTGTTTTTGTGAGTTGAAAAACTTAACTTAAATTCCGAGTGCTCTGGTTAAACACATTTTAAGCGCTATAATCTGATTTGTTATCTGTTATCAATTAATTTCTATTGTCTAATCAATGTTTCTAAAAAGGAGCTTAACTTTAATCAAACTCCTACTTGAGTCGTGTATTAAATACTCTACTCTACTCTAAGAATAATTCCCTCTTAAACTCTTCCCAGCCTGTTACCTATAGCATACCCCTGCGCTGCCAACTAACGGGTATAATGAGCAGCAGAGGTAAGTTAGGTAAGAGGGATGAGCTGTGAAATCCACCGATTCAGGGTTGTACTGCATTGCATTCAAACTCAATTTTTTACGAGTGATTGCAACGCATCACTTGCCACATTCAGTTCAGTTCAGTTCAGTTCAGTTATTGTTATTGTTGCTGCCAAAGTGGGCGTGCCACAGAATCCGGTCCAAATTAGCGACACATGTTCATTGTTTTTGTTGTTGTTACCCCCAAAAAAATAAAAAATAATTTATATAGTTTGGAATTGTATAACAATAAAAATCAAAATATGAAGAAGCCGCAAAAATGTTGCGCTGCATCTGTTGAATCTACAGACTTTTGCCACACGACGAGTGCGTCAAGTGGGCGTGGCAGTTGACTTTTGTTATGTTGCGGTTACATTATGGTTAACGTTACATTTACAGTTACAGTTATGGTAATGGTTTATCTGTTTCCTGTCTCGTTGACAAGCAATTAACACGGCGATTAGGCGCTAATCTTTAATTGAAAGCACAACTGTTTCGATTGAGTAGAGAGTGCTGTTAAAAGGGGAAGGGATTGTATAGGGGCTGGAATATGGTAATACAAGTTGCCTGTTAGACGAGAGCAGTTAAAAATTTTATTTATTTTATAGCTAACATTAAGTGATATCGCCTAAAATATGCGCTGATCAAGAAATGCCTGATTTAAGTAGAGCGTGTTTCAACAAATAGTTCAACTATGAAGATTTGTAAATTTTTGGTTTCTTTGTGTGTTGAGTAGTTGCCATTTAGACGAATAATTTTTAGTTTACTGCATAAATTTGTATAAATTCGTGGTTAAATATGTTCGTAAATATCTTCAATTAATTTAAAAGCTTTTATGTTAAGTTAAATCTTTTAAATTCATTATTTAAATTAAAAAAAAAATTCTATCAATTTAGTATAATTATGTGTATATGTGTACTGAGCATTTTATATAAAAAGACTTTAATTACCCATACCATTTTGTAAATTAACTTAAATAATTTAATTTATTATTAAATTTATTAAAATACATATTTATTATATTTCTGTAAGTTATTTTATTTAATTTAATATCAGATAAGAACTAAACTGGAATTGTTTATTAATAATTTGTTACTTTATTTTCATTTCTATTAAAATATTCTTTCGTTTGCTTTTATACATATTGAACTAAATATTTTATCTGTGCATTTTATTTAGTTTACATTAATATATCATTATTTTTTTTACATTGTTTAAGATAAGTCATTGTTTATACATCTAATATAAATATGTCTATACGACAGCATACATGCTAGTGACGGTAGCTATCCCAAAAGTAATTCAACTCTTTGTAATTATAATTATTTTTGCGGCTGCTTTCGTCACTAGCAATATTTTTATGTAATCTATCTTTTATTTTATGCATACACATATCTTATGATCAATTTGCTGGTTTTTTTTTTGTTTTACTTCCTAACACAACATTTTTTACATACATTTAATACGCTCTCCACTTTCTTGAACATCTTTTATCTTGTATCGTTTATATTATTGTAGTATATTTCCTAACTTATCGCTCTTCATAAAAAAAGCAGCAAATACTTGGGGAACCACATAACTGTCTTGTTTATTGCCTATGGTTGTGTGCGTGTGTGTAGAATGTAGTATAATATAACGATTGTTAATATCCCGTACTTTATTTATTTATGTCTGTTTTATTTTGTTTTTCTTATTTTCTTTTCTTTTCTCTTCTCTTCTATTCTCTTCGTTCTTCTTTAACTTATGTCATTGTTTTGTCGTCCCTTTGTGGCACTTCATGTGACAATCAAACAACAATTTCACCAAACCATTGTCGAGAGCAGCACAAAAATCCCACGGCTTCAGCGCTAAATTGCCCAGTATTTGTCGTTGGCCGCATTTCCCAGTATTATTTTATTGCTTGCTGTGCAACGCAGCGAGACAATCGTCTTTCATGCCATGTATTCTGTGCTATTTTAGAACAATTGCTATTTAAAGTTAAGTTGATTTTTTTTAAATAATAATAATATTTAATTAATAATATCTATTAAATATTTATTATTATTTATAAACTTTTTAAAGCATTTATTTTTATTATTATGTTATTGTTATGTTGGCACAAAAAACCTAATATTCTCTCAGTATTTCATTGATTTATATAAATTTTATCAACGGAAGTGAGAAAACTTTAGTTTCGTACTGTTAATTGAAATCTTTTTTTATGACTGCTGATAGTCTGACCATAATTATGGTGAGTTTTTCATATTATGTAAAATTTAAATGATTAGTATATAAATATATTGTTTTCTTTATTATAATATAGTTTTGTCTTAAATTAGTTTGGTTTTTATTTTCTTTTAATATTTTTAATAAAGAACTCCATCACATTTATACATAAGTTCCACAAAATAAAAACCAGATTTTTAGGCCCAAATTGATAACTTTTAAACTGTTAAATTTCCAGTAATGGTTTTTCTTGTCATTTATTATTTGAATAATTGTTTTACATTAACAGTTAATGTGTACTTCTGCTTAAAATTAAATCAATTATTATACAATCAATGGGGACTTCTTTAAAACATTGTAAAAATTAATTAAATAACGTAGTTTTATGTTATTTATTTTTAAAAGTGGGACAAATTTGTAAATCTTCTGCGCCAAAGGTAGAAGTTAATTTAAAAATAGTTTTAATTTAAGTTAAATAAAATGTAATAACACTTTTTCGTTAACTAAAGACTTGAATAATAATAAATTAATCTTTTTATAACATATGAAAAGTGGTTTACAAATTAAATGTCTTATAAGCCGTAGAAGGAGTAAAACTTTTATTCAATTAATTCTTAATGAGAATAAAAATCTTTCATTAGCTAACAATAAAAATGAACAGTTAATATTTGTGTTGAAAGTGTTGTATTTCAGCGGTTTTTACAAGAAGTGTTACCATATTCCACTTTAAAGAGAGAAAGAGGGGGAGAGAGAGTGCGGAATTAGGAATGCGTTAGTGTGATATGCTCGATTCCCCGTAGTTTACTCCTGTCCGACGTTATGTATACTTTAATATATGTATATATATATATTTTTTTTGTGCTGTTGCTGGCAGTTGTTTTTCATATTATTTCCGCTCTTGTGGCATGCAGGAAAGTCTCCTCGGGGCTTATGTTCCTGTTTCCGGCTGCTCTCAAAAACTTTTCCAGCTACCTGCTCCAAAAACTTTTCGCTTTACCAAAAACTTTTCTTCGCTCTCCTTTTTATGCTTTGTTTGTTTCCCTTCTTTTTTTTTGTGTGTGTGTGTGTTGGAGGAGCTGGAAGGCTTGGAGGGGGCGTGGCAGCAAGAAGTAACCACAAAAAATAATTAAAATTCATTCATTTCATTTGCAGCAGGCTCAACGGTGTGAAGGGGAAAGCAGGTGGCGTGGGGGAGCGAGGAGAACTGGGAGTTGACAAGCTCAAACTTGTGCCTTTCTAAGCACCTTTCCCTACTCCACCCCCTGCCTTCGCACTGGCTGCCATTTTTGTTGAGAAAAAGTTTTTCGCTACAAACTGAAGCAGAATTAATTAAGTTTTTGTACGCATGAAAATTTGATCAACATGCAGGTGAATAGGGACTGTCAGTTGGCTTAGAGGGGTGGGTGGAGTGGGTGTGGGGCTGGGGATTGGTCACTGGCGTTGTATGTCATTAATAAAATTAACACCAGGCGACATGTGACAAGCAATGTCTCTGGCCCAGTAGACAGCAAGAAGAACGAGCAGAACCGGAACGGGAACTAGAACTGGGGTTGGAACTGGAGCTAGTGAAGCTGAGCAGAGCAATTAAGTAAGCTGCCAACCAAACAGTTGACACTGCAGCAGGCGTAGGTTGGGGCGGCTGGGCTGTTTTTGGGGGTGTGGCAAGCAGCCAGCGTTCCATGGGGGTTGAAGCGGCCGTTGTCTCTTTGGGGCTAACGAAAACAGAAAAAAATATGCTTTATATAGACGCCCCCGCAACAATGACATTGATTGCTCAGCTTTTAGCCAGCTTTGCTGGGTGGTTGACTGACCGTTAGAGGGGGGATGGGGAGTGGAGGCTGTGGGTGGATGCTGCAGAGCAAATGGGTTAAGTGAAGTGATGCTGCTGCTGCAGTCGACGTCGCTGCCAGCAGCAATAATAAAATGAATGATTCATGCGCAGGCCATACACACGCACACACACACACACGCCTTGAAGCTGCAGCCGAAGTTGGAGTCGAAGTTGGCGCTGTAGTCGGAACTGGAACTGGAGCTGGAACTGGAGTCGGTGTCGGTGTCGAGCGGGAAGCGCAGGACGAGGCGTTTATGTTAACAAATTAAAAGCAAATTGGTCGCCGTTGTGTTTTTAATTGAAAAAAGAAGCAAACGATGTGAGCAAAAACAACAGAAAAATCTAACAAAACGCGCTTGAAACGCTTACAAAACGCACGCGTTTTCTAGCGCTTTTTGTTTTTTTTGGGTAAAGTGGTGGGAGTCTGGGCGTGTTGGGTGCTGCAGCAGTGCACAATCGTTTGCTAATTAATTGTTAACGAATTTTCATTTTCTATTTGGCGCTGCGAAATTGCCATTTATGGTTATTGGGGAGCAGCGAGCAAGCAAACGAGCAGCACAGAGCAGAGCAGAGCTGAGCAGAGCGCTGCCTTGAGTTCATCATGAGAGTTGAATGCGTTGCGTAGACGTCGGCAGAGGAGCGAAGCATAATAATTTGATGTGGCGCAAATTGAAAAATGCTGCATAACTCCGCCCTTGGAAAAGTCACAAATACACACACACACAAACACACAGACAACAGTGTCTGCTCACATGCAAAGAAAATTGAAAACTCTTCAAGTCGTTTTTGGCAATGGCGCCTCAGTCGCTAACAAAATTCCCAGTATTCATAAAGCTTTAGACAGCCAATGAAAGTGGCGAGACGACAGCTATTTGTCTCGCTCGCACTTAAGTCAAACGAGCAGTGACTCCATATTGAAAATGGCCACGCATAGGCAAATACACACACACCCGCTCTTGTGCTGGCATTTCTTTTAAATGAATTACCCAGGGACAACGACGTTGGCAGCAGCAGCGACTGCGGCAGCGTCACCAAGTTGATCAAAATTGAAACAGGCGACGCTGCGCATATAAAAATTAAGTGGTTGTTGCTTTTTGATGAATTTCCAGCTCGCTCGCACGCACACACACCCAAAACACTCAAACCGCAACAACATGGCAACAATCTCTGCTCGCTTACTGCTTGGCGTCGCTGTCGCTGTCGCTGCCGCTGCTCGTTTTGGTTGGCGTTGGCATCGGTGTTGGTGTGGTGGTGGTTGCCTCGCTGTCTGGCTCGCTCGCTCTGCCAATTGCACGCTCTCTCGCTCTCTGGTTGGCGCAGCCAACGCTAACGCCGACGCCGACGTTGTTTTGTGTGTTTGACTTTTGGTTTCCTCGCTTGGCGCGTCGTCAGCGGCGCTCAGTTCAAATTGAATTTTCATTGCGAGCGTTTGCGTCGTCTGCTGCTGTTGCTGCTGTCGCACACACACACACACACACACATTCACACACGCACAACAACAACAACTCAACTGAACTAAACGCGCTCTGTGCTTTTTTATAAAGTGTGTGTGTTTTGTTTTTGCATTTTGCCGGCCGACGGCAAAAGAAACAACTTTATTAATAAAAACAAAAATCAAACTCGTTTTTTTTTGAGCACGTACTATAACTAAAGCTAACGGTTAACAACAGCAGCAACAATTGTGCAATTCACGTGTATTTGTATGTATATGTGTGTTTTTCCAGTGTAAACAAGTGCGTGCGTGTGCGTATAATAAATACAAATAAATCTATATATGATTGACAACCTTAAGGCGTTCCATGGCCTGAGCAACTGCAGAAGAGTGGGCCATAATGGTACTGGAGCAAAAACAACAGCCACAAACAACAACAACACCAGAACCAACAACAACAACAACAACCGCAGAGAGCAAAAAGCTCAGCATAAATAACAACAACAACTTGAACTTGAAACAGGAAGAGCTTGAAACAACAGCGGAAATCAAGCGCCAAAGGACAAGTCACAGCTCGAGTCACAGCCACAGTCACAGTCACAGCCACAGTTCGAGTCACAGTCAACTGCATAGCCATTTGGCAGCCACGCCGCCGCAATTGCAACAACGTTTGAGCGGCATCTCCGCTCCAACAAATTCTTTGGCCGCTGCCTCAGCCGCCGTCGCAGCTGCAGCGGCAGCATCCGCCAACAACAACAGCAGCAGTAGCAGCAGCTGTAGCAGCAGCAGCAACAGCGCCGTACCAATGCCGTCGGAGGGCCTTCATCCGACGGCGGCACTGCAGCTTTATGCCGCTGCCGCACAGTTGGCACCCGGCGGCGTACGCGTACCGCCGTGGGGACCCTTTCTACAGTTTGGCGTACCGGGTGTTTTTGGACCAAATGGCCCGTTCTTGGGCCGACCGCGTTTCGAGGCCACAGCCGGCGGACATCCCACCACAGCGGCAGCCGCAGCAGCGGCCACCCAAATGGCAGCGGTAAATGCCAGCAATGCCTTTGCCAATCTCACCGGTCTCAGCGCTGCGGCGCTACGCAATGTGAGTGCAGCCCAAACGACGGCCGTTGCCGCCGTGGCGAGCACTGTGGCCACCATACAGCATCGACTCATGATTGGCAATCGACAGAGCTTGCCGCCGGCGGGACCACCGAGCGAGGGATCCAACGAAGATGGCGGTGAGTACACAGTTGCCAGCGAGTAATAACGGTACTGCAAAGTATGGTTTGAAGTATTAAGGGTAGTCCTAAATCTAGACAGACTGAACTGAATATGCCAAAAGTAATATATGAAGTACTCCCTGTAGTCCTAAATCTGGGCAGACTGAACTAGATATACCAAAAGTAATATTTGAAGTATTACCGGTAGTCCTTAACCAAGACAGACTGAACTAGATATACCAAAAGTAATATTTGAAGTCCTTAATCTAGACTGACTGAACATATGTTCATTGCAATACTTGATTCATCCGCAGAGTTTTTCTTTACAATTGTTTTGACTATATAGATCAGACTATATAGAATACTTTTACTTGTATCACATGTGCTCTCCAAGTATTTATTTATTTATCTTCTAAATCGTGACTTAAAAAGTTCAATTCTTTAATTTCAATGAGCTAACTTAGAAACTCTAGGAATAATGTGATTGGTAGTACGCTTTTAGTCACAATTAGAATCATAAAAGTTTTTAGTTTATGTATTTCAAAGCTTAGTTATTTATTTTAAATGATATTCGTTTTTAATTGGAGTCCAGCTGCCTTAAGAAGAACAAATTGAAGCTTCAGTTTTAGATTTTAGCTAAACACAAAACTAAACTAACCACAAAATAAAAGATGAGTCTTAAAACATAGTTAGAAAATAGTTCGCTTTAGAAGAAAGTGTTGTAAAGTTACAAATTCTTGACGAAACCGAAACATGCTTTTTTTTACGATTTTAGGAATTGGGAAAATGTGTAAAAAACCCTTGCAAAGCATAAGAAAAGCACCCTGTATAGTACAAATATTCTAATAAAAGGTGTTCTCTTTTGGTTGTCTTACTTTTTCCCTCCATTAAAGAAGGCCAACACAAACTTCTGCTTAAACTTAGCTTTAGGATTGCTCTGAGTAAGCAAATCTTTAGCTGCTTAATTAAGTAGGCAACATTTAGCTATACTTTATGCACTACTTGGTTATACCCATTAAAGTTACTAGAATTCAGACTACTGCAAGACTTTTTTAAAAGTTGATGCTTTTGTTTACAAGTCCATTAATCTTTAAGGCAACAAGTCAATACAGAAATTCAATAAATTCAAGTCGTTAGTTTTAATATTCATTTATTCAATCATTCGAAACATGTGAATTCGCAATCGAAGCTACCACAAAAAAGTTATCGAAAAAAAGGTTCTTCAATAGAGTCATAATCAATGCTTAACTCTTAGTTAACACCTTCATTTAGTTGGCTACCACAAAATGAATGTTTCCTTTAAAATATATTCATTTATTCATTAATATATCAAAAGTTGTAAATTTCATTCAATTCGAAACCCTTTGAAATTTGAAACATTTTATTGATCGGAATTCCCCAGAAATCAATTTGTTTGTTGAAGTGTGCGAATTATGATTGAATGATCATTGATCAATCAGTGATCGTAGAGCGATGAGGTAAAATTCAAACTGATTGCATGGAGGTCAAAACTATAAGCGCCAAGAAATTATAGACAACTGAGAATGTGTCTTATCAACACAGTGGAGGGAAAAGAGCGGGAGAAAGATGATTATGTTAATTCATTCAATTAGCCATGTGCTAAATGTTTTTGGATTGTCAGTTTTGCCAGTCGCATTTGACTTTTGCTACCTACAAAACTTATTTATTGATTTAGCTAATCAGCGATCGTTTATTATGTAAAGTTCGATTGATTTTTGCATACAAAGTAGCTTGATTGCCCCGCCCTCTTCCATTCCCCCCACCTCTCCACACTCTGCACCTTTCACGGGTCCATTCCGGGAACTACTGATCGGAATTTTATATTGCCGTTGCCTGCTGTGCTGAACTGAACTGAACTGAACTGAGCTCCAAATGAATGCGATTGAAGGTCGGCTTCGAAACTGAATTCGAATCTCATTTTTTTTTTTAGTTTTTTTTGTTCACCTGTTAAACGATTGTGATTCGGTTTGAATTGAGAGTTGTCATAACTTAATGCGCGATCATCATTAGGCCGTGTATCGTTTTCCATTCAAAAGAATCTTTTAGAATTCACATAATGCCATTGTTCGATATCCAAGCTATATGTCTTTAATCCCAACTTTAAGTATTTTTAAAGCCAAGCGCTTTGCGTGTCGTTTGTGCAGCATTTAAATGGATTTTAACACTTTCTTATATGGCCACTGTGATTTCCACACTTTTATAGCCAAAATTCAGTCCTCAAAGCTGTGCGTGAAACTAAACAAGTTCAGCATATTTAGGCCTGTTTCAAAACCCACACGAAAACTAAATTTTTTCCTTTTGGAAATTAATTGTGGTACAATTTATATTGTTCTTTTAAATCTATCTAACTAAAAGAATGTTTTTCTATAGCTTACTTTGAATGAGATAATAATTGCTTATATAAGTTAATGTATTTGAATTTTATAGTTTAAATATATTTTGAAAACTGGGGCATTTAAGAAACTTCTCATACTTTGTAGCAATTAAATTTGATCAGGATCGGACTTCTATAGCCTTTATATACCACAGGACAAATCTGTCGAATATTGGAAACTTGAAACTCACAGTGTTAGTTGAGTAATCACAGCTAATCTCACACATATTGTGTACATCATGATAATAAGTATACTCACCAAATTTAGTGTGAATCGCACATCTATATGCTATAGCTTCTACAGGGAAATATATAGTTAAAGGCTACTTAGATTGAGTACGCGGACTTTCGCAGTGGACCTTCTTACTTTTTTTTGTTACAAACAATTAGTATTAATATAAATTATTACTAAATTGCGATCGGTTAAAGTCGAAGTTATTCATAAAAGTAAAAAGTAATATATTTTTAAAACATTAGCTGTCAGTTTTACTGGCTTTTACAACTACCGATTTTTAAAAATTATAGTGTTAAGCCTATAAATTACACATTAAAAATGATAAACTATTTATTGTCTTGTATTTTGAAGCAACATTCAGTGTTTATTAATAACAAAATTAGTATCGATTATTTAGTCATTAAATTCAAGAAAATTAAATGTATTTTTTCTAATTGACAAACTGAGAGATTAAGTATTCTAGACCAGATTAGTAAGTAGTTTATGGCTCCAATTGAGACCCATTCACAGACAGTTAACAATAATAATCTGTAGTTTGAAGGTTTGATGGCTATTTTGGTTGGGGGTAAAAATTCTTAATGCGCTTCTTGGCCCATTTCGAATTGAAATGGCCCTTGGCATTTGTTTGGCCCGCAATCATTTGGGCCCGAGAATTGATGAGCTCATATGCGAGACAATTGCGTTAGCTGCGTTTGGATTGTTGCCTCGCGCAGCGGGCCCATAACATCTTGGCCAAGAGGCCGTGGAAAGGAATATAAAAAAGTTGCGGCTCATTGGCCAATTAGCATCAACAAATGATGGCTAGTTGGTAACAATTATGGTCATAATGCATATATATATATATATATACAGTGCGGTGTTATGCCAGCTAGTAACAGCTGGGGGCGTGCGGGGGCGTGGCCAGCTGAGCAGCAGGCTGCTGGCTTGTCGTTGTTATTAACTGCATTTAGGCTGCAAGCAGGGGCTTAAAGAGCGCAAACGTTTAATTAATTGCCAGGCAGAGACAGAGAGGCAGAGTAGAGAGAGAGAGAGGGGAGAGGGGAGAGCGGAGAGAGAGGGAGACAGAGGGAAGACAGCGCCCACTTCCTGCGTCGCCATTTTCAAAAGTAATTATTAATTTGATTTGATTCAATTTGATTAGCAAACTTACCAGATGAAAGATAGAGAAGTTCCCCAAACACACACACACACACACACACACACTCGGGGACGTGGGCGCATGGCTGTAGGCGTGGTTTGGTTGGCTGCCGTTGTGGTGGGTGTTGGGATCGTCTGCGTTGCAGTGCGGGGCGAAGGGGTAAAGTGGGGACGCGGAGACTTGGAGAAGGGGGAAAACGCTTCCACGCTTGTGTCGTTGCCAATGCTCATTAATCATTTTTGCGAGCTGAAATAAAGAAAGAGAAATAAAAAAGAAAATACAGAACTCTTGCAGGCAGTCGTGTGGCAAGCGGGGGTGCACCAAGCGAGGGGTGAGTGGCAGCGAAAGGGGCACATCACCATCAGTCACATTGGCCGTGCTCCGTTTTCTTTTTGGCTGCTTTTTGCTCATTTCACGCCGGAAATGAAGAAACTGTCATAAAACGATCGAAATCATTTATCATGCGATTTTTCCAAGGCGCCCGCCATTTTGTTTCTAACTCCAAGTGTGTGTAAGAGTGTGTGGGTGTGTGGGTGTACGTGTGTGTGTGTGTGTGTTTGTGTTGTGCTGTTGTTTTTCATAATGAATTTGAAATGAGCTTAAAGGAACACACAGCACTTCCGGCTCACACAGCCGTAGTGCCAGCAGAAGAAGAAGCAGAAGAAGAAGAGGAAGCAGAACGACATCAGGTCCATCTGACAACTGACTTGTGATACGTGTATGATGAATCGTTTCTAGGCAAATAGATTTGATTTCAATTCTTTAAGCATTTCCGTTTCGTAATGAGCTTTTTATGTCCCAGGCAAAAAGGGTTGACTTGAAACGTAATGGAATTGAAACATTTGAGGGGAAATTAAATCTAAACCAAGACAGTAAGAGAGAAAAAGCATTTTAAATCGATTCTGAAACAAAATTTAAATTTAAATTATAAACATTTTATTTTGAAACGTGTGAAAAAAATGTTTAAAAAATACTTGATTTAGAATTTTTTTAAGGAAGCGCTAGAAGACCATTAAATAATTAATAATAGTCAATAAATACTTAAATAACTCAAGTGTTATAACAGTGTAATATTATTCAACTTCAAATGTCTTGCCAAAAAAACACTTAATTATTGAATTATGCCAAAATCATTGCCCAAAAGCTAATCAATTAATTTACAATATAAACACAAGTGATTAAAGAGCATTCCCATGTATTTTCTAATAGAAATTCAAGTTAAATTGATGTGCTTTGATTGACATGAATAAATTTGCAGTCTACACACATTTTGCAATTGCCGGTAATTAAGTTTTAGCCATAAAAAAAATATACAGAAAATAACTAGCGAAACCACCCTTAACCCCATAAAGCCCGCAAAACACACCTTAACAAAAACACGGTTTTAATTTCAAACGTGGACAGGTCAAAGAGTTCTTTTAACGTTGCTGGAGTTGGCGTTTGTTTCGTTTTAAATTTTATGACTTAAGTGGCTCGTTCACTGCTCTTTGGTTGGGCCCCAAGGGAGGTACAGTGGACACTCCGGGGAGTTACCGTGTACAAGTATGCACATAACTGTTATATTGGTTAGCTGACGCGCGCGCTCTAAACGAAATATAACATGCCACGGAATGTGATTGTGGCATGCACACAACTCGTTTTCTTAACCATTTTCTTATGATTTTCATTTTCATTTCCATTTTCATTGTGATTTTTGATTTCATATTCCTTTTTTTGAGGTTAGGTGCCGGGCATCGTTTTGCAGCGTTGCCAAATTGCATAGTGCAGCAGGAAATGGGCAAAGTGGTAGTAGTGGTAGGGTATAAGGGGGGCAGGGGCCACCTATCGTTGCACATGGCACTTGGCACACGGTGGGCGCAATAATCATAATAAATTTCAATTATCGTTTGCATTTTGCGCCACAGCACAAATCACAAAAACACAAATCCCAAAGTAAACGACAGACAGCGCGAGGGAGGGAGCGAGGGCTCAGGTGGTGGAAGAGGAGGAGGGAAGAGGAAGGCAAGCATAACATGAATTATGTGTCTTTACACTCGCACATGAACTGTTATTATTAAGTCATTTGAATGCACTTTGTGTGCATGCAAGAACGCCCCATAAAACGCACTCTCTCACACGCACTATGAAATGTGGCAACGCTGCGCTGTGCCGACGTCAACGCCGACGCTGACGCTGACGCCGCCCTTTTGGCTTTGGTCGCGTCGAGCGTTTTGTTTGTCGCTTTGCTCTTAATGTCTCTATTATTCTTGTGTATTTGACGTTGTTATTGAGTTATTAAAACACACACACACACACACACACACACACACACACACACACACGCTGACCGTTGAGGCGACGCTGAGTCGTTTAAAACAAACGAGTTTTTTGTCGCTTTTGCGAGCGACCAACAAACGTAACACAGCGCCTGCCGCATAATTAGATACACTTAGCAGCAAAGAGCGCAAACCATTCATTATGGGCGTGCTCCAGTTGTGCGTTATACAAAGCGAAGGACAAGTAGAAGGAGCCAGCGACTTTTAGCTTAATATTCTAAAGGGAAATTACATGCGGGTTAAGGGGGACGGGGAACATTCATTAGGTTCGCTAGCACCACAAAGGATATAGTTGTATCTCGTAGTCTCGTATGTGTTTACAAAGTGGTCAAATACCATGCATGAGTGTATCCATTGTTGCATGAATAATACACGACTTTCTGCATATTAGATTTGCTCTTTTCGCTTTGCCAACTCAAAGTGAATATAATGAATGTATTTATGGGTATTTATAATACAGTTAGAGTCTGATACCGACTACAACTGAATGCATTACTATTGTAGCATAATGAGTGCGTTTATAAATCGTTTCAGTGTTGGGTTTAAATTCAAATAACTAAGTGGGAGCGATGTGGTCTGCAAAACTTTGTATAGAATATATATTTATATATAATTAGAAGTATTCTATATTTTTAGAAATTACATATTTATAAATACTCTACTTTTTTAAATAAATAGTTTTAGACTCTATAGAAAAAGAAGCAAAGAAACTTATAAGTATTCAACTATTAAACAAACTGGCAAAAAATGAAAAATATAGTAGAAAGTAATGGGGAAGCTAGAGTAGAGTACTAGAGTACTACCTAAAGTACTAGATTAACTCAAGATTTTAAATTTCCAAAACTAAAAAATAATATTTTATTTATCATCGGATTTAATTTTAATTTTCGGCTTCCAATGTTTAAATTGTTGCTTAAATATTTATTTATGAATTTTTTTCTATTATTTATATAAAGAATACCCATTTTTGAATATGTTTTATATTCATTTATATTTTAGATTATTTATGTAATCCATTTCAATTTTTTTTTAGGCCGAGCATTTTCATGTTTATTCCAATCTTTCTGCAATAAATTTTTACTTTTAGACCCATTACTCTTATAAAGAGTAGAGGAGTTCATTAAGTTTGTTTGAACTCGAGTTGACTCTGCTTTGCGCTGCAGCATCCCAGCTAACTTATTTGCATGGCCAGCGCTGTGCAGCGCAGTCAAATCGCGTCCAACACCTTTTTGGTCTTTTGTCGGCATTTCTGCGATTCTCTCGCTCTTTAGGTCCGATCGCAGTTAATTTGATAAATTGCAATGCATTTCGGCCAGACTCCGTGTGTGTGTGTTTGTGTGTGCCACGCCCCTTAGTTGTATCCAGTTCAGTCGAAACTGAAGCGAACCGACAAAATAGAAACGTAATTAAATTGTTTTGTTTTTATTGTTAGCCGACGGCAAACAGGATATGTCCATTGGATTTAGGGTTTGCAAAGGTTCGACTGAGGGGAAGTAAGGGTCAGAAGGGGGCGTGAGGGGGAGGAGCTGGAGCAGAGGGTATCCACATTTGTGGGGCGTTATAATTGAAATATATGATTATGAATATTTATGCATTTTATTTATTTGCCATGTGTTGGTTTTAATGATTGTGTGCGTGTGTGTGTGTGTGTGTATTGTGGTGTGTTGTCTTAGTTAATTTAAATAATTTTCCAACACTTAATTATGCAGCCATTTAGTGAGATAACAAAGCGTTTGGCATTAACACAAGTCGCAGTGGGCTTTTGGTAGGAACCAGAATCTGTTTCAGTTCCAACTCCAGGTTCAATTCCCAACCCTGTTCCTGTGCTTGGTCCTTTTAAAGTCCCTAGCGATTGTGCGAGTGTGTGTGTGTTTTGATTTGGTGGTTAGTTTTTGGGTATTTGTATAACCGTAATTAGTTTTAATAACTATTCCGCAACAACATAACAAATTTGGGATTCGGAGCTTAAATTAATATAAAACTATGTCGGATATTCGTAGACTTAATTTAAGAAAGAAAGATTTAAGTAATGCACATTTAAATACATATTTTTATTGGGTTTGTGAGAAGTATGAAAGAGGCAGAAGAAGGCGTTTCCGACCCTATAAAGTATATACATTCTTGATCAGCAGCACAGGCCGAGTCTATATAGCCATGTCCGTCTGTCTGGCTATCCGTAGAAATAAGCAGATTTTAGATACGTTTGAAGACAAATTTTATAAAACTATCCTAAAAGTTGCATAAAATACCTTTAATTTCTTTACATTTTTACCTTTGCAGGATTTCCTGGAGACGGCGATGACGACAGCAGTGCTGCAAAACGTCGAAGATCACGTACGAATTTCAACTCATGGCAACTGGAGGAACTGGAACGAGCGTTCTCGGCCAGCCATTATCCGGATATATTTATGCGAGAGGCACTAGCCATGCGATTGGATCTAAAGGAATCGAGAGTTGCGGTGAGTTTAGTTGCAATACTTGCCTCTGAAAAGGCTCCACTTTAGACCCTACCTTCCAACTGCCCCATCTTCCTCACTGCATCCGTTTTTGCATCTTTGCTGAGATTATACGCTTTGTTCCAGATAGGTATGGTTCCAGAATCGACGAGCCAAGGTGCGTAAGCGCGAGCACACCAAAAAGGGTCCTGGACGACCCGCTCACAATGCCCAGCCACAGACGTGCAGCGGCGAACCGATTCCTCCCAACGAGCTGAAGGCCAAGGAGCGGTAAGTTGGCAGTTCCATTTATGCTAATATGAAAATGGCAGCACTGATACTTGTCTGACAACATTTGATTAGGTTCTTAGCTTAAATATGATAACTTTTAAAGTAACAAGAAATAGTAAGCTTCACTGTCTTCAGCAAGTTGGCAGCACTTTGCCAAGTCTTATATACATATTTCTTGGAATACTTACAAGCTTTATTTGATTCAATTGATTGTAGAGTTTAAATTCAGCAAGTTGCCAGCCCTAAAGTGTAAAGCGGCTTTGCTGGTACACGAAAAGTTAATGTACAATACTATAATTCGATACGTTTATGATTTAAGTAGTTCTTTAATTGAAGAAGATGAAAATTACTTGACAAGTTGGCAGCACTGTATAAATAAAATGCAATACTCAAGTCAAACGTAGCATGCAATGGCTTCTGAACGAGTCTAAGCTGATTAGCCTCTGCCGTCTCTTTAGCAAGTTGGCAGCACCGACTACCACTTTTAGTAGAAGCACCCTTAACCCTTTACACAGTATATTCTTCCTAGCAAGTTGGCAGCACCGACTACTACTTTTGATAGAAACACCCTTAACCCCTTACACAGTATATTCTACATAGCAAGTTGGCAGCACCGACTACCACTTTCAGTAAGAAACACCTTTAACCCTTTACACAGTAAATTCTTCATAGCAAGTTGGCAGCACCGACTACCACTGTTAGTAGAAACACCTTTAACTCTTTACACAGTATATTCTTCATAGCAAGTTGGCAGCACCGACTACTACTTTCAGTAAGAAACACCCTTAACCCCTTACACAGTATATTCTACATAGCAAGTTGGCAGCACCCACAATTCCAGTGCAATATATAGCCTTTCATAGCCGATCTCTTCAAACCCCTTTTAAATGAGTGTCTTCCCTTTTGCTCCGATCTTTGCAGAGCGCGACGACGCAAGAAGCTGGCCAAGGCGATTGACCGGCAGGCGCGCAAGCTGCAGGCCAAGGGTATAACGGTTGACCTGGAGGCGCTGAAGGCGGAATACATATCACAGCACAAGGCGAACGGTACGTTCTCTGACTCCGATCTGGAGGACGATGGCATACAGATCGATGTGGTTGGCGGTACGGATAGCGACGATGAGCTAGACAGCGATGCAGTAAGTCCCGCACGGATGGGCGGTGGTCATCATGGTATGCCGCACTGTGGTGGGCTCGATAACGACGGTGACAGCTCGCGGGCGGGCAGCTATATCGGAGGCGGCGGCAGTTTGGGTAGCCCCAGTTCGGTGGCGCCACCATCGACGCTACACACAAGCAGCAATGGGGCTGGAGGTGCTGGAAGCGGTGGTATGGGTACCGGTACCGGTGGCACTGGCTACAATCTACACTCGGAGCAGTCCGATGCCGGTGAGCTGGATGAACGCGATACGAGCGTACGGGAATCGGTGTCCCCCAAATCGCTGCTCTTTCCCGCCAAGGCCTTCCATCAACTGAACCTGCAGAGCACACAGCATCACAGCGCAGTCGCTGCGACGGCAACGGCGGCAGCGGTCGCTGCTGCTGCGAATCTTGTCCATCAGACGTCGCCCATCAGCATGCGTCGCAGCAATCCGTTCAGCATCGAGTCGCTGCTCTTCAACAATACGTGAGGCAGTCCAGTGCGAGCTGTAGAAGATCGGAATGAGGATCGGTATCGGTATCGGTATCGTTATCGAGATGGAGTTGGTTATCGACTTGGGCTGGTGCTCGGCTCGCTGTACCAAACCGTCTGAGCCTTTCAGTGTTGGAAAGCTCTTCATTAATTTCCTTGTCATTTGAATTATGAGTTCCTAAGTGTTTTTGCTCATTTCGTGTTTGTCGTTCTCGTACTTTATACACTTCTTTATGTTCTTTCTTACTACTCGGGTACTTTTTAAGCTATTTTAAGCTTTTTCTTAAACTTTATCTGTTTTTGGCTATATCTTTCCACACATTTACCACTTTCCTACGGCTCCGAGCTTAATTATAGCTAAGTGATTTTATTTATTCCACTTTTTTTTTTGCCTAAGCGTAATTTTTATTGTTCCAAGAGAGACTAAAATTAGTGAGTAGTTTGCATTTTTTTTGCTATTTTTAATGAATTTATTCGTTTCTTTTTTTTTTGTAATTATAATTCATAATTTAAACGCAAAGCAATGCTTATAAATAATGGTAAAACTTACGATAAATATACTATGTAATATTAAATAATAAACTTTAATAATAAATAAGTTTTTTTTTGTGACTTGTGTGTGTGTGTGCGTGTGTATGAGCGTGTGTGTGAGTGTAAAAATGTAATTTAAACTAGAAAAAAAAACAAGAAATATGAACTTAAGCGATTTTTTTTTGTCTTGGAAAAAAGTAGAGGAGGAAGAGGAAGAGGAAGAGGAAGAGGAGAAATATATAGTATTGGGAGAAAGTGAAGAATATATATAACATATAACGCATATGAGACACACGAAAATATTACAAATAGAATGCAAAGAATATATATTGTATTTAAAAAAAAAAAATAAAAAAAAACACAAAATTATAAACACAAAAAGCAACATATTGTCCAACAAAAATAAAAAACCAATTGTAAAAAAAAAAAAAAGCAACAAAATATACACAAAACATGTTTTTTTTTTTTTTTTGTTGTTGTCGGTCCAATAAAATGGCAAATAAAAGTTGGCAAAGAAAAAAGTTCAATAAACCACAATTTAAATTGACATCAAAATGTATAACACATAAACGAGTTAACGTGTCTTTTTGACTTCCGCTTAAGAGCCAAACAAAAATTGTTGGTACCTCATTTCGGGAAGTCGGCAAATCCGCAGTTAATCGATTAAAGCGATTTTTATGCGACCTATTTCAAATTTAATTCGATTCGTATTGCTCATAAAAATATGGATAAACAAATCAATTGGCGATGGAGCTGCATTGTCTGCTATCGGGTTACCCGTTTCTCACGCCCGCAAAAGTCGCAGCGTTGTCTGCTTTGGATTATTCTCGGAACTCCATAAGGTCTACAAAACTCTATGGCTCTGACAGTTTGAGCCACTTGGCTGCGATACCCACACAAATATTCTTATTAAATTGTGGCCAACTTTGAAAATTGATTTCAGTTGCAAAGCAGAACTCGAGGAGTAGGAAACAGCGTTAGTATCAAGGTAAGTTTGAGCTTCATTGAAGAGAGTATTTTCTGAGGATTTCCAACAATTTGAATTATTAGTGTTCTAATTTGAAGAATTTCCTACGTTTGAACTTATTTTTCTATCTATCTTAATTTATGAAATTTTATTTTATTTTTTATGAATTTTTATAAAACCTTCAGCAAAGATTAAGTCATCTTCAAGTCTGAATTTTGTGCTTCCAACTGTTAGAAAACTTCATCCCAAAATAAATATGTTCCAAATTTTCATTCTGATAAGCTAAAAGCGAGAAGTTTAATTTGTATTATTCTCAACTACTCTACGTGTTAATCTTCCTTGTTCCAAAAAAGTTACCTATAAAACAAACATTTTTAAAAAATCTGTGCAATCTTGAAAAAGTATTTAATGTTTATGGAAGTTGAATCAATAGTTATTTAATACACAACATAGTTGGCTAATAGTCTAAAGAGCTTAAAGGAAATTTGTCAACTAATACTAGTACTGGTACCACTAACTAAACAAGTATAGTATATGAAATGGTAAGTATAAGAGCAAATCAAAATAGCTGCAAGATAGTAAATTAAACACTCGAATATATTTTTGTTACTTTTAGAGGAGTTTATAGTTTGAAATCGGAGTAAACAGAAGTTGTTTATTTATTAGTCGCACAATAATAAAAAACTACATAATTTCCAGTGAAGCTTGCGGCAAAATATTTATAATATGATATAACAGAGGGAAAGGTAGGGAGACAGTGAGGGACAGCGAGAGACGGAGCTTATTTTTGGTAAGCGCTTAAGCTAATTGAACGCGTGCTGATCAACAGGCTGATCCAAGCAACAATGTGGCATGCAACAAATTGTACACAAGCAGAAACACACACACACAAAAGAGTGTCAATTGAATTTGCATACAATTTTTGTTGTCCCAAGTTGCGGTATGGCACAATTAACCGTTTAAACTTTAAGCCCGGTTAGTTTAACTGCGTGTTGCTTGTGTTGCTGCTGCCGCTGCACAGCGTGACGTCGACGGCAACGGCAACGGCGACGGCGACGCTAGCGTTGACTGCGGCAAGCGCTTTCATGGGAATTTGTGGAGTTCATTTCATGGCAATTTTATTGCTTATTAATTTTTCAGTGTTCGCGCTTTGCTTGTTGCTGTTGTTGTTACTCCTGTTGTTGTTGTTGTTGTTGTGTTTGTTGCCGCTGCATGCTGTTAATGATTCCGCATGTTGCTTTGCCCCCTTTTGTGGTTGTCGATGGTTGCCCTCTTGATATGATTATTACGTTTATGTATTTTAATAATTGTGCATGATTTGAAAGATTTTCTGTGCGTGTGTGTAAGTGTGTGTGTGTGTGTGTGTGTAGATTTCTCAAGCAGCTTTCAGCTGCGTTTAGATCTTAAGTTTCAGTTTGTTTCGCTCCCTTTTGCTGAACTTCTCATTGCTCTTCTTTCATTTTTCTATGCTCTTACTCGTTCTACTCCCCTTTCACTCCCTAGCCCCTCTGCCCATCTCCACCATGCGTTTCGTGGTCGTGTGCCCCCGTCGCGCATCCATAACTTTTCTGGCTCAATTACTTTTCGATGCAAATCAAATTGGTCGCTTTTAACTATTCTTCACACGTTTTTCATTAAATTATTATTATTATTTTTCTTTTCTTTCTTTTTTTTATACTTTTCGACTGCCTCCTTAAACCCTCTTGACCATACACAGCCACAGAAAATAATAAAAAGTAAAAAAAAAAAAATACCTTCTGCTTTGGCTCATAATTTTACGGATTCACCTTTTCAGTCTATCTGTATCTTCAGCTCCATCTCCATCTCCGTCTGTCTGAGTTTGGTTATTGTAAATGAGTTTTTATGGAGCTCAAAAGATATTTTTGTTTGCCTTATTGTTTATGAATTATTGTTTATTGGCATGTGACCTACAATAGACGACACCGAACAGCAAATACACTTAATATCAGTTATTTTGGCAAGAAACTTTATTAAAAATTAAACAATGAATAGTTTCTTCATATTTTATTTGTTTTAAAATTTGAAAAATTTGAAACTTGTTTTAAAAATTTATTAAGCTGAATTTTTCGCAGTGATAACGATTTATTCTTAGAAATGTTTTATTTTGAAGTTCATTTGGAGCTCAGCTTCTTATAGAATTTTAATTTACAATGCAGTTTACTTTAAAATATTTTTTTTTTTAATTTTTATCTTTTTAGAATTGTTTGTTGAGGAAATTGCTACTATAGGAATTTTATTTAGAGAAGTTGCTGTACTAAAAAGTGTTTAAAATCGGCTGGTTAGAGAAAAGTATTAATATTATTTTAAATATTAATCTTTTTTAAAATTTGTTTGTTGAAGAAATTGTTCCTATAGTAATTTTATTTAGAGAAGTTTATTTAAATTAATTGATAAAATGTAATTCTGAAAAGTTAACTTTTATAAAACTTTCCCAAAGTTCCTAAAGTTACATTTAAAAAAGTTAAATAAAAATAAACTCCTTTCTACATAAAATATTTTAATTTCTGCGTAATAAAAGGAAATAACAAACTTCATTCTTCTAATTTAATTAAAAAATTTAGTTTACTTAAATGGAAACTTGTTTACTTACATATTTTTTAGCAGAGGAAAAATTAAACTGAATCTAAGCTATCATAAGAATATCATTTCAGTTTCTTAATTTACAACTAGAACTGAAATTTATAATATAATAATTCATGCAAATAAATCAATAATGTTATTTATAGAGCTACTATTTAGAAAATATTCTTTAGAAAAGAAGAAACTTTATTAAGATAAGCTTTTACATAAGTTGACTTGCTTAAAGTGGCCATAAAAAATCCGACTTTACTCAACATAGGCCAAACTGCACCACTGTAGCGATGTGCCCACTGTGGCACACTATGTTATAGCGCTTAATCGAAATCAATAAAGTTATTAAAGCGACGCTTTTAAGTTTTCTGTAACAGATTCTTAAGCCAACAACTGAACTGAATAACAACGTAGCAACAATGCGGATTAACGCTTCATCATAAACATGGCCAACAACAATGGCAACAACAACAACGTTAACAACTGATTGTCATAATTATGGGCATTTTGGTGTTTGCCGCTCTCTTAACCAACTTTGACTTGGACTTGGACTTGGACTTGGACTTTGAGTCTGATTTTGACTTCTTCATCAAGTTGGACTTGAATCGAGTTGAGTCGAGTTTTGGGCTCCTTTTGTAGTTGTTGTTGTTGTTGTTGGCTCGTTTTGCTGCCGCTTCCATTTCAATTTCGCAGCGGGAGTTGCCACTCACACACACTCGCACACACACTCGCTCACACACACACAGTGGGAGAAAACTGATTGCTAATCAAAGTGTTTATCGTGGAAGATCGTTTGTATTATGATCTTGATGCCTTAATTTATTCACACTCTTTGAAGTAGAGGCAGACGTAGAAGAAGCTTCGCTTCAAATTGGAATAGATGGAAAAAGAGACGGCTCTTGGTGTTAATCTTTGCGCCTCAGTGTCTTGGAGTCGAGCGTTTTCTATTTACTTTCGAGCGCTTTTCAATTTTCACAGCGGGTCGGAATGGGTTCGAAATGGGAATGAAAACGGGGTATCGGGGTAAGTAGGGGTTTTGGTAGCTCATGATCAGCGCTGTCTACAAAATTCGAACAATGTTTGTAATTTATTTCATTGTGCGATGATTAGCAGGCATTTCTTTGGCCAAAAAAAAAAGACTACGAAATGAACTTGGCTCAGAACGCAACGTGGTTTGCTCTACTTTCTTTGTTTTGATTTCGGAATTTGATTTGGTTTTTCACTTGATAGTTTTATAGTCTCACACAGTGTGTGTGTGTGTGTGTTTGTGTGTGTGTGTGTGTTTTTAAGACGTCTTATTAGCCCATAGTTATGGTCAAACGAGTAGTTTATGGACTGAAATTTTTATGGGGCTGCCTTCATCCGTTGCATTGTGTTTGCCGTGCAGCAGGTAGCGCTAACAAATTGAAAAACCAACGAAAACCAAAACTTGCTTTGAAAATCTGAGCATATTGTTATAATTGAGTTTTAGCCCACATGCTGCCACGCCCATAGTGAGTCCCGGGGATGGCGCTGACACAAAATATCATAATAATGAACTCAAGTGCGTGGCCAGGACCAAGCAGAAGGGGGAAGGGTGGTTGAGGAGAGAGACGGGGCAGGGGCATAACCCAGGGACAACTCTCTCGACCCCTCGATACTGTCCTCTTGGTGTGAGTGACTTTTAATTTACTTCAAATCCGTACTCAACTACATGGCTCCCGGGGGAGTTGTTCCTGTGGCAAGTGGCACGTTCATACAAGTATCTACATGCAACACAGCGCACACACACACACACACATACACGACTTGGCGACTTTTGACTTTCGAACGATGCAACCACCAACAAGTACCGCTAGTCAGCCCAACAACACTAACCAACAAAATTGAGTTACACCATTTCTGACAAAGGCAAAACTAAAGTGAATACGATTTGAGGTTTCTATCGGGCTAATTGAATTTATATATATTTTATGATATTTCATTATTTATTTATTTAAATACTTTAAGAATAGCTGTTTACAGTTAAATGAAGTAAACATTTAAAATTTAGTGTACAATCAGTAGATTTTTGTGTGTTGGCAGGCACATTTGTTTTAAAAAATATATTTTGACATATCAGTACTTTTTATTGCTTTTTAATATGATTAATTTAAAGATTATAGGCGAGAGCATTCAAAATAAAAATTAAATATAAAAATCCTTAGACATTAGTATGCTAATAATGCCAAAAGTTTATACAAAAATTACAGTATTTTAAACTTCACAACGAATTTCTCGGTTGTATTTAAGAATTTAAGGATTTTTGGCTTTAATTAAATAAAAATATTTTTTTTTTTAATCGTTTTAAGTTAACAATTCTTGTTAATAAAACGAAAATTTGCTTTAATTTTATTTTAAAATATAGTCTGCTTAATAAGGTAACTGAATTTGGTTGGGTAGTGTAATCAGCAAGTGAAGTTTTCATATTTCTTAGTATATTCCGTCTCCCTTTCTCTCTCTCTCTGTCTCCCTACTGGCACTTGCTATGCCAGGCTTTGCTGCTGCTTGCTTTTCTGTCCTCCTTGGCTTCATCTCGTTATCCCTTTCCCACTCCTTATCTCACATGCTTCGCACTCTTTCTGGCCTTGTCTTTGCCTGTTTGGTGCGCACATCATTAATTTGTTATACGGAGATTATCTATTTTTATTGTTATTAATGGCAAACAATTTATTAAGCTGCGAGGACGAACTCCTCGGACAGGACACAAAGGGCGCACACCACAGGGAGGACAGCCAGAGGGAGGGAGAGGGAGATAGGTGGTGGCGTAGTTTGAATCATGTAAATCAACAAATTTCACTAAACTACGTGCGGGTGTTGTGCAGATGGATTGCTCATTATCTAGCGAGGAGGTAGGAGAGAGAGAGGGAGAGAGAGAGAGAGGAAAGAGAAAGTGAAGGAGAGCAGAAGGGCCGCAGACTCAGATGCAGGATTCACGGGGAGTGCAAAGAGGAAGAGGAGGAGGGAACTGTGCAAGGTGTTGACGTCCTGCACTTTGTAGAGCATTTTGCAGTGTTGTTGTTGTTGTTGTTGTTGCTGGCAGTGCTCTTGTTGTTGTTGTTGGTAGTGCTGTTAGAGCCGCCAGCCCGGATGCTCATTAGTATGCGTAGCGCCCACAAAACTGTTTATTAGGGTCATTAGCGGCGCCTTAGAGCCTGCTTCTCGGCCCATTTTCCCATTTTACCATTTTCCTATTTGCCATTTCCTTCTGTTTTTCTTTTTCTCAGTCCCGAAATAGAGCTGACAACAGAAGCAGCAACCGTAACTGTCTGCAACTGGAGCAGCAGCAGCAGCAGCAGACACAGCTTGCCTCAAGTAGCCCTGACCAACACTAGCAGGTGTTTGCCAACAAATCCCCCTTAATGGCCAAGAGGGAGACGGAGCTGCTGAAGGCTGAAGAGTCTTCAGTCTATTTGGAAGGGCGTTGCACGTAGCGAGCAGGGGTGGGGCGAGGGGAGGTGGAAGGAGTGCGAAGTGGGGCAACTTTATCATATCAAAATAACCTAATATCATTATTGTCGGAGACTCAAAGCAGTTGGCCAAGCAGTTGGCATTACTAGACCCATTTTGGGTTAATATTCATAATTATTATTACGGGCACAAAGTATTATTTACCTGCATTTATTTTAAGTATTCAGATTAAAATAGAAATTATTAAATCTTCTACAGTTTTTCATTGTTTTATTGTCATTTTAGGACAAGCAAGTGGAGAGCGTTTTAAAGAATTCGATTTTCTTCTTTTAAACAAGAGACGCGAATAATGCCAAGATCAAAATTAATGAAGAGCTAAGAAATATGATAATGTAATACAAATTGATATACATTTATTTATAATTAGGAAAACTAAATTTTTTAAAGAAACTAATTCATAAATACAGTGAAAGCTCTACTCGCGGACAGCTCTCTCAGGCGGACAGCTCTTTCAGGCGGACAGCTTCCTCAGTCGGACAGCTCTCTCAGGCGGACAGCTTCCTCAGGCGGACAGCTCTCTCAGACGGACAGCTCTCTCAGGCGGACAGCTCTCTCAGGCGGACAGCTTCCTCAGGCGGAAAGCTCCCTCAGGCGGACAGCTCCCTCAGACGGACAGCTTCCTCACGCGGACAGCTCCCTCAGGCGGACAGTTCTCTCAGACGGACAGCTCCCTCAGGCGGACAGCTTCCTCAGGCGGACAGCTCTCTCAGGCGGACAGTTCTCTCAGACGGACAGCTCCCTCAGGCGGACAGCTCCCTCAGGCGGACAGCTCCCTCAGGCGGACAGTTCTCTCAGACGGACAGCTCCCTCAGGCGGACAGCTTCCTCAGGCGGACAGCTCTCTCAGGCGGACAGCTTCCTCACGCGGAAAGCTTCCTCAGGCGGACAGCTCTCTCAGGCGGACATCTCTCTCAGACGGACAGCTTCCTCAGGCGGAAACCTCTCTCAGGCGGACAGTTCACTCAGACGAACAGTTCCCTCAGACGGACAGCTCCCTCAGGCGGACAGCTCTCTCCGGCGGACAGTTCTCTCTCAGGCGGACACCTCTCTCTCAGCGGACAGCTCCCTCAGACGGACAGCTCTCTCAGGCGGACAGTTCCCTCAGGCGTACGAATTTTATAGTTTTTTAGCCTGATTTTCCTACAAAATTCGTTCTGTTAGGCGGACAAAAATACTGGAACCGTGGCAGTCCGGCCAAGGGAGCTTTCACTGTATATATTTCCTTAAAGAAAAGAGTTCAGCTGAAGTAAAGTTAAGCTATCTCAAGAGAATTAATAGACTTTTAAAATTGTTTAAATGTTTATTATTATTTGATTATTTAAACACAATTTAAATGCCGACATTTTGCCCATAAGCAAACAGAATTTTCAACGTAAACTTCATGTGCTTTTTCCGTAAGTTTTTAAAGTGCAGAAAAGTGTTTAAAGCTTCGACTGTTTCAAACGTGATTAGCTAATAGTTTATAGCTGTGTTTGCTCTGCGCGTCAGTCTAGGGACCCCTGCCCCTGCTCCTCCCGCTGCCACTCGCCCCACCACTCCCCCCTGCGGAGATGCTTTGTTGCGAGGCAAATGGCAAATGCTTGAAGACAAAATAAACAGCGCATAAATTTAATATTAAATAAGCATAACATAATAAATTCGATTCCAATAAATCCAATTAGTCATGGCCAAATTATTATTGAAGGCAGCCGCTTGTCAGAATGCCAAGAAGGGGCGAGAGGGGGGAGGTGGTGATGGGGAAAGGCTGGCACAGACAAGCTGAGAATCGAGACTCGCTTGATTCGCCCCCGCGGTGACCTTTACCCCGCCTCTCCCATAAACTCTGCTCTCGTTGTCGAGTTTATTTTATGCTTTGTTGGCATTTTCGTTGATAAGCGAACGACGCTGATAACAAAGCACTGGAACCACGGGGACATAGGCACAGAAGAAGGGGTATGTGATTGGAAATGGAAACAAGCCTTGTTTGGTGCCGCAATTGAACTCTGGCCTCGCTGCAACTGAAGAAATTGAAATGCCAAACGAATGAAATGAAATGTCTGTGAGAATCCCGATCTTGTTCTGGTATCGTCTATATAGATTTCGATCGAATGGAATCTGCTGCTATCAGTGGCTGTCTCACATTTCCGTTATGCGTAGACAAATGAGATAATTGGGCTCATGAATTTATGCGCCGGGTTCTCTGGCAATGACAAGTGGCTACCCTGTTGACCCGCTGCTCCCTGCAATCCTACCTCTTGGTGCCCCTCGGGGACTCTCTAGTGCAGCTATCTAGCGAGTTAGACCCTGTATTGCTAGAGTATAAAGAGAGTATGCTAAGTTTTCTTTCACTTTAACTGGACTTTGTTTAATAATAAGCCGTACAGGGCTTTCAGCAGTCGGGTTCACTGCACTGCGCACATTTTCCAACTAGTTTTGGATGTGATTTATTTAATAAACATGCTCATGGAACGCGAACACATAAAGAAATCGACATGAAATGCCCTTCCCGCTGCCCCACCCTCTGCCCAATCCCTCTCTACCCCAACCACCCCACTGCCTCGCTGTCGCCCCTCCATCACGTTCATGTCCAGTGCATGACGGTAAAAATTTATTGGCCATCAGTCACAAATGGCAATGCAACATGGGGCAACAAGAATTGTGGCAACGAAAATTGTGGCAATATGTTGCACACGGGCGCCGATAAGCTACGCCCATTATGCCACATGCCACATGCCACTTGCCCAGCCACCCACCTGCCATCTGCCCCTTATCGTGTAGCCTCCCACTCCTCTCACTCCTGCCCCACTGGCCACTCCACTTCCAACTGTTTCCCATTGATGCATTTTCGGCTGGAAAAATTGCAGCGCACTTGAAAATGTGCGATGTGTTTGCAACGAAGACATGCCACACACACACACACACACCATCACTCATATGTTGCAAGCTATCTTTTAGAGCCATTTCAACCATTCGAAATATTCACACTCAACTGCCAACTGGTCTCAAAACGCAACTGAAATTCCGAAAAAATATTGACACATTGTCAAGTCTTCAATTGCCAAATTTGATTTTCAGTTTTGTTTCGCATATATTCGAGTATATTTTATAATATGATTTAAAACTGTTTCAAATTAAACTTTCAGTATTTTCGCTTTGTGTTCTGATTTCGCAAAGGTTTTCCATATTGCCTCAATCCCATTTAGTCTCTAAAACAACCAATCTGTGGTAATAGACTAGTAGGTACTCTTAGTCATAATAACTAACCAATTATTAAGTTTATAATTGTATATTATACTATCAATAGGCATTGAGTTTGTAAGTATCGATATATAGAATAAGAATACTTTGTAAATATAACAATCAAATAGTTCCGCTGATGGAATAATCTATCGGAACAACAATGAAGACTTCACTTTTGGAAGAACGCTTGTACAGACTACAAATGCTAAAAAGAACAAGAAGGAAAAGCTACAGTCGAGCGAGCCAACTGTGAAAGACCCCGTACTGCATCTAGTGCGCAACTTCCTTAATTTTTGACCGATTTGCCCTATGGTGGCTCTAGCTTTAGTAGTTTAAAAGATCCAGGTGCTCATACGGACGAAATGACGGGTATGGCTATAACGACTCGGCTGTTGATGCTGATCAAGAATATATATACTTTATGTGGTCTGTCACGTCTCCTTCTTCCTGTTACATACATTGCAGCGCTTGCTGTATACCCTTTTACTCTACGAGTACCGGGTGTATAGTTTATTTCTTTCTAAGACTGACTAATAAACTTTATTCAGCTTTTAACTTCATGCCTTTCACTTAAAGTTGTTGTAATTTTGATAATACTTCTATTTGCTATTACCAGTTTTCATTTCTCATAGTAGAGTTAGTTAGTTAGTTTTCATATATCATAATTTCCACAGAACTATTTACCAAAATTGGCAATACATTCATGTAAAGCGCATTTTGACAGCGACTTTTCTGCTGCTGAGAATCTTTACTCGCCAACAAAATGAACATCATTTTTTTAGGACAACCCATGGGGGTTTTGGGGACACAGCGAGGGGTGGGTGGAGAGAGGAGAAGGTAACTGAAAGGGAGAAAAGCAGAAATAAAGAAATAATGGAGCTCAATGATATTAATACGTTCGCTCGTTATCAAATTGCGTTTGCATTCAGAATGGACAGTTTTGTGGGGAATATAGATATATATCTCAGTCTCTCTCTCTCTCTCTCTGTCTCTTTCTGTCTCCTGCTTACTGCCCCTTTGTCGGACTGTTTCGTGTGCTGTTATTATTATTGTTATTTTTCTGCTTTGCCGGACACGGACATGAAACGAGCGCCATATTTAAGCGTCGTACGTGAGCTGTGATTTGTGGTGATGCCATTCTGAACGGTACACGCTGCTCCGCCCCCCCCCACACACACAGATCAGTCAAATAACACCCGCTTACAAGTTGGGCAAAAATCGTAAAAAGCCTAAACAATAAACACACATACAAACGGAGAGAGAGAGAGAAGAAGGAAGTGAGTGAGAGCGGGATAGGAAGACACTACAGCAAGTTTAGAACGTGAGTGGAAATTGGTAGCAGCTTTGACTGGGTGGGGTGGGGGGAGGTGCAAAGGAAGCCCGGCCAAAGGTGACAAAATGCCAATGCAAATAAAACGACGGCGACAAAAACTTTATTTAATTTAAAAGCTAAAAATATAAAATAAATTTTCCACATTTGACTTTTACAACGACAATTTGCCCGTTGACTGTCGTAAACAGGGGCCCAGTCAGCCGTACCGCTACGCCGTACCACTCCGCCGTGCTCCACCCTTAACCTTACCCTACTCAAACGAACCTAACCAATTTTTCTGCCTATAGCGAGCCCCAACACACACACACACACATACACAGTGCCAGAGACAAAATGGCGACCCCTAACCCCAAGTGTAGGACGAAGAAGAAAAAGTGCCGTAAAGCGTAAACCGTAAAGCGTAAACCGTAACCAAAAACCGTACGCAAAGTTACGATAATCGTTTATTGAAATGCAAATTTTTTGCTGATTTTGCTGCTTTTAGAAGTCAATTTGAGTTGCTGACACCACCCTTCGCTGCCCCAGCTCCCCAGCCCCCCAGTGCCCCACCCCTAACACCATTAACTTGTCTCATAGGTAACTCGAAGCTTCGACTATGTGACAACTTTTACACTTTTGTTATGATTGTCTTTTGCTTACTCCAAGCCAAAATACGAAATACAATACAATAAAAGGTCGTGTATTTAACATATGCATTTGCATATTTACAAGTAACCGCCCTGACACGCCCCCTTACCCCTCTCGTAGCACCCAAACGCATGGCTTGTGTTGTCAAGTGTGCTTAAAAGGGGTTCATCCAGTAATTACCTGTGGGCCAACAGTTGCATCATTCGACAGACACTTGAGTAGACTTCTAGACTGCTTCAGTTAGTTCGTATTTCTTTCTAGCTGTAACTCTGTTTATTGATCTAGTAAGTGCTAAATTTGCAGTTCTAATACTTAATATACAATAGTCTGACCGATGTGCTCTATGGGAGCTCTCAGACAGACGAACCTTGCTTTATCGTCTCGACTGTTGATGCTGATCAGGAATATATATTTTATAACCTCGGCAAGGCATTCTTCTACCTCTTACACACATTTCACTGCTGATAAACCTAATAAACCTCTCTACTCTTTCGACAGACACTTGAGTACCATTTCTAGACTTCTTCAGCTAGACTTCAGTTAGTTCTATATAGCTGTAACTCTGTTTCCTGATCTAGTAAGTGCTATATTTGCAGTTCTACTACCTAATATACAATAGTCTGACCGATGTGCTTTATTGGAGCTCTCAGACAGACGGACAGACAAACGGACATTTCTTTACCGTCTCGACTGCTGATGCTGATCAGGAATATATATGTTTTATAAGGTCGGCAAAGCATTCTTCTACCTCTTACACACATTTCGCTGCTGACAAACCTAATAGACCCCTCTACTCTTCTATGTACAGGGTCTGATGATAGCTGTGCCTTAATTTGTGTTAATTTCCCACACATCTAAACATATGAAACCCATGAAAAACATCTTTAAGATGAAATATCTTTATTGGAGTTTAATATTTTATTACTTTTCGTCACACCTTTTAACTATCTTTTATCTATAGTTTTATGATTTTTGCTTAAACTCAATTTAGTTTCTGGTTTGGCATTTGTTTTCCGCCTTTTCGATTTTCCATTTTCCGATTTGCTTGTTCGCTTTAATCATCGACTTAGAGACGTTTTTGTGGTCGCATTTCCTATCGCAGTCGATCGATCAGAAATCAAAACTCTAAATCTCATTAATTTGACAAGCGTTGCGCACAACACACACACACACACACACACACCGCACACCACTTTGCACAGAGCAAAGGGGGGAAAAGAGGGCGGGTGTTAGAGGGGTGGTAGGGGGGTAAGGTTGATCAAATTTCGTAGCTGGGAAAGATAAATATTTTCATAATACAATGAGTTACAGTTAGATAGAGATACAAATGTATCTCACAGATACTAAATTAGAGACAAAGATACCAGCTTCTGGCTGATGCAACTGTCAACTGTCAAAACTAGTGCAACAAGGGACTTGGATTGGCACTCGAAGGGCGTCAGCAGGGTGTTAGGGAGAGGGGGGGAGGCGTGACACTACCACATTTGCGGCACTGACAACGTTGAAAATCAAAACTGTTAGATACGCTGATAAGATAAATAATTGGAATATGAAGCTGCTGAAGCAGTGCAGCAAATCCGCACGGGAAACTCATTTCTCCCTTTCCATTTCGCTCCTTCCGGCTGCTCCAACAGAATTGACACACGTCGTGTGACACAAACAGCGAGGGGCAGGGCACGGTAGGGGAGGGGAGTGGAGAGGTAGGTTGACATGCCCACTGTGCGTGTGTGTGTGTTTAATCACAGCAAATAATTAAATGTCCATTTCACAGGGCAACACCGTTGAACTCTTCCCTGCCCCCTTTTTGTGTGCACCCTTCCTCCCTCAACCCCCCTCCGCTACGCCACTGCCTGTCTCATGCTTTGTGGCAGCAGCGACACGTGTGCAACAAGAGGCATTAGGAATTAAGACTTAATTTAAGTGCTTATCGCCGCAAACAAATCAACAAATGTGGCAACCCCTCGTCTACCCCTAAACTCAGCTAAGCTGGGTCCTCCGCCTCCTCCTTGTCCCCCTCTTAGACACCTTCATACACACCTGAATTGTCAGAGGTTTTTTTGAAGGTTTGAGCTCAAATCAAAACGAACATTGAGTAGCAGACATGTCTGTCTTTTATCTCCACTTCTTGCGCTATCTCCTACCCCACTCCTACCCCTCTTCTACCCCTCTCCCACCCCCTTTCTTCAACCCTTCCCTTCGCCGCGCTTTCTTCTGTCTCCCATTGTCACATTTATGATTTGTGCTTAGCTAATAAAGTCATTATGTTCCCATTCCCAGACTAGTTCTATGATAGCAAACACACGCATTATTTCATTATTTTGGAATACATCAAATACCCTACAATTGTTTCCCTGGGGCCTTTGGAATTTAACTATTTATAGGCAGCACAAATAGTTACTAAAAATAGCTTAAATGTAGATTGGAAATAGTACAACAGTAGAAAACTTGTGAATATAAAATAGTATTGGGATAAATACTTCATTAATTAGATAAACTTAATTATTTTGTACAACTACATTGATAATTTAACTGCTATGTTAAAATACAATTCATTTTTGCAAGTCAGCAAGGAAATTTTGGCACATTTATCGTAAGTTTAATGCTCTAAATCATAAAATACCTTTCAAATATTTTAAAATAATATTTTTTTTGTAATTGAATATTTTTAAGTAAATCAAAACACTTAAAAATTTATTTTTTTTTTTTTTTGTTTTTTCATATTAAACTTTAGTTTTATTTTAATTCTACCGACAACCCAAAAGACAACAATACTACAAAACTCATTGAAATTTTAGAACTACCTAAATGTTATGATAATTAATGTTTTCATTACCATTTTAATTAAATATTTCATTGAAATGAATGCACATAAAAAATGGATGTTTTAATCGAATTCATGTTTAAAAAATGTTCAATTATTTTTTACATTAATTTCAATGAAAAAATAATGAAAAAGTTAATGATGATTTTCCATCTCTCATTTCACACTTTCTAACATTTGTTTAGCGCATTTCTTGTGTCTACTTAGCCGCATATTTACTAGCCTACTATTACCACCGCCCACCAGACCCCGCCCCCTGGCTGAGCTCATATCGTAGAACGCTCCAATTCGAATCGAATTATTCTGATTTGACAAATCAATCGGGGGCAAATAATGTCATTATTTGCTGGAATTATTTGTTATTTGTTATTGTAATTATTATTGTGGCATGTTTATCGTTTAGTTGTATTTCTTTTTTTAGTGAAGCTTTAGTCAGTATACCCAACGCCCACACCCACACCCACGCCCCTTTCACCCCACTCTGACTAATACTTTTAGCTTATTAATTTCATTATTTGCTCAAAGTTCGTTTTGTTTATTGATCAGTTTTATCAGCAACAAATTAAAAACAAATTAGTCGACAGTAGGTAAATAATAATAAAGTGTAATAAAAATCACAGCCAGAACAGCGGGAGGGGGAGCTGAACTGAGCTGACTGAAAGCAGGTGAGGTGCTTTTGGGGGGCAGGGGAATTGATATGAACCCATCGATGATAAGCGCTACTTGATTCCAAATGTAAAATGATTAAAAACGCTTTTTTCTCTCCATTAACTTTTATTTGTTTTGCATATTTTTTTTTCCGATTTTATATTAATTACAATTTTATTGTTTTTAATGTGCTTTTAATAATAATTGATTTGTGATTGCGGCAATTTAAGTAAAAGCCAATGCCAAAATTAAACTCACAGCACAACTGAGCAGCAAATGACGACAAAAAATGTATATCAAATCAATGAAATGCAATTGTAATCGATATTAAATATTAAAATGTTGTGTTGGGAATATATTTCCAAGCAATCGATTTGAATTTAGTTCTAGTCAGTGCAAATGGTTCAATAATTACAATTTAATGTCATTTTCAATTTGCAGATAGTAACAAAGTTTATGAAGCTGAAAAAAATGTCATAAGAAAACTTGGAATAAAAAAACAAAAGCGTTTTATAGATTGAATAAAAGATTGTTTAAAAAAAAAGTGAAGAGAAAAAATAAACTTTTTTAAGTTTGTGGCTTATTAGAAAGTCGTTGGGTATAAAATATAATTTATAAAATATAAAATTTCAAATAGTAATGATTTTTTTTTCAACTGGATGTTTTTATAAACTTTTTGTAAAATAAAGAACAAGAACGTAATAAGTTTAATTGGGTAATACTTTTACTTTCAGTTAGTTAAAATCTAAACAACTTAAGAAAATAAAAGCGGAAAAAATATATTTAATTTATCACAATTTTTGTTAATTTTGAATAGTTTCAATAGTGAAACAAAGTCAAATTTTTTAATACTGCTGTAGATTGCCTAAATTCTGGAAAATTTCTCTAAACACTTGAATGTTCTTAGCTCCATTGTGTTGCCTGTTTTCTTTAAGGACTTGTTGTCTTAACACTCAGCTGCTATATAATATTTTCTTAATTAACTTTCAAACTGAAGCAATAAATTCATAATTTATCTACACATTTCACAAGTATTTGAACGAGTACCTGGCGTACTGTATCTGTAAATCAGTCAGAAACAGAAAAAAACAATATACAACAAGTTCGAATTATTAAGATACAGATTCAATGATTTATTTTTAATTACACACACACACACACACACACACACACACACACACACGCACACACAACAGATGCAAATGCAAATACAATAATTTAATCAAAAGCTGACAAAAACAAATGCACAACAATAAACAACATAATGAAAATATAAAACATAATGAGAGAACGAAAAAGTCACAAAAGAAAAGTAAAAATAAGTTGGGGTGAGTGTAGCCAGAAAGTTTTGACCCAGGGCTGGCGAGAAACCTAATAGAAAATCAAGCGCAAGAAAATGGCGTCCGATAAGCAAAAGAAGCGACTGGCAAGAAGAAGAAAACAGCAAACGGCAAAGCGAGAAAAGTTTGTGCTGGTGGGAGCTGGAGAAAAACGCCCCGCAGCAAATTAAATGAAAATTTGTTTGTGTGTGGAAAAATCAAGTGAAAATTAATTGAATTGAGTTGAGTGCGGCGACCGCTGCCCGTTTATAGATTTTTGCGTGCCGATAAAAAAAGAAGAAGAAAAAGAAAACGAAAACGTAGCAGTGGGGTGAGGAGAGGTGAGAAAAGTAAACGGCAAGAACGTGAGAGGAAGGAGCATAAAGCAAAAGTTGGGAAAAATGCTGGAAAATGAAGAGTGCAGACTGTGAAATGTGAATGGCATTTTCTTTTTTGCCAATCACAAGACTGAAAGGAGTTTGGAGACGAAACACAAAGCAGCTGCAGCCCAGCAAATGGTCAGCGAGGGCCGCAATTTTCACTCCCACCCCCACAATGAGAGTATGTGTGTGTGTGTGTGTGCATAATTCATTTAATAGACGCAAAAGTCGCAGCTGCGCAGTGTGCAGGGACCACGGCAGCCGTCGCAGTCGCAGCAACAACGGCAGTCGCAGCAGCGTCATTTGGGGCAAATTCTGCTTTGGGCGCCCACTTCCCACTTCACCTCCCTGTGACCCCCGTCTACTGCATATTTAAGACATTATTACATTATAATCGCATAAAACAATCAATAAAATGTCAGTTGGTTGTGGAGAGGCTGGCGGCAGAGAAGCAGAGTAGCTTTTACAGTTGGGCAGCGCTGCCAGCGACGCTGCTTAAATTGTTCGTGAGGCCATCAAGCGTAAGGCAACAGAATTTCCCAGTATTTCCTTGGCCACGCCTGTGTCAGTAGTGTTGTCCCGCTTACGCGCACTAGCCATAGCCATGCGCTGCTGCTCTCACTCACACAGAGTATAAAGCCACAGACGCAAACAAGTACACACTCACTTACACATACACACAGGCACACGCACACAAACAGGCAGTGCTGTACAACGCACACAAATTCACTTTAAATCAATTTTTTTAACGTTTTTCATTTCATTTTCACGACGTTGTCGTCGTCGTTGTTGTCGTTGCTGTCGACTGTTGCGCCTCGCTCGCTCTTAGCTCTCGCTCTCACACCTCTCACTCTTGCGCTCGTTTTTGCTCTCTGGCTAGTTTGCGCTCACTCACTCGCACACACACGCACGCCTCGCTCGCTCTCTATTTAGCATGCGCGCACTGAGCCAGAAAAATACCATTATTACGCTATGTGCACGTATGTGTTTGTGTGTGTGTGTGCGTGTGTGTGGTTGTCTGTGTTGAGTGTGAGAGCGCAGTTGGAGTGGGCTGCAGTTGTGAGCGGGAGAGGGAGAACAAGCGCCTTGGCGTGTTTGTTAAGTGAAACCATTTTTCTTTTTATTGCAACGACGATGACGACGATGAGGCGACGCAACGCAACGCGACGACGACGTTGGCAGCGCTGTTGACTGCGTTCGCTGCGTCGTTGTTGTTGTCGTTTTGTTATTTCTCGCTTTGGCGCACATAAATTTGAACGTTAATGATTTTTGCTTGCAGTCGCGCATGCGACCGGCAACAACAACAGCTGCCCACAAAGTGTTGAAAATGCTTATGCTTGTTATTGTTGTTATTATTATCATTGTCGCTGCTGCTGCTATGGCTACGGCTACGGCTGCTGCTGCTATTTTGCAGGTGTCGCTTGCCATCTCACTTTTAAGCATGGACACAAACCCAACCAATACCAAGCCAAGACGCAGCGACAAATTTTGTTGTCGTCTGCTTTTGTTGTTGTACGTATGCAATTATTAAGCAAATATACTCAAGTAGACACACACACACACACTCACACACACATTTGTCGCTGTTGTCATCGTTGTCTGCGGTCGCTTTTGCCATTTTCATTTAGACGTCAACTTTGAAGCATCGTCGCGTCGTCTTTCACTTGCTCTCCCGCTCTCGCTCTCTTTGCTCTTCTGTCTGTTTGTCTCACACTCACTCGCTCTCTCCCATTCACTCTCTGCTTCTGCCTCTGTCGCTCTTCGCGTAAATCAGCGCACGGAGCTTTGAGCGTAATTTTAATTCGAATCAATTTGTTTGTCGCCGCCGCGGCCACCGCACAGTGGGTCGCAGTCGTTGTATTCGTATCGTGGTCGCGTCTCCAAAGTGTCTACTGTGCACATCCTTGACTCAGCTGCTGCTTCCACTACTTCCCAATTTTTTTTTGTTATTGTTCTTGTTGTTTTCATGTGATGCAACAGTTTACCGTTACATGGATCAGCTGTTGAAACAGCTGGCGGCAGCTGCGCACGCGCACACCCAGTCGTTGGCCAGTTATACGTTCTCAGCTACTGGCCAAGTTCAGCCGCCCACGCAGGTGCCACATGCAGCAGCATCCGTGTTGCAGCTTTATGCAGCCGCTGCCGCTGCCGCTGCTGCTACGGGCTGGACACCGTTTGTGGCCTTGAATCCCATTAGTAGCAGCAACAGTTCCGGTTCCAGCTCCAACTCCAGTTCCAATTATAATGAGAGCAGCGCCACCCCCAACCCCGCCTACATGCTGCGCCACATGGCGCTGCTGCAGCGTGTCGGCGCTACAAAGCCGCAGGAGGCCAAAGGGCACGAGGAGCAGGCTCAAGAGGAGATGGGGCAGGGAGAGGAGCACTCAACACTCAATAATTTGCCGTTAATCGACACACACGAAGGTAAGCAAATCAATTAACACACCTGATCAGTTGAACAACTTTAATTCGAAGTTCGGGTTAATCAATTAAGAGGGCTAGTAATTAAAATAAGTAATTAATGTGCATACAAATGAAATGAACTATTTAAATTGCAATCGTTATTAAATTATCTCTGCGTTCATTGACTTTAAAGTCTCAACTTGAAAACGAAGCTCAAGACTCAATTGCCAGATTACAACAACAACAGCCAATAGCAAGCGAGCTTAAACACACACACACACACACACACACGCACACGCATACAGCGCTCACTATATGCAGACTCATTAATTTAACGCCAGCATTTTGGCAGCGACGTCAACAGCGACGCACAAAAATAGCAAAAGCAGAACCAAAAGCAAATAGCAAAAACCAAAAACAACAACCACACGAGAAGCGATGGCAGCGGCTGTGGCTGCGGCTGCGGCAGCGACAGCAGCAGCGGCAGAATCAAGTTTTGTTGGCTCCCCGGCGCGCACTTTATTCAATTTACCAATAAAATTTCAATCGCATTGCTCTTTTTAATCAATTCGCTGCGACACGCACATAACACCAACAACAACAATAATAACAATCATAGCAACAACAACAACAACAAGCAGACAGACATGCATAATTTGTATGTTGTTATGTTTTTTGATCAATTTTTAAACAACGAATTTTCGCCCGTGGCCATTGTGCGCCATTTGTGACATTTGCTCTCCCACTCACCCAGTCTCTTTCTGTCTGCCTCTCTCTGATTTTTAAATGTCTCTCTTACAGTGCGTTTCATTGTGTGCGCTCTGCTGCTGTTGTTATTATTGTTTTGGTTTATGCGCGTAATTAAATTTAGCAAACGGTTTATGCAGCAAATGATTCGCAGTGCATGAGTGCAAAGGGAATGAGTTAGAAGGAGTTAGACTTAGGGTGAGTGTGTGTGTGTGTGAGTGAGTGCAGTAATTACATTTGAGGCAACTTAAGAGAGTCGTTTAGTTCAGTGTTGCTCTCTTTAGCTTGCGATCGGTTTGCCATAGAAAACTTTTGAGCAGCGATGCGTTAAGAAAAAGTTCTAGAAGGACACAAAGAGGAGTAGAAAATTTATTGCAGTATAAATAAATTAAGAAGCCAGGAAATTAGCAAAATTTTGAAAAAACTTAATTTTATGTATAATAGGAAAACAATTTACTATATCAAATAAAATGTATGCATTTATTTACTTAATTAAAAATGTAATTTTATTGCCTTAAATTCTATTAACATCGATTGTACAAGTTTAGTACAAAGAATATCGTATTAAAATATTGATTGTGTTAATTATTAAAAAGAGAGCGAAGAAAACGGACAGGAAGAAGAGAGTTGTTTTAAATAAGAGCAGCAGCTGTAGTTTATGCAGTGTCAACGACAGGTGGCGCACACAAACCGATGAAGTCAATGCTCTGTCCCTCTCGTTCTCCCTCCCGCCCGCTACCTCGCCCTTGCTCTTTGCTACTGTTCTTGTTCTGTTATTAAGAGCACGGCATTTGCCTACTTGCCCAATTGATGTGACGACCATTAAGGCAACGCCCCCGCAGAGCCAGCGTGATATTTATGTACCCGTTATTCGTTGAGTAATCGGATATGCTCTAAGCATTGAAATGCTGGGCATACGGGAGTCTATAAGGTATAAATTCTTGATTTCCATTGGCAGTAAAGCTCTATCAAAGTTGGTCAAAAGAGTAGTTTTTAATTTTCCTTGATAATTTGACTTATTCTATGTTAAAATACCTCCAAAAGGAGTATGATTTTTGGCACGTACAAATATGGCTTCTATATATTATATGTTAACCCCCCTTTAGGTTAGTCAACAAGTTGGCGTGTCGAACTACTTTAACTATGTATAGGATAAAACATACTGTCTTTCTAGCTTTTTTATGTAAACTCTAATTTAACTTCTTGACATTTTAAGCAAACTGATAACATATCATATCGGATTTCTTTACTTAAAGTTGTTGTAGAAACAATCGCTTAAAACTCCGTTTTTAATTAGCAAAGTCTTGTAGTTTATTAAAATATGCTTAGCCAAACCCACAACTTGATAAAATAATCTTTGAAACCAGAAGTTAAAAATTATATTAAATTATATTTTATAAATATTCACTTATTTATAAGTAAAAGTTGAGACATCTGTATTAAATTCACTCTCTGAGTTCAGGATATGCTTTTTATTCATAAAGTGTTACATATCACATATAACCTATAGGAAATAAAGCTCAGAATTCATAGATTATTTAGAAAACAGTTTTATTACTTGAGATAGTTGACAGATACAATTAATACCCCCATATTATTATAGACAACGAATGAAATATATTACCATACAGTGCACAATGCCTGCGTCCTAGTCGTGAAATTAATTCATTATATAATTAAAGTGTAGGAAGTAATGGGTATTACGAAGTCGCGAAACATCTTTAGAATTCATTTGTGTATTTTTAATTTGGGTTTGTTTTAGAGCCATCTACAAAAACAATTCGGGTAAATGGGCAAGTGGCCCAAATTGTGAAAACTCCTCTTGGTCTTTGCAGTTGTTTAGGTTGCCCTACACCTCCACCCTCTCTTCCCTTCTGCTGCTCCTACTTCGATGCTTGACTTCAAATTTCTGCTCTGACGACGGGAAATTAGCTGCCATTAGTCATTTTTATTGTTTTCGGTCGCGGCCCCGCAACAACAACAGCAACGGGAACAACAGCAACAAGCGGCAGCAACAACAAGTAGTAAATAGTAGTAGCTAAACAACAATAGATGAGGAAAAACATTGGTACGACCAAAATTGGGCAACAAACAATTTGTATTAACAATTTTTCCATTTGGCCGAAAGGTCTGAAGTGAAATGTCTTAATTATTTTGGGAGCTAATCGCCTCCTGTCCGTTCCGACCGTTCCGTCTCTCCGTCCCTCCGTCTGTCCGTCTGTCCAGCAACCACAACAAACCGACAGCCAACAATCGACAACCGACAGCGAACCAAACATACAATTTTCGTTTACGACATTTTAATTAAGTTTTTCATTTCATTTTCCCTCTGTCCCTGTCGCTGTCCCTTTCCCTTGCCCTGTCCTTTCCTCTTTTCTTTCTCTCTTTGTCTTTCTCTTTTTGGTGGAAATTGAGCAAATTAATAAGAACGCCATTGGCACGCCCCGAAAACGCTTCGGTTCGAGTTCAAACTCGAGCCAGAGTTGCCCTTGCCCACAACCAAACCTCAAACCCAAAACCCAAAAAAAAAAAACCCATTTTCTTTATTTTTCCTCACTCGCATTCCCATTCCCTTTTTGGCCTAGACCAATTCTGGCTGCTGCTACACTGACTTAGACTCTGTCTCTGGCTGATGATCATCAGTGATCATCAGTGATGAATGAATTGAGCTGATCTCCTACTGCTCATTAGCCTCAACCTCAACCGACCGCGAGCGCGTCTGGTAATTGCCATCATTTCTATGGGAGCTACCTAGACCATAGATTAATTGTGTGTAGTGATGTAAACTCAAGTGGAGCGCGGATTGGGATGGATTCAAATGGAGTAGGACAGCGTGGAGTGGGTTCGAATGGCATGGAATGGGATGGGCGGTAAGTAACTCAATTGGATTGATGCTTCTAGAACAGCACTATAGTCACATATGCAGCACACACACCGCACACTAAATACACTAACCGATCTTATGACTGTCTCTATAAGAAGCGCATTTTTTAGCACAAAAATTTAAAATTAAAAAACTTTTAAAGTTTTTAAACTTTCTAGATTCTTTTTGAAACCTTAAAATTCCGTCTCTCTTTAACTGAGTTTCTCTCAGACTTTTCCAACTTTTAAACACAATTGGATTATTGATTAATTGTTCCAACTCAAGCTGATCACATTTTTGGGTAGCTTCCATTTAAAGGGCAGCAGCAGAAGCCCAAAAAAAAGCAAGACTGGAAGCCCATGGAGCCATCAACATCAATGGCTAATGCGCATTAGTGGGTCTGTGTGTGTGTGTGTGTGACTGTGTGTGTGCGTGTGTGTGCCTGTACAATTTCCACTGATTTTCCCCTAATTAATAAACCGCTGAGCATCAGATGTGATTCGTCTCGTTGGTTAATTGGTCAATCGTCGGTTCAAGCGACGAGTCGAAACAAGTCCAAACAAGACACAACGAGATGCTCCAAATGAGCTTTTGACGAGCGTTTTGCCTCGGGAAACGATAATTATTTAAGTGACTCTCATTTAGCTCACAAAACTCTGCCCCAAAAAAAACAGTATAAATAAAAATATGAATAAACAAAATTAGTTTAAAACTATAAGAAGAAAAGCAAGACTTTAGAATACCCGTACTCGATGTTTTGTGGTTCTTAAAGTCTCTGAGACGGAATGCCGATCGAGTAGATCGGCTACGCCTTAAACTCCCCGTTACTACAACGACTATAGTATACCCTTTTACTCTACAAGTAAAGGGTATAGACCTTAGAACAGCTGCTGCTGACTTGCCCTCAAATCATTTTGCATAATTTACGAGGGCGACAACCCTGGCTGAGGCACATAAATTTCCGTTGGACGTTAGCCAACAACGAAGCCACTCAACTGGCCAACAAAATGAAATGCATTCGCTTTTTTTTTGGCAAATCAGCCCTTAGATTACACCCACTAATCCCCTCGCAGAAAAGCCCGAGCAAAAAAAAAAGCTGTTTGAAGGCGTGTAAAGCTATTCAGCTAATAAAAATCAAAAGGCGTTTTGTTCGCTAAACTTAAATTGAAAACACTTTGGCGAAACAACAACAACAAGAACAACAACAGGAGCGACAACAACAAAAAGGATAAACACTTCAAGGGGGGATTTGGCTTAGGTGAAATACAGCCCCAAATAAGCACAAGTGCCCATCTCTCACTCTCTTCACTTGCCAGCGACTGGCAGCCCGCAACCCGCTCTCTTTGCCTGCCGCTCTTTGGCTACTCTGTGTGTGTGTGAGTGTGTTTGTCGCTCTCTCAGCGTGCACTTGTGTGTGGTGCCGTTTAACACAAAGATGGCGGCTGCAGATAATGAAATTTGCCGAAAAAGACAAAAAAAAAAAAAATAGAAACACAACAAAAAGAAACAACGGCAAAATATTTGGCGGCCTTTCAGCGTACGAAAGCAGTGCGCTAGTGGGAGTAGGGGAGTGGAGAGGAGAGCGGTAGAGAGCGGTTGGTGTGGTGGGGGAATGGGGAGGTCAGCTGGCGCTAGGGATGGAACATTTTTGCACTTTGTTCTATATCTCGTCGCGTTGCTGTTGCCCATTTACAGTTTCAGTTTTGAGGCGTAATTTTTTCTTAAACAGCCCCGCCCCCAAACTGGCTGCTAACAAATGGCCAATAAGTTGGCAGCCAAATTGGCCAGGCCATTTAAGATTAGCCGTTTAGAAGTGCCATTATGCAGAAGGATTGTAAATGAATTCACTGAATTTCCCACCCATTTTTCAGACCTCGTTTCCTTTCAGTTTTTTCTTCTCCTCTTTTTCTAGCTCTTTTCTTTGCCTGTCCTTGTTGTCAACTTTTCTTTCCTTTCCTTTTTTTTTTGTTGTGAAGGATATTTTCATAATTTACTTGGCAAGTGCAGAGCAGTGGAAACTTGTATCTTTTGACCCGCAGAAGGCTGAAGGCGTGACTGTTTTCATTATTTAACGACAATCACATTACTCAAAACTGAAGGCAATAAATGCTTAGCATAATCTCAATTATCATCATTAACTAATTAGATACAAATCTATAATCTTTTGACAAATTAACTTGGATTTTTAAATCACACTACTTTATTACATTTCAAGACTAAAAATAGCTGTCAAGAGACTTTTAGATATTTTATTATCTTAATTAAATTAAACAAATAGAGTCTTTTAAATATCATTATAATTTATCAAATAATTAATTTCATAGAGTTTTAGTAAGTTTTAAAGTAAGTTATGGATGTTATAGTGGGAGAGTATAATTTATTTCTTCAATAAACAAAACTAACGTTAGATTGCAATTACTTCTAACCTCAACCCTCAACTATTTTGAATATTTAAATTATTTTGTTAATTAGTCCGTACTTATATTTATGATATATCTGCCTCCCATACCTTATTTACCATTTTTGACTTAATTTTTGTCTTAAAATCTTTTTTTTTTTTTTTATCTAGAGTCTATAGAGAACTATAAATTAATAGCGCGACTTGAAACTATGCATACTGACAAACTTATTCCAGATAACTTCTATTTCTGAAATTAAATATTGTGTTATTAAAATTGCATTTAATAACTAACCTTATATAAAGTTGATATAAATAGTGGTATCCACAGGTATGTAAGACAGGTTTCACTGAAGTATTATAAATTAATTTTTTAGTTTAAAATAAAGATTTTCCTAAACTTCTTAGAGTTAACTTTAGCGAATTACTTCTGTCCCTGTCATTATAATCAAGGACCCAACTGATACACGCCTAAAGAGTAGCATAATACAAGTACTTTCAATTATATAATATTTGAACATGGATCAACGGTATATTGTCGTTTTCTGAACACTTTAAGCAAAGTTAATACAATCCCCTAACCTCCAACTCTCAGTCGCAGCCCCCTCATCTTGTTCCGCTTCGCATGTCCTTTGTTGTATGAAGTATAAGCACAAAAGCCAGGCAGAAAAGCCGCAGACACGTAGAGTTGAGCGTTTTACCACAAAACCAACTTCTCCCGGCCTTTTCCCTAAACCAAATCCTCCTCTTTCTTCTCTTTCTCCCTTTCTCCGTTCAGAGCCCCGTTATGTCGTCCTTTTTTGGTTGGATAGAAGAAGCGCACACGTTTCGATTTTATGTTATCTCCATGGGACTTAGCAAGTGATGGGCCCCAGCTCAGTTCACCCACAGAATGTGCACTGGCAACGACATGAAAATTATGTAAAACTTAAGTAAAAGATGAGCTCGTCAAGAATTATGACACCCAAGGGACGAAGATGTGTGTAAAGCGCAACAGTGAATAAAACAAGCGACAACAACAAGAACAAGAACAACACACGGCATTCTCTAGTTGTTGTTGTTGGGCAAACAACCCTGGAAAAAATGCAAAAAGTCATATAAATAGATAGCGAGGGAGACATACACGAATGCGGAATACTCTTAAGAGCGAGTATAGTGTGTGTTGAGTAACGAGTGGCGAGTGACGAGTGACGAGTCATGAGTGGAATACCTTTAAAAGCTAGTTATCTTTGTGCTGTAGTAACGAGTGGCGAGTAACGAGTGGAATAACTTCAAAATCAAGTTAAGCTTGTGCTGCAGTAACGAGTGAAGAGTAACGAGTGGCGAGTAAAGAGTGGAATACCCTCAAAAAAACGACTAAGTTTGTGTATCGGGTACCGAGTAACGAGTGATGAGTGGAATACGCTCAAAAGCAAGTTAAACTTCGGCTTTAGTAACGAGTGAAGAGTAACGATTGGCGAATAAAGAGTGGAATACCCTTAAAAGCGACTATGTTTGTGCTGTAGTAGTGCGTAGCGAGTAACGAGTGATGAGTGGAACACCCTCAAAAGAAGGTTAAGTTTGTGGTGTAGTAACGAGTGATGAGTAACGAGTAACGAGTGTCGAAAAATAAGTGAATAGTATTCAAATAAAGCTTGAATTGTCACGAGAAGAGTAGCGAGTGCTGACTTAAGAGCGAAAAGCAGCGACTTGAAAGTAACGAGCATTACCATAGATAAACAATGCGGAGGGTGGTGAGTGATTACAACCAAGTGAAGAGTAGTGAGTGACCAGAACCGAGTAGAAAGTGACGAGTAGAAAGCTGAGAAGCCATAACGATTGATACGTATTGAAATGTAACGAACAGCGAATGACGAGACCAGATCCTAAATCATAAGACAACAGTTTCAAGTAACGACTGCAAAGTAGCGAGTAGAAAGTAACGAGTAATGAATTATGAAAACCACAAGTATTAAAATTGATTACGAATGCCTGAAAATTAACGAGTGACGATTGAAAGATAAAAGTACAAACATTTTATGCTGTTAAAAATATTAATTTCATGCAAAATTCCTAAAGGAAAAGCAATTTTACACGAATTTGCCCATAATGGGAATACAGTCAAGTGCTTTACCCGAACCGAAAGTCCCCAGACCCAGGCAGCTCATCATAAAGTTTGAAACTGAAAGTGCATGTGCGTGCAGATACCCTGTGGGGGTAGCATAACTCGGCCAAGTTTGATAACACAAAGGATTTTAGTTAACAACTCTTTAGTTGTTGCCAGAGGTGACCCATGGCTGCTATTGGGTTAGTGTAGCGCAGTTCGAGCATGCCCTACTTGCCTGTTTTACGACTACAGGGTATGCAAAGAAGAAATCAAATCTAAACTAAAACTACATCATGAGGCATTTAAGTGGCATCCCAGCCCACACACACCAGTGCACACCAGCACACACGCACACACTCTCATGCACACACACACACACACCCAGCGAGGCGTATCCTGTGCTTTTTCACCCACCCACGAAGCTTGTTTTGGCGCTCGTAAATGCCTCATGTGCGTTTATATTGAAACAGATTGCTCCACCAGACGTAGCCTGGCTACCCCTGCCACCCCTCTGCCCTACCCCTCACACCTCCACCCTATCCGGTGGTTGTCTCTCGTGTCTCTCGCTTGTTCTGTTGTGTTGTCCTTTGTGAAATTGTTGCGGTTTGCAATTTGCTGCAAATGACACTTGTTGTGAGTCCTCCCCGCTGCCTCTCTCTCTCTCTTTCTCTCACTCTCTGTCTCTCTCTCTCTCTCTCACTCTCGCTCTTTGTCTGGCAAGGTGGCCGCCATATTGGTGCGTGCGAAGGCGACGCAGCGACTGCGATGCGCAGCAACCACCAAACGTAGTCGAAGCAGCAATTGCCTATACACCCCAAACCCCCCGTCCCCCACCAACCATCTCCACGCCCCTTTAACCACTCTGCCCCCCATCAAAATGCCACACGACACTTCGGGGCTAATACAATTTATACACTTGGCTTGGCGTCGTTTCGGTTTGGCTCAGTGCCATGCCTGGCCAGGACTCGAGGAGCAGGCAGCATGAAGAGTGGTAGGAAGGCAGGAGGCAGGGTTGGCTAGGGGCTGAGCGGCGGTGCTCCTTTGCGGCAGGCGGCGGGGCGAGACGCCTGCGATTGTCAGCCAGTTTTACGGTTGGATCAATGTTTATGCCGTTGCACACACACACAAACACACACACACAATCACAGCGAGGCATTTATCCTTGTTACACACACACACTCGGACACACACACAACAAGCTACACAAAAAGCTTTTTCGTCGTTGGCTTTTGGCGACGTTTGTAAATTGGAAAATTTTTGCTTTCAGAGTGTGTATGTGTGTTGGGTGTGTGTGTGTGGGTTCTTGTCTTTTGCTATATACACACATATATCTTGTATCCAAAGCTTGACGTTCCGCTCGTTGGGCCCTTCCGCCGTCCCACGCCCTGCACTGCCCACCGCCTACGTCTCCAACTTCTCCATCCTCGTCCTCGTCGTCGTTGTCGTTGTCGTTGTATCTAATAAACCTTAAATGAAGGCAATATTGTGGGGTTGTTTTGGGTTAATATTGAAACGATAAAATTGAATTGAGCCGTATGCCCCAGCAACAACAACAACAACAACCGAGACAACAACAACTACAACACAGACGTCCCTGAAAGTTTTGTCGAGCTTTGGTTTTTGCTTAACTTTTGTTGGATTTTTGTGAGTTGTAATGACACTTTTAGCTGACTTTGTAGCCATTTTGCTAGCTGTCTTCCTACTGCATGTGTTTGAGTGTGTGTGTGTGTGTATTTTGTGTTCATTTCCGTTTCCGTTGCCATTGAAAATTGTTCTTGTTGGCATTCTTTGTTCAGCTGCGTGTGGTTTTTAATCAATTTTTCAAACATTTCTGACATTTTGCCTTGCTTCATAAATGTGTCTGTGTGTGTGTGAGTATGTGTGTGTATATTTATGTGCTACTTCATGTCCCTGTGGCTACACGCATATGTTTTTTTACCGAAATCTGCAGCAGTAATCAATATTGTTTCGACTATTTATCGAACTTATCGATTGCATATGCTATCTATAGTGTTATCGAACAAGTTTTCCCATGGTATTTATGTATAATTGTTATATATTTTAATGTTTTTATTTATTTTTTATTTTATACAGGCCAAATTTATGTTTTCGATAACTTGAAACTAATTTATCGATACAAATACTTACAGGTTTAGCTGTAAAAGGGCTGAAACACAATATATATGCTAATTAAAGACTTTTAAATATAGCTAGACCCGACTAAAGCATACCCACTACTAAAACCATTTACGAACTGATTTTCCAATCCCCCTCTATAAAAAAAACAGTTCAACTTTTTACTTTATAAACTAAAATACACATAACCAACTTTGTCTTCTATAGACCAGTTTAATTAGCGTTGAAAATATGCCAACAAATTTTGATCTTCCGGAACTGATCGAGTGCATTTACCGTTAAAGAACTGTGTGTAGATGGTAATAAAGAAAACTTACAACTTAATTACATATCCTTCAAAATGTAAATCTGAGCGATTCTTGATGAGCTCTGTGTTCTTTCTGTAGTCAGTTATCATATTTAGCGCCTTGTTGTCTGCAAGGCTTAAATGCCACACCCTCCTCCAACGCTGCCCCCCACATGCCCACATGCCCACACCCTCTGCTGAATTTCCGCATAAATTTGCGTTAGTATTAAAGGTAATTCAAATGCCGTCGGCATTTTATTGGCCAACAAGAAGAGCAACAACAACGACAATGGCAGCTGCGTTGTAAGCTCTTTGTTATTGCTCTTGTCGTTGTTGTTGCTGTTGTTGTTGTTGTTGTGGCTGCTACGTTTTTTTATTAATTGAAAAGTTAATTAAAGGTGATAAAAATTATACATGCCACCGATTTTCGCGCTGCAGGCGTTCACCAGCGACAGCAGCCGAAACAGCAACAATGAACAAGGCTGAGCAAAAAATATAAAACACGTTTCAATACACACACACACACACATTTACAGCTGCTCGGCCTCCACCCCCCCCTCTTAGCTGCCCACCAGCTAATTGGAATTGCACATAGCACTAGCCAAGTTTTAAATGCTTTGTGCTGAAAATGCATGAATTTATTTATATATTTTGAATGAATATATTTAGTTTATTTATCAATTAAAAATACAGGGTATTTACAACAAGTTGCCATCGAGTTTTGCCACCTTCCTCTCACTCTGTCTACCTTTCGCGCTCTCTTAAAAGTCCAGTCTAAGCAGAACAACGCTTCGCTGTCGCAGTCGCAGTCGCCGTTGCTGTTGACGTTCACATGGCCGTCGCCATAGTTTGTGCAGTGAAGCGCGCAAAGAGAACGAAGAGCGCAGAGAGCGGAAGAGCGGGAGAGCGAGTGGGCGGTGTGTGTGCAAGTGTGAGCGAGACAGCGCACGCGCGCATCATGGCAAGTTAATTAAATCCTCATGTATTAATCACAGCACCTACCTCCCGCTCTCTCCCACTCTCATGCGCTCTCTGTGTCCCTTTGGGACCATCATGACGCTCTATTAATCGCCATCGCCCCAACACAACACAACAGCAATAACAACAACAACAACATCCTGACGTCTCTTTCTCAGCCGACAGCGCGCTGGACTGGACTGTGCCACTCAACCTTGTCTGACTCTCAATTTGCAGTCGACGTCGCTGCCGCTGTCGCAGTCGCTGTCGCCGTCGCAGTTTCGGTTTCAGTCTCTGCGCTTGCGTGATTCTGATGGCAAATTAATTCCTTGGTAATTTGTTTTGATGTGATGTGCGACTTGAAATTGATTGAGATTGTGTTGTTGTTGTTGTTGTTGTTGTTTGGCTCTGGCTCTGGCTCGGGCCAATAACAACAACAACAGCAACGGCAACTGAGAATTCATTAAAGCAGGAGCAGAAATCAATTTTTATGCTGAACTTTATTTCTACGCTTTGCTTTTTGCTTTGATTTTGTATTTGTCGTTGTTGCTGTTGTTGTTTTTGTTGTTTAGCTCAGCTTAGCTTTTGTTGCCTTCTTTTGTGCTGCTTCTCCCCACTGTTGTTGGGGTTAGGGTATAAATCATAAGCCACGGACAGACGTAACTTTCAATTAATAAACTATTGTTTATATTAATAGATTTTTGTTGCTGCTCTTCACACGCTGCTCATAAATTAAATTTGTTTGCACAATTAATTTCTGGCATACATATATTATATAGTGTCTGTGACTGTGTGTGTGTGTGTGTGTGTGTGTGTTAAAGGAAGCTTAAAACTTAAGCAGAAAAAAATGTGTAAATGAAACTCGATTAGTTTGGGAGCTTTAGTTATGTGAACCAGTTCTTTTGAACTTAGTTCACTTCAAGTAGAAAATTAAATCAAATTTTATTGAATTTAGAAGTTTTCAGTAGTTTTAATAAAATATAAAAATTAATTATTGTTGTTGAACTAAAGTTTCAATTGGTCAGTTCTTTACTATGTCTGCAAAGTTTAAAGTAAAAAGTCTACAGTTGAGTGAGCCGACTGTAAAAGACCCCTTACTTATTATAGCGCGAATTATTCCGTACAAATAAGCTATTTTCGACCGATTTGTGCTATGAGAGCTAAAAAATATATATATACTCATTCGATCAGGATTAAATTTGGTTGCGATCCCTACATATCTTTGTAGAAATTTCACTTTGTTTGACCGATTTGTCCTATGGAAGCTATAGAATCTGGATCAAACTGAAATAAACTTCATCTAGATACACTATAGACGAACTTTTATTAAAATTTTGAAGCTCTAGCTCTTTAGTCCCTGTGTGTTTTATAAGTTCGGGGTCTGCAAATTTTATAAAGATACAAATACAAATTTCTATAGTTGAATCAGTAGTTCAGATGAATTTTTCCATTCTTAACTCTAGAAATTAATATAGCATTTTTTCTGTGTATAAAAACTCCAATTAAATAAAACTTAAGTTTGTAAAGAAATGATAAAATCAACAAAACTGAAAATTCCACCAACATAAAAGGGCAACAAAACAGTATTATTTTAGCCATTTATGCTATAGATACTTTGGGTAATTTGATTGATTACCACCTGTGCTAATAGCTTCCTCTTTAACTGCCCATTTGAGCGTTACTCTATCGGGTTTCGAAGCCAATCAATTTCCATCCACCCACTTAAATTGCATATTTGCCTAAGCTAAACTTCGTATTGCACCTGCAGCTGTTTTACTTTATCGTCCACTTCGTCTGCTTCCCCATCATCTTCTGCTCAGCAGATTAAGCCGTTTAGAGTGAGACAGAGAGAAAGATATTTGGGCATGGGACACGCCCACTTGAGGAGATCGTCGTTCGTAATCAAATTAAGTAAATTACAAGCTCTCAAATGTGCAAGACTCGTGTTTTATCCGGCTAATAACTGCCGAAAAGCAAAAGTCCCAGTATTCCAGTAAACCTACTTTCCCCCCACTCCCACTCCGCTCTTCGACGCCAACTGTGCAGCCTCGATCGTGCGACCTGTGAACGAACAGAGGGGGAAAGAAGAAGAGTAGGAACAACAACAAAACGGAGTCAAGTTAAGAACTCAATTTGAAGCTTTGCCGCTGTCTTCGTGTCTCTCTCTCGCTCTCTTGTGCTTTTGATGCTGAGCATCTGTCGTGCGCTCTGCTCTGCTCTGCTCCGGTCTGCTCTGCTGATCTTTGCCGCGCTTCCTTTCTAAATTGATTTTGAAAACAAAATGATCGTAAATTTTGATCGTCTTTGCAGCCTCTGCAAATTACTGAGCTTTTTTGCTTCAAGACCCAAACTCAAGCCCCTGAGAGCCCAGCAGAGACCCGCCCTGATCATCAGTTGCTGTTTTGTGTTTTTTTTTTTGCTGTTGTGATTGTTGTTGTAGTTGTTCCTTGGCTTTTATGGGCCTTGATTGAGTTGTCATATTTTATTACCGAAAATTTTAGACAACGCCACAACGACTTTGAGCCACAACCGCAGCGAAACGTTTCATTTGCCGTGGCGAATTGCGATCGTCGACGACGCTGACGTGGCGTCCGCAGTGGCAGCGACAGCGACGTCGACTGCAGTGTCGGCACATACGCTTAACACCTGTGTTCGTTGTTGCTCACCATCTATGTGTGTGTGTGTGTGTAAGCGTGTGACTGTGTGTGTGTGTGATATTCAGGTGATAATATGCCCGCCATTTTCGTAATGGAAAGTAATTATTGTTTGCGGCAACGAATTACAGTAATCGTCATAAAATGTTTCCCCATGACTGCCTACAGCAAGCCAAGCAAGGGAACGCCAGCAACCAGCAAGCAGCAACAACAACAACCAAACACCAAGACCCAACAATCAGCGGCAGTAAACAGCAACAACAGCAACAACAACAACAGCAACAACAACAACAGCCGCTACGGCAGCCGTTGTCCGATGTGCCCTGCTATAATCAAGGGAAATAACATTTTCAAGCAGCGTTAAAACTAACATTAATTATGTCCGAAACGAACAAAACGATCAGCGAAGAGAGAGCGAAAACAAAACGAAAAAGGAAGACAGCGAAGACGGCAGAAGGAAATCAACTCAAATTGGGCAAAACTTTCAAGAGAGCAGCAGCTTAAGAGAGCATAAGTGCATGAGAGAGACTAGGATGAGTGACAAGAAGAGTGTAAGAACTGTCACTGAAAGACCGAAGCAAGGAACAAAGGAAACAACGAAAGCTCACAAAATTAGTGAGAGTGGGAGTGCATATGGCGTAGCGAGTGCAAGCGAGAATGAGAACGAGAGCGTTAGTTACAGTGGCACCAATTGATTGAGCGCCCTCTAGCACATAAAAAGAACAAAAAGAAATTGAAAAGTAAATGTGCAATCGCAGTGAAAGATGGCAGCAAAATTTTGAGCTTGACTGTGGCTACAGAGTTACGCCCTAGACGTGCAGGCGCAACAAATTCCGCAGCAGATGCTGCAGGCAGACAAGCTACAATGTTGAGAGAGAGAGCAAGCAACTGCAACTGACAGTGGCAGCGACGCTAACGGCGACAGTGACGCCAACGCCGAAACCGAACGAAACTAAACGAAACGAAGCAAACGAACGAACGAACGAATGAAAGAGCGAACAACCAACGAACGAACGAACGAACGACGTTAATAAGAAATTAATGTCTTGATCATTTTCGATCGTTATGTAAATCAATCAGGCAAATTATAGCTCAGGGGCTTGCCACAATAATTAGACCCTATTCGTAATGCAGCCGCAAAGGCTGCAACAGCAACAGCCACGAACGAGATGGCAAGCAACGCCGACAGAGACAAGACACCAACAGGGGCCTACAGTCATGGCGTGCAGACGACGCAAACGCTGACGCAGACGCGCCCCTCGATAGCAAAAAAGAAAAAAAAAAATTTAAAACAGAAAAAAAGAAGGAAACATTTTTGCGGGCATGCAACGCCTTGATGTCTTCTTCGGAGTTGCTGTTGTTGCTTTTGCTGGAGTTGCAGTCGGACGTCTTCATTAAAACAACAAAACATTTATGCGCCGCTTTGGCATGTCGACGACGCTGACGTCGACGTCAATGTCTCGATCACAGGCAGCGATCGTTTTGATCGTTCTGAGAGCTTTTCGTCATGCCCGGGCCACAAAGACAAAGGAGCTGTCGATTGCATGGAGGGAGCGGAGCATTTTCTCCTCCGGCCTGGCTCGAGCTGGGGATCGAGCTCGCTTTTGTGCCAAGACTTGTTCTTGTTCTCGTTCTCGTTGCTGACTTTGGCATCGTAACAAGATGCGTAAAAATTATTGATTTTCCTTGACTTGATTGTTGTTGGCTATCAAAATTTAATCATAACATGCAACAAGCGACCAGCAGAAGTAGAAGGGAGATGAAGTGATCGGCTGCTGTCGAAACAACCAAACAACCAAACAACCAAATAGCCAAAGACCCAAAGAAGCAAAGAGCCAACATGTTGCCAAGTTAACCACTTGAATTTTCAATTTTGCATCGCAACAGCGGCAAGTAATTTGCTGCGTTGACGTGCCTGGCGTGGCAGATGAGCAATGACCCGGCACCCGAGACCAGACAGCCCAGACATGATCAGGACGCGCCACATAGGGCGTGGTCCAGGCAGAGCGGGAGAGCGGGGGGACAGATTACAGCCGCTGCTCGTCGTGTCGATCAATTCATTTTAATGCAAACAACTCATATAAATTCATGTTCAAGTTGGCAGCAGACGTTTCGACTCAACTGGACGTCAGATCGGTAGATTGAATGTGGTTGCTATACGCAGTACCCTGTACCCCGTACACTGCACCCTGCAGCCCTGTAGCCCTGTACCTGTACTTCGGGTCAGTCACTCAATTGGTCAGCCTCTTCAATTACCTCCGTGCAAAGTGCAAAGAAATTCATTAATTTAAGTGCCACACATTTGTAGTCTCCATTGTACGGCCCCTTAGAAGACCCCTTTACAGCTAAAGCGCTCACCTCTCTCCACACTGGATTGCCACACCAATTAAAAGTGCTGCAAAATGTTTGTGTAACTGGCCAAATTACAAGCTGCTCTTGGTTGACAAGACTTTAAGTAACTTAGCAGGGATTGGAAGCATAAAATTACTCCTTTTTTAACAGTTTCAAATTAGGAGCTTTTTCTGTCCTAAACAGCATGTATGTGTATTACATAAATATAATGAAAATTTATATTGAAATTTCTTTCAACATTTTTTATTAAATTTATCAACATTTGTCATAAGAAATTAACTTTATAAACATTTAATTCTTACGCTAAAAAACCTATTTTCTTAAAATTTGAAAGTGTTTCTACATTTTTTGGTTGTTCCAACAGGGCAAATCGGAGCCCAAAAAAGTTAAGCTCAAGAGTAGCCACTGCTTCGTCTTGTTTTAACAACAATTATATAAAATTTCAATTATAAAATTTGTGCTACTTAAAATTCCCACGATTCTGTTGCTTTCTCATGAGTTTGCTTAGCGTTGCGTTTAGCGTGTGGTGTTCTAACCATTTAACACACTCCCAATTGGACTCTCATTTGGACAATTCATCAAACTGCAGCAACAACAAGAAAAACATTAGAGGCATGAAGAAAACCAGCAGCTAAACGACTTTGACAGGCAATGAAAAGTGGCCAGAGTAAAGGGGTGACGGGGTTAAAACAACACAGCCCAAAAAGGATCAAAAAAAAAAAAAGGAGTGAAAACTAACTCGGCAAAAAATGAGCAGGAGTCAACAGACAGGGACGCGTGTCTGACTTAACGCTACGTTTTTATAGTTCCACCTCTTTTTTTGTACTCTCGTTTTTTTTTTGTTACAGGGTAGTGCGGCAAGGGTCACATAATTAGCAGTCCAAAACCCCTAATAGTTGACGTTGATTTTAGATTTGGATTTTTTATTTGAAAATGTGCACTTTTTATACCTATTTTGCTGACTGTGCGCGAGGCAGAGCAGCGAAAAAAAAATGGAAAAAAAGCAGAGCAAATCAAATCATGTGACAAGTTTCTAATGAACCTCAAAAGGTGTTACGACCCGAGTGCTACGAGAGCACTGACAACAAACAACCCACAGACACCGTACCGTCATCATTGTCATTGGCAACTTCATCATCGTCATCGTCTGGCATTTGTGTGGCCTATAAATGCTAATGAGCTCAACGTTTATTCTCATCTTTTTTTTTTCTCTCTCTTTTTTTATACCCGTTACTCGTAGAGTAAAAGGGTATATTGTAATCGTTGGAATGTATGTAACAGGCAGAAGGAGGCGTGGCAGACCCCATAAAGTATATATATTCTTGATCAGCATCAACAGCCGAGTCGATATAGCCATGTCCGTCTGTCCGTCTGTCCGTCTGTCCGTCCGTCCGTCCGTCCGTCCGTCCGTCCGTCCGTCCGTCCGTCTGTATGAACAAAAGGATCTCAGAGACTATAAGAGCTAGAAAAAATGCTAGTGGTCGCAAATGAAAGGTACAATACCCAAGCAGTACAAGTTTGTTTTTGTTTTTTGACACGCCCACTTTAGGGCGTATTATTTGCATATAAAGGTAAATGCACAGGTTAACGTCGAATGTTTTAGTATAGAAAACTTTTTTGTTAGCTTTGCTATCTGAACCAAATTTACACGGAAAGTACATATCTAGGAAGTACATGTACTGACCAAGTTTGATCCAAATCGGACAACTATATCGTATAGCTCCCATAGGGCCGATCGGTCAAAAATACGCTCCAAATATGAATAAGTATGAAAAACTTTTGCGTATACTAAGCTAGATTAACCAAACTCACACAGAATACATCTGCCAATAATATATATATACTGACCAAGTTTGATCCAAATCGGACAACTATATCGTATAGCTCCCATAGTGCCGATCGGTCGAAAATATGCTCTAAACATGAATTTGTATGAAAATGTTCTGTGTTTGCCAAGCTATTTTATCCATCACCATTGTTAATAACAAATTAAAACTGAGTAACGGGTATCCTAAAGTCGCGAGGCGACTATAGCATTCTTTCTTGTTTTGTACTTTTAACCTAGATTTTTTGTGTATGTTTTTTTCCAGGTTGCAAGTTAATTTTTTTATAGATTTTTATGGTGATTTTTTGGGCCACTGTAGCACCGCTGGGATGCTGGTCTCGTTTGGTATCGTTGGTATCGTTAGAATGTCGAAACGGTCTTGGATTTAGACTCGCTTTCAACTTGCTTGCGGCGGGTAGTTTTTGCCCGCTCATCTTTATGGTCACGAGCCGGGAAAAGTCCCGGCGGGCCGAAAGTCCTTACATGCTACCTTGCTCCCTCCCTCTTCCTCTAGTTTTGGCTGCATTTTGTTCCACTTGAGTTTGTTTGCTTAACGACCTTTGAAATTAGGCAAAACTAAGGGGCAATAGGCATTGGGCGTTGGGACAATTCGCTCTATGGACCCAATGCAGCAGCCCGTAGATTAGACACTGTCCACAGTGCCGATCCGTACAGCACAAGCACAGTAGAGTATGGGCAAACAATAATAACAATTTATACTATTTATATGCAAATTTTTGTATAAAGTTCCCGCAACTGTGCATCATTTGCCTGACCTAATTAAAATTGGGCTACCGTTTTTAATTAGCCAAAACAGACAGAAACAGACAGAGACAACGAGAGACATTTGTACTCGCATGGCTGGCCCAACGGGTTGAACGGGAGCAAACAGAGAGTGGGAAATGGCGAGAGAGGCAGCAGGAAAGGAAGGGGAAAAGAGGAGATGAGAGGAGAGGAGGCAAAGAAGGAATAAACTTAAATATCGATTAATTTCTAACTATATATCGATAACAAAACACAGAAGAAATCAAATTCAGGTTGATTAGAAAATAAATAATACTACATATGTATTTCCCAATCCCCCTATTTGCACCCATTTCCATATCATTTTCCTCAACTAAAATCTTCTGAGGGGCAGGGCTCCTTTGCAACGGCTGCTGGTTTCTACTAAAAGTTCTCATAATTTTGGATGCCCTTTAATCGGTATTTGTGTGCTTATCAAATGTCTGGTCATTATCTGATTTAGTGGCAGACTTTGTGTGTGCTATGTTCTTGCCACGCCCCGTACGCCCGCAACAAAGAGTTTCGTATCGATTTCAGTTAACATGTGAAGGCGCGTTGCCTGCTAGCAAATTAGGGGCACAAACCCCAGAAGCAGAGGCAAAAACTATGCCACAAGTGAGACAGAGAGAGACAGAGAGACAGTGAGAGTGAGTGAGTGAGAGGGGGGTAAAGACAAAGTCAGAAAGTCAACAAAAACCATAATTCAGATAATTTTATTTATAACACCCTTGAGGAATTATATTTTATTTACTCTTTCAAGTGTGATGATGAGGCCGCTGAGCCGAGAGAGAGGGGCAGGGAGAGAGCGGGGGTAACTGAGCTGCGTATAAATGGACAAGCGGACCGAGACCAAGGATCTGTACCCCCCTTTACCCACTTGGCTCTTGGTTGTTGCTGTTTTTGCTGCTCTTGCTGCTGGCCAAAGTCAATTGAGGGTTGAACGGGCCTCGAGACACTCCTTCGATTTGGTAGCAGATGTGTTTATAAATTGTTGAAATCTGTGTGCATTTTAACATATGAAAATCACGTAGTAGCGACTTCTGATTCCCAAAAAAAAAAAGTAGAAAAGAAAAACCCTCCGAAGGACAACAAGCGAGTGCCGTTTACGTATTGTTGTCGTATTTTTTTTTGGGGTCTGCCGCAAAACATTGTCATCATTATAGAAAGCAGCGTTCAAATCAAATCAAATCTTCACGTACCTGATGTGCATTTTATTGGCTTTCCTTTAGGGCCACACCCACTCCAACTTCCAGCCCCTCTTGCTCTTCTTCGTGGCATATTTAATGCCCTGTCCTTGCCCGCACCAGTTCTAATTGGTTAGCCAGCAAATTCTGCAATTAAATTTCACTTAAAACTGCAAACTAAACACAAGCTCTGATTTTGCACACTAAAGTAGTTGGAGATAGTGGGGCGTGGCAGTTGGGGGTTGGGCGTAGGGACGTAGGCAGTGGATTTGAAGGCACAGTGGAGCGATGGGACGTGGAGACGTTGGGACGGTGGAGCGGTAGGACTGTGGCAAAGAACACGATTTGGGTCTGCGTTGCATGTAATTTACTTCCGCAACGGCGTTTTAAACATATCCGAGGCACCAGGCCCAGGCAACACCCACCACTTCCTAATTGTGAAAACCAATTTGCGCTGCTATAAATTAGAAAGACAAACGACGGCAACAACCGACAACCAACAACCAACGAGCACCGACAATGTTGCTGCCACAGCTTGGGGCAGGCTCGCAGTGTTGCCACAATTTCAACAGCTAAATCAAGTCGGTGGCTCAGCTAAACTATTAGCCAGAAATTCCCAAACTAAGCCTACCTTCTGTTCCTACGTATGGAAACTGGAAGTCATGTTTAGTTTTCTAATTTTAATCAGTTTGAAATTGTGAGCTTAAAAGAAAGTTGGCTCAATGCCAAAATTATGAAGTGTGATTTGTATTAGTCAATATATTATTATTATAATTGAAAGTTAAGAACTACCGATAAATTAACCCATGATAAACTTGCAAACAGCCCTTATTTCTACTAGATTTTAAAATAATTTAAGGCTTTGCTAAGCGCACAAGTCCTCTTAATCACTATCCTATATTTTTACAAAGAAATTATAAGTCGTTTAAAAAGAAAATTAATTTTAAATTAATTAATCCTTCGCCTAATGATCGACTTGTTTAATATGATCTACAAACTTAAAGATATACCAAAATTTAAATTACTAAAATCAGTATTAATAAACTCTGCTTTAAGTTAGGATTTAATTATATTTCGATTTATTGATTTGGCTGCTAGAACTGCCAGGCTTATTTTAACTAAAAGTAAGCACAACTTTAAGACATCATTAATTATACAACTTAGTATATTCTTTAGTTATATTTACTGAGTAAATAGTAATAATATATTTATCTCTTCCACACTTTTTTCAGCTTCAAAAATGTACAGTGTTTTTAAATCATACACAAAATTGCACAGCTCCGTGCTTAACTCAATCCCAAGCAGGATAATCCCAGACATTTCTTAAATGATCACGAAAAGCTAGACATTGTCTTGGAGTAAACAAAAATAATGTCTTGATTGGAATATAAAATGTGCAAATATTTAAATAAAATTTATTTAAATAGTTCAGTCTTATACTCTTAATAAATTTGCGAAATATTTTCCAAGCTAAAATCCAGGCTATTTAAGTTAGAGTCTTTCTACTGTGTGGCTATTTTAGCGTTAAACTGCCAACACTGGTAGGAAATAGAGTTTTAGCTGAGCCAAGGGTATCAAAAGTTGGGCGTGGCATATTGGCTGGATTCCCATTCTCCATCTCTTTCCCGTTGCCGTTGCTGTTGCCGTTGCTGCTTCGGTTTCTGTTTCAGTTTCGGTTTCAGCTCCTGCGTTGTTTTTGCCGTTCGCCGTTCGCCGCTTGCCGTTTGCATATCTTGGAAATTTACATAAATAGACTTTAATTGTTTGCAATTATAATGCGAGGCGAGCGTAAACGAAACCAAATGGCATAGACAAACAACAGACAGCCCTTTATCCCCACAACCCCCACACCCCCCTATATCCACCATATCTCCATATCACATATCTCCACTGAAAACCACCGATTCCACTCGTATATTGTCAGTTAATTATGCTCGTTTGTTGGCTACAGTGAAACCAGACTAATGCCAACGACTTATCGCCTTTTCTTCGTTTTTTTGTTTATTTCGCATGTGCGCCTTCCTCTCAGTCTCCTCGACCTCCGCCCGCGATGATGAAACTGCTAGCGAATGCAGCGCTGCCAACGGCGCTGCCTCTGCCACCTCCTCTGCCGCTGACGCTGCGAAGCGTCGTCGGAGTCGCACCAATTTCAACACTTGGCAACTGGAGGAGCTGGAAAGAGCCTTTCTCAGCAATCACTATCCGGATGTGTTTATGCGCGAGGCGCTGGCAATGCGGCTGGATCTGAAGGAGGGACGCATAGCGGTAAGTCGTCAGTCGATAAACATCGATTGTTATCGATGAATAAAGTGGTTGAAGTCAATTAAATTTACTTATAACCAATAAAAGTGTAAAGTAAACATAAACGACGTATCATATATGCGTTATCGATAACACGCATGTATCGATAGTAATACATCGAAACTATCGGAACAGTTTCGCTTGGCACCAGTGTGCTTATTAGTATCGCAATTGATAGTTTTAGTTTTCAACTAGGTAATAATTAAACTGTTATCGATAACACAAGCAAATGTTATCGATAAGTTTTACTAGAAAGACCAGTACCATAAACGACATCTTCCTACAAATTTGTGCTTAAATAAATGCCAAACTCACTGTTAAAAGCAATTCGATAACATATCGATAACAACTTATTGACACATTGTTGGAGCCACTGGAAAATCTATAAAAATTCCAATTAAATATTCAGCACAACATATAGTTATGCGCTCGTCTGTATATTAAAGTCGATTACTGTAATCGATTAATGCCTATCGATGGTTTAACTCTTGCCCTAACTTGTTTCGCAGTGTTAATCGAGCTGTTTAAGTAACAATTTATTATTGTAAATATCTGGTAACTGAATCGTAATTGTTATCGTTATCGTTATCGTTATTGATATCGCGCACATGAGCACTGTGTGTCGAGGATTTGCGTGCGTGTACATTGTAAAACAATTTGACGGCAAACTGCAAGTCAATTACTCAATAAAACCAATTACCTGACTATTTTTATTCATTATAATTCATTTTATTTCATTTCCAATTGCGTTTCGTGTCGCTTGTTGTTGTAATGATTTCAATTGCATCCAAGACTCGGTATTACCCCTTCAACCGATGCCGATGACGATGACGACGACGACGACGACGACGACGACGATTCCATGTTGCATGTCGAGCGTGTGATTATCGTCGTCGGTTGTGTTTTTTTGTTGTGTTACAACTCTGGCACAAGCTCTGGGACATTCGTCTACGCTTTTGGCCAAAATTGTTTCTTGACATGACATATCAATTTGTCAATGCAAAGCAGAGCGACTGAGGCAGGTGGGGGCGAAGAGAAGCGGGGCGGGGAGGACAGTTAAGTTGAGGTGAGCTTAAAGGGTAACTGAGGTGAGTTGTGGCGTGGAATGGAATGGAATGGAATGGAGTGGAGTGGTGAACTGGAGTAAGGTGGAGTTAGGCAACGACAAAAGCTTGACAAGACGAGACAGTTAGACAAACAGACAGCTAAGAGTGAGAGGGATAGCTATATATAGAGTGAGAAGGACGGAGAATGGTAGAGTGAGCGCAAAGGTCTTCGGTTTGGTTTGAAGCGCAAGCATTCATTGTCATTGCAAAGCATCGCATGCAGCTACTCAAAAACAATTTGCTGTGCATTAAATAAGATAAGAAAGTGGAGTAGCTGCGTTTGCAGTATACCCTGTGGCAATGCAGTGCACGGCAGTCACTGCAAGTGGACTCCGATTGCATTTAATCTTTGAAAACCTTTTGAATTTCATTGAAATGTTATTGGAAACTTAGTTGTTAATTAAAATTTGTGAATTTAATTGAAAATTCGTTTATAAAAATCAGTTTTATTTTGCCCACAGTGCTCACAACAATCGATTGATATAAATAAGCCCCAAGAACTAGTCTCGCAGTCTAATTTATCGATATTTATTAAAACTTGATACAGTTCATATATCCCCCAAATGCTGATAATGCCTAGTATGAAACTATTCAGCGTCTTTAAAACAATTTCAAACCAATCAAATCAAAGATCTTAGCGAAAAAAGCTATATAAAATGGCTATTAATTGACTTATCTGACTTTCGACACCAGTTGCTGTCTCTTTCTGCCTTTTAACAAACTTAATATACCCTCTGCACAGGGTATACAAATGCACAATGCAAGCAAATGACTTCAAATTGAAGTGACACACTCACACACACATACATTCAGACGCCCCCACACACACACACTGACACTCACCTACGCGAAATGCGTTGCGCATGAGTCGCTCAACAAACTAGAGACACAATTAGAGCCACCATTTTGTTTACGAGCAGAGCACAGCAGAGCAAAGCAGAGCGACTCCTCAGCTCAGCTCAGCTCACGGTTTAACCCCGTGAACAACGAGTGCATATCGAGTACTTTGAATACTTTAACAGCGCCACGTCAATCATAAAGCTTCAGTTAACTATTGATAACGATATAATAATTATGATTATTATATAACCCACGATGTTCAATCAGCCAATCACACAATTTGTGCTGCGGCAATTTAAAAGTATTCAGTGAAAACATTTAGTAGTTAATTGCAAATTGATTTAGTTGAATCGATTATGTTCTCTGACGATCTCAAGCGATTCCATGCAAATTATACGCGTTATTAATAAATCGAATGAATATTTTCTAAACTGCACAGTTTTGTTATGAAACTCTTTAATAATCTTCAATTTAAGCAATTCAAGTTTTATATATGCTTTTCAAAAATAAATGTTACCAATTTTACTATCGAGAATATTTCGAACTTTAAGCTTTCTGGGTTTCCAAATTTATATAATAAAACTGGAAAATCTTAAGCCTTGATATGCATAATTAATTAATTTTACTGCATAAAATAACTATTGTGGAACTGGACATTGTCTGACGTTGTCATCTATAACTATAAATTCATAAAATTGTATTTTTACAAGCTTAGAATTAAATTGTTGTCAACTTAAAACTTGATTTGAAGAACTTAAATTAAACTCATTTTATTTCGCGCTGATTTCCCCAACGATTTAATTGAGCCTTTGTACAAATGAAACTGAAACTAATCATAAATGGTTTCAGGCATACCCTTATTAGAGCTTACTTTCGATAGCAATCGATGACTTTGAGTTTTGCACTCGTTACAGGTATGGTTTCAAAACCGTCGTGCCAAGTGGCGCAAGAAGGAACACACCAAAAAGGGACCGGGTCGACCGGCTCACAATGCCCAGCCGCAGAGCTGCAGCGGAGCACCGATTCCGCTGACGGAGCTGCAAGCCAAGGAGCGGTAAGTAGTGGCAGCAACCCTACAATACCCAAAGCTGGCAACACTGAAAGTTAATATATTCGCACAGGGCACAGCGTAGCAAACGAATCCAAAAAGCGATTGAGAGACAGGCACGAAAGCTGCGTCTCAAGGGTTTGGAGGTGGATGTCTCCCAGCTGCGAGCGGATTATCTCAGAGCGCAGCGAAATGCAGGGGAACTGGAACAGGAACTGGAACTGGAGCGGAAGTCAGAGCAGCATGATGAGGATGAGGAGCTGCCCATCGATGTGGTTGGTGTCTGTGGCGACAGTTTGGACAACTCGCAGTCCCTGACAAACCAAAGAAGTTGGCACCAGGATGATTCCTGCGATGTTATAGCTGATCCCCCTACAGAAACCGTTGGCAATGGTCAAGCTGTGATAAAACTAGAGCCTCTGGAGGTGCCGCTTGTGCCCAGACTGTCGGCTCCACTCGTGGAGATGCCTCGCCAGCACAAGGCGCACTATAATTCCTCATTCAGCATCGAATCTTTGCTCGGCACATAACAGCAGCAGCTCTGGCACATAAAATTAAACATATTTATTTATTTAAGAATATATATTTTTTTTTTAATCTATAGTAATACCCATTAGTTCTGGCAATAGGGGTATAATTAAGTTGTGCTTACTTGTGTAACAGACTGAAGAGCGCATCTTCAAAGTCTGTCAATAAATATATAAATTCAATTCAAAAATGCATTTAATTTAACAACTGTTAGAAAAAGCTTAAAAATTGCAAAAGTTTATTTAAATATTTTAAAACTTCCCTTTTTGAGCTAAAGAAAACAGTTGATAAGTTTAAGAACTAAATAAATTTATCATGAACAACAATTAACGATAGCGATGAATAGTTCCGCTCCAAATTAATCGTTATGCAATCAATTGTTCTTTTGATTTGATTTTTGATTCACTATCTAATCGGTTTTAAATCGAATCAAAGCAGGCGACGATATTATTAGCCAAATTCTAGGACCAAATTTCCATCACTAGCCAAACGTCAACTGTGTGAACATCTTTGCGTAAGTCAAGAAAAAAGTATGTGAAAATTGTAAAATAAAATACATAAAATTACTAATTAAGCACATTTAAAAGGTAAAGGATTTTAAAAATGACTGAAATTCGGCCACGAGTTAGAGGCATTGCATACGTGTGTTTAATCTGCGAAATGCTAAAGACCCAGGAGGTGAAGCTGCCATGTGGTCACGTTTTCTGCTCTGACTGCACGTCGGACTTCGTAGACCTCATGTGCCCGATCTGCTTGCACTCGCCTGTTACCACCGAGTTTGAAGACGACGTTAGTTTTGCAAAGCAATTCATTCTTTTCTCATTTAACTTTAAATACCTCATTTTATATGCAGGATTCCGATTGATCCCAATATAGGAAAGACTCAGGAGATGTGTTGGTGATGAAAAATGTTTCATACATTTTATAAACTATATTAAAATAGAATAGCAACACTTTAAAATAAAAGAAAATATTAGCTGTATACCAATAAATTAATTAAATTAATTTTTTGAAGGTCTTCTAAAATTTTAATGCATTTTTTGACATATTTACCAGAGTAAACTTTATTTAGTAATTATTTTCTTTAAACTTGATCGATTGGGACTAAACAATTACCATATACACACACATATAAATAAGTTGCATTTAGTTGTGGCTGCATTTTTGCAAAATGCGAATACGACTACGAACTTGAGTATGCATTTTAATTCCAACAAAGTGCCCGGCGGCTGCGTGTGGTGCGAATCGCAGAGAAGAGCAGCAAACGAGCAGCAGAAGGCGGAGGAAGTGCATCCATCAAGTTCACACGCAGCACGCAATATGGACCTCAACCTCAACCAGAAACTGAAACAGAAACGGCATCTGTAGCTGAGGCTGAAGCTGGGACTTCAACTGAGGTTCTACTGTGGCTGTATTCAAGAGAAGGGTCACTGACCTTGGACTTTGTGGCTTTAAATATCGATAACAATAATCAAGGTAACTAAATGCGACTTAAATTGCTTGTTTATGTGTTCAATTATCGCCATTATACTGATAACTGTATTTGCTATGCTAATCGATAAGACAACCAAGTAAACATGGCTGTAACTTGTAATCGATTATCGATAGCAGAGAATCTTAGTTACAGATCAGCTTGGTATTTAATTGGCAGTTCTATGCTATGATAATAAGGTGTGTGCAGCTACGTACGTTTGATTAATATCATATGAACTATCGATATACATATCGATAAATTATTTCGATAACCATATTTAATGCTGTTTGTAAATGGAATAGTATAACTTCTGTGGAGCTATATACCTTTCATTATTTATTTAAAAAAATTAAATTTTATATGTAACCGATAACAATCGATAAAAAATCGATTACATACGTTATTGATTTTCCAACATTTACAAGTGATGAGCAAATTTAATAAATCGTTTCGTTAGCTGCATTGCTCCAATAGTGTTATCGATATACCTGTCGATTAATATCGACGATGCAACAAATAACAATCGATTACATACGATATTGATTTTCCAACATTTTCAAGTGATCAGCAAATTTAACAAATCGTTTCGTTAGCTACATTGCTCCAAACAGTGTTATCGATAACACTGACTGCCGATTGATATCGATGACTCGGCCTAATTTAAGCTAAGCAAGTGGCAAACACTTCTTTACGGTCATTTTCGCTACTCGTTGAGGGATCACGACCCTTATGGTTATTAATGGCGCAAAGGTTAAGACGAGGTCCCGCTGTCCTAAGTGCTAAGGTGTCGAGCAGGGGCAGGCCGCTCTAACACGTGCAACGTGCAACATTCAACAATAAACATGATGATTTTCGCTCTGGCACTTTCGAATTTCGGCCATTGTGCTGCCAACTGTATCTTACAGATATTTCTCTTCATTTTTTGTATTTCTCGCTGTATTTTTTGGTTTTCTTACTCTTCTGCTGAACGCATCATCAGGCAGCAGAGTCACCGACACCAACACCAACACCAAACACCAAACATCACCATCATCGCATTGCCGAGAGCCAATTTAAGAAATGCAACACGTACCGGGTTTGAGTTTGGGTTTAGGATCCGAATCGGGAGAAGGAGGGTGCTCCACTGGGACTTGAACTGCGACTGTGACTGCAAAGGGTAATTGTACACTTAGAGAAAAGAGTTAAAGAATTAATTGAAAGTAGGATCCTCTTAACCACAACAATCCTACGATTAAACACTTTAGATAAACCCGTCTGAATTTCTACTTACTGCAGCTTAAGCACTACTTATTTTTTGTCAGTGTAAGGGTTAAGGGGATGGCAGACTTGCCTCAAATGTAATACACACATCAGGCAAATAAATTAGAAGGCAACTCCTTCGGCAGAAGCGTCAGGAGCGTCGCGCCCCCTTCGGTTGCAAGCTGTGAGCTCGAGACTGCGACTGCGACTCCGACATCGACTTCGAAACGTGGCTTGCGAGGGAGAGAGAGGAGGGGGCAGAGGGAAGAGTGGAAGAGAGCGCGAGAGTAATGCCGACAATCCGTCATGCAGGTGTGAATGATTCATTAATTTCTCGCCTTCATACGAATTTTCAGTTAACATGCAAGCGGAACCAAAACGAGCCGCCGCTAAAAGAGTTACGCAGCCAGCAAACATCGACAGCGACGACGACGACGACGACTTGCAACTGGAACAGCGACGCATGCCTCGAAGCCTTAGCTACAGTCTCTGTCCAAGTCGCAGTCCAAGTCTCACTCCGAGTTCGACTGCGAGTTCCAGATTCAACTTCAACTTCAGCTTCAGCTTAACGTCTTCATTACGCACGGCCTACGTTTCCGCTGCACTCCGTTAGCTGCCACTTGCCACTTGCCACTTGGCCCGCTGTCTGTCTTGCCCCGTTCCACGTTCCACGTTCCACGTTGGTCGTTGCCAATTTCGTTTTGCATTTTCAATTTCGTGGCATTTCCTATGAGTCCAGTCTCTGTTCAGCGACAGCAGCAACAGCGGGTGGCCATGTCCCTCCACCTTTTCCCTTCCACACCCCCACCCTGTTTCCCTGCAACAATTGAAGGTACTCCCTTCAACTGTGCCACAATTTGTTGCATCTACAGCGGCCTTGCACCGCTGTGCGTTAATTACCTGATGAGCCAAGGATCAAATGCCAATTTGTGAATTGCTCCTTTTGCTTGAATACAATTTATTCAATTAATGAATACACTTATGAGTATCCATGAATATTCGTGTATTTTTTATATGTACACTTTAAATTAAATAACCATTGGATGATCTTATGAATACACTCATGAATACAGTCACGAATACACTCATGAATATGTATATCAATAATTAAAGTGTATATTTACCACTCCAACTATTTATATATTTGCAAATACGAATACACTCACGAATACTCGAATGAATACACTCATTAATGGGAATATGAATACTTCGAGTGTATTTATACCCGTTACTCGTAGAGTAAAAGGGTATATTGTAATCGTTGGAATGTATGTAACAGGCAGAAGGAGGCGTGGCAGACCCCATAAAGTATATATATTCTTGATCAGCATCAATAGCCGAGTCGATATAGCCATGTCCGTCTGTCCGTCCGTCCGTCTGTCCGTCCGTCTGTATGAACAAAAGGATCTCAGAGACTATAAGAGCTAGAAAGATGATAGTGGTCGCAAATGAAAGGTACAATACCCAAGCAGTACAAGTTTGTTTTTGTTTTATGACACGCCCACTTTAGGGCGTTTTATTTGCATATAAAGGTAAATGTACAGGTTAAACTAGAATGTTTTAGTATAGAAAACTTTTTTGCTAGCTATGCTATCTAAACCAAATTTACACGGAAAGTACATGTCTAGGAAGTACATGTACTGACCAAGTTTGATCCAAATAGGACAACTATATCGTATAGCTCCCATAGGGCCGATCGGTCAAAAATACGCTCCAAATATGAGTTAGTATGGAAAACTTTTGCGTTAACAAAACTATATTAATCAAACTCACACAGAATACATCTGCCAATAATATATATATACTGACCAAGTTTGATCCAAATCGGACAACTATATAGTATAGCTCCCATAGCAACGAAACGTCGAAAATATGCTCTAAACATGAATTTGTATGAAAATGTACTGTGTTTGCCAAGCTATTACATCCATAACCATTGTTAATAACAAATTGAAACTGAGTAACGGGTATCCTAAAGTCGTGAGGCGACTATAGCATTCATTCTTGTTTTATGAGTGCAATCATTACTATTTTCACAAATACGAATAAACTCACGAATACTCGAATGAATACACTTACGAATACACTCATGAATATTCGAAAGAATATACTCATGAATACGCATATGAATACTTCGAGTGTATTTATATATTTGGAATGTATTTATGAATACCCATTTTAAAGCATACCTAAATGAATTTGTGAATACTCTCGCAAATGCTTTAGAGAACATTTGTGAATACTTAATGAATAATTAATGAATAATTTTGAATACATAAATTAAAGAATATTTTATTAAATTCCATTCTTAATATATTTTAAGTGTTATATCAGATTAAAGTGTTTATTATCAACTAATGAATACTTCTCATTGTAGTCGTATAGCTTAATGAATATACTCATGAGTGTACGATCAACTCATAAATCAAAAGTTGAGCCAAGTGCATGGTAAATTTTCGCTTCTAAAATCTAAACTTGCTTTTGACTTAATTAATTGCACACTCTGTAGATACGCCCAAGACACTCATGAATACACTCAACGCCCCTACTGCATAAATGAATGATTCAGTGATTTTTAGTGCTTATTCATGACTTTTTAATGTTTATTAGCAAATTTCAGTGATTAAGATTTTGTCTATTCGTGAATAAGCAAAAGTAATTTTGCAAAACACTCATGAATGTACTCGATACTTAAATTAAGTTGCATTTTCCTATTGTACTCATAATAAGCCTCAATTTAACAATAAAGCAGTTTGCATTCAGCATTTTAGCGTACACTGTAATAAATGTTTGAAAATTAAGAACATTTTGAGATTTGTGCACTGTTAAAAAAATATCCAATTAAATCACAAACAACATAATTTAAAAGCTGAAAAAATTATAGAAAACACAGATATACAGTTGTGTTCAAAATAATAGCAGCGCATATAAGCTCTGATTTTAAGATTGATATATAATGTCATAATGACTAAAGATCAATAATTTTTTATTTTTTATAGTATTTATATTTAATTTCAAACAACATAAGCGTGTTTCTTCATCAATAAACTTCTCTCATTTTTTAATTTTTTTTAAGAAATGATAATAATAGGGAAATTGTCCTGTTCAAAATAATAGCAGCAAAAATCAAAAATATTAAATATCTTTACAAAATTTAGTTTATAACTTCATATACTGAATTAACTATATTAGTTATGAACTAATATATGGTTTTTAAACACTTATTATCTGGAACAGCTTCACATCTCCGTGGCATGGAGTCAATTAGGTCCTGGCAACGCTTCAGAGGAATCTGAGCTCATGCATCCTGAATAACTGGCCAAAGATGTGCTTTAGTCGACGGTTTTACCTTGGCCACACTTCGTTTGACGTCCCCCATAAGTTTTCAATTGGGTTCAGATCTGGGGACTAAGCTGGTCATGGCATTACGTCATTATTATCCTTTGCCAACCACTGTTTGGCCAGTTTGCTGGTATGCTAAGGATCATTGTCCTGTTGAAAAGTCCGTTTTATTAGCATTTTCCAAGAGAAATATGATACCGTCATATTTTTTGTATATCCACGTATACATTTTAACCCATGATCCGAGTTAAACATATGGATAGGGTCTACGTCGCTATATGAAAAGCAGGCCAATATTAAGATTTTTGATGCACCATGTTTAACTGTCTTTAGCGTGTGGTTAGGCTGATTTTCAGTGTTTGGCAGACGACGGACATATTGTCTGGATCCAGTTCCACCAAATAACACAACTTTGGGCCAGTCAGTACAGAGAATTTTAAGCCACTTTGTTAAGGGCCATTTCAGGTGCATTTCAGGTGCACTTCATGGAACTGTATTCGACCTTATATGTGTTTAGAAGTATGAAGATGCACTTTTCTTGGACTTCGGGCCTTGAGATTGTGCTCCAGCAGTCTTCACCGAGTATTTACACTACTCACTGACAAGCTGGGGTCTACTTTTATTAATTCTGCAGACGCGAATGCATTATCCTTGCTGGAGCGCTCAATGCGTCGGTCATCAATTTCAGTGCTAGTTCTTTTCCTGCCGCGGGTTTCGCGTTTGTGGCGATAGTTAATGGCATAAGAGACCATTTTAGCACAACATTCAACCAATCTTTCGATTTCCCCGTATGTTTTGCTTGTTTTCCAAGCCTTTATATCGAATAGCAAATTTTCCTCTCAGCAAGGACTGCCTCCACCCACAACAGTACAAATTTTTCCATTATTTTTATGTATTCACATCTAAATAATAGTTAACTCATTATTTAAACTTATTTTCAACAAATAAACAACTTTAACTTAAATATTTTTAATATTGAAATGAAGCGCTGCTATTAATTTGAACAACAGAAATTCTGTATCCTTACCCATAATTATGAATAAAACGGTAAATGAAAGCAATTCCAACGGGATTTTTTACGTTTTCCTCTTCCCCACCCTCTATTCTAAAAAATATATGCACCAGTGTTCGATCTTTAAGAATGAACATGCTTAAAACTTAGTCATATTTGTCAGCAAAAATAGCGCTGCTATTATTTTGAACACAGCTGTACATAGAAAGGTCAAAAAATTATAAAATTGTATTTTTATTATTATTACTATTATTATTATTATTATTATTATTATTATTATTATTATTATTATTATTA